>JAZAYU010000016.1:881716-1381689 GCA_038501625.1 Corbicula japonica
AAAGATAACGAAAATTTGAATCATTCACATCGTTGACAAAATCCTTGTGCCACAATTTTCGACTAGCTCAGTCGGTAGCGAAGTCGGAATTGCATGGCTAGGTGTTGTCGCCGTACGGAACGGTTCGCCCTTCGACAGAGGCAATATCTTTCATAAGGTCATATACATATGGAATAATATTATATTTATTAATCAAGACAATAATGCATAGTAAAATAGTGCTCTTGGTTTACATCGCACATTTCACCATAAATGAGGCCTGCGATAAATATAGCTTTTACGGTTACTGTTATATTTATATAACCACGGAATAACAGCTTTCTAAAAAAATTAAATGGTTTTCATCAATGCTTTCTTTCACACATGTGAAGGCGGTGTTAAGGAATTGCGGTTGTTACCAAATTAATCTTCTATTTTGGGGGTCGATTATGTATCTTAATTGCCATTGCGTGGCTAGGCGCTGTCACCGTACAGGTTCGCCCCCACCCCACCACATCAGTAGGTGATATATCATTTGCATTGTTTACTTAATGCATTTACAATATACTCAGTGACACCGCTGGAGAAACATTTATAATAAGTGTAAGGGTGGTGCACCCTACAACCTGGTTAAAAGATCCAGGAGCAAATCGTTTTACTACTGATATGCATATTTTAAATTTTTATTTATTCAGCAAAATCTAAACAGCATAAATCAAAAGCAATGCAAAAATTATTATTATAAATAGATTGAAAGTCAACGAAAACGACAAATTTGAAAACTTTCAAGTTCGGTTCATGGTTAGTAATAGAAATGTATATTACTGGCCATTCCGCCTAGTCCCGAAATAGCGCAACACGAGTAAACAATACAAACTTCAATCCATTTTAAAAGACGCAGAATTTCCATTCCGGTATTTTCAGCTGATTGACATTTCATGATCAGCGGCTTACGCTCTCCAGATCAAAGTGAGATTTCTATGCTCTATGACTTAAATCAGGACACGTCGTGGGGAAGGTCTCTTAGGTCATTTTTGACATGATTGTAGTTGTTTCTATATTTTGAAAGAACTTTTATTTTGTGATCATTTTTTCATAACAAATCCGCAATATTACAGAATTTCGATCTGTTTTTTATTCATATTTATATTTATAAGCGTGTCCCTGATGATTTTATTGCAGGTGCTCTGTTTTCACAACTGTCGTGAAGTACCCTGTTTCTCGATAATGCAATTATCTTATGTTTTACATTACTGTGTGGTTTTCCAAATAGCTATTTTAGGAAAACAATTTTGTACTAGTTTGTTAATATGATTAACTTGTTGTTGCAAATGTGATTTTGGTGCACTTTTGTAAATGGTTAAATTGTTATACCACAGAAAAAGGCTACAGCCCCATCGGGTTCTTGTTCGTTCGTTGCTTTTGGTGTCTTATTCGAAATCGATCGTTTTAAACCACTGCTAGTTTTCCTCTCTGTATATTCGGCCGCCTGGGGAGGCACTTTTTCCTTAATGTGGCTATTAATAATATTTCATTAATATTTCACCATTCACCCTATCCACCATCTTCGCCTATATTGCGATAGCACTCGCCGGGCTATTGTTCATCTTTGAATGCTAGATTTCAATATAGTAATGAAATTGAAAATCAGATCAAACAATTACCATTTTTCCACAATAGTATCAAGCTATGTGTACATCGTTCTCATTGACTTTCATATCGTTTCAGGCCACGAGTAATGTCCTTTTCATAAAAAACAATTTAATGGTTTTCATTGTCACCCAATATTAATTTGTAATATGTTTTAATGGTGAAAAATATTGAGATTCAAATTACAATAGCCATAGAATTAACAAGAATATGAACCTTTCCAATAATATGATGTATTTGTTAATAATTAACTTCTAAATAAATTGTCGTTTACTGTTTCCCAAGATTGACCTTTGTATTTGTGTTAAAATATATACCCATAAATGGTTTAAGCATAGTCTTACAGCGTGTTTTATAATATGTTTTAAGTTTTTGGTGCTTATAATAAATCCAATTAGTTTGGAAGATTAATGGCATGCGATATTTAGCTGTCAACGTGAGTTCCAACGGGATGATTAATTTAACAAGAGTGACTTCACAAAAACTCAAATTATATTATAACAGAAATGCAGCTGCAGTGGAGACAATTCTCAGTACTGATAGAAAAACACATTTCGAGTACCCATTTACATAAAGAATGGGACTCATAAATCAGCAAGAAATGAATTGACTAGTAAGCGATTCTTGGAAGTGGAATCTAATAAGTACCAATATTCGAAAAACTAAAACACTTCAAATTTGCAAACTAAGGAGTAAATGTTTGAAAAAATAGCAATTTTTTGGCATTTAAAAATAAGTTCTGTGTCTTTCTGTAAACTATATGTCAAATGACAAACGCACACACAATAAAGCTCTTGCATGACAGCAACGAACTGAACTGCAATATTAGACAATCAAACAATAGTTTAAAACATGTCTGCTGGTTATTGTTAAAAACACGGAGCTAATACTTTTAATAAGATGAAATGCCAAAACGAAAAGATCAGACAAATTAAGGAGACAAGAAACGAATACAAATATGAGTTAATTAGATAGATGCTCTGACTGTACTTTCGGTGATTACTTTTTTCCATGGATTTCATGGTCAGGTCAATTTATGCATCTCTTCCTTAAAAAACAACATAAAAAATCAAACATTGATTCATAACTATTCTTAAACTTCATTGTAATTAAATCGAATTTATGTAGGGTAACCAAAACTTATTTCAAATAAAGAAAGAATCAACAATGATGTATCAACAAGCCAATGCAAGCCGAATATTTCTTGTCTAGTAAATAGACGTTGAGTGTACAACAATCATTGGATCTGTATGCATAATAAAACAAATTCAGAAAATATTCTTTTTAATGGAGATTTACGAAATCTTCTGTGAGATAGTAAAATGAATCATATATTGATCGTTCACAGTAATTATGTCCGGAAGAAAATGTCGCCTACTGAAGAAATTTTTTTCTGAAATCGGAAAACAAAACAATAACTATGTTGAGCCGCCATGCGCTTTAATTTTGATCTATGATGTCGCAAAGCACGTCCAGATCTGGAAAATTAAATGTGTCTTCTTTGACATTTTTATCATTTAAGCTGCGGATATTTTCGGAAAGATCTTACAGTTATCGTCTTTTCATTATATTATAAGGTGGGAAAGCTGCAAAAATATATCGGAATCCATATACTAGTTTATTTGGGGCACGCCACGGGAAAAGGTACCTTCGAACATATTTTGTGACATTTTAGTTGTTACTATATTTAGAATAAACTTACAACTATCTATTATTTTCTCCTTACTAAAATGAGATTTTGTTACACATTTTGACAATAAAATGATATTTTTACCGCGACATGCATAATAATTAATGCCATCTGTTCAACTTTATGACGTCATTTCAAGGATTGACGTCAACTGTCCGAAGGTACTTTTTCCCGTGACGCGCCCCATTTAACTTGTTGAAGGCATAGTAAGCAATGTTTTTGCTAACATCGAACATCGATGCCCTCTTTTTCACAAATGACGTAAATTTCACGAAAACACATTTCCTCATTTCCATATGGCGTGGTTTATCTGGTTTCTATTATCAAATTGAAGATATTCGTTGCGTAAGTTTTCGAGTTTCTAAATAAAGAAATCACGCTTTTGTTGTGCAACAATTGTTATCTATCGATATCAATGCACTCACCTGTTGCACTGTGACATGATAATTAGTTCGATCCTAATATGACCGTTTCTTGTGCCGGAAAATACACCAATGTGATAAGTTCGGTTTTAACGGGTTACATTTATATATTTTCTCAGTAATAAGAACATAAAAAGCAAATTTTAGGATAAACAGTAAAACAAGAAATCATCACATAGTGTGCAATGAACTGCTCTGCTAGGCAGCAATTTATTGTTACTGCTAGAGTAATATTAACACGTAAAGATGATTTTAAGATACATGTTAAACTCAACAACGACTAATAAAAAGCAAATTTGAGAAGAGAAAAAAATACCATAAAAGCATCGGCAGTAGAACAAAAAGTGAAATATGCATATTATCAGAAAATTGAAAATGGTTAAAAGTAGCCTCATCACACAATTCCAGAACTCTTCTTCTAGACCAATAAAGGATAAATTAATAATAATAATAATAATAATAATAATAATAATAATAATAACAATAACAATAATTATAAATAAATTTAATTCATATATTAGAATATATATTATATATTATAATATACAGTAAAACCCCTTTTTAAGACCACCCCTTAATTAAGACCATCTAAAAAATACCACTTATAATGCCCCTTTCTACAGTTGTGCTATCTTTTACACTGTTATTAAGACCAACCCACTATAAGGACCACTGAATTTAGTCTTACAAGTGATCTTAATTGAGGGATTTTCACTGTAAATTATACATTATAATATTATATTTTTTGTTACAAACTGTTCAGAAACGACTGGAGTTAAAGACAGTAAAATTTGCATGTCTAGTTGATCACTGTAGTGGAAAATATTATGTCACTGAGGGTTTAAAACATGTTCATTAAGCGTAGTTCATACAAATAACCGGCATGTACAAATTAACTACAATAAACAAGAATATTACTGCGGGGAAATCATGCAAAGGTCAAGATACCTTTGCTACCGGGGTTAAAGACCAGGAAACTCTTCGCCTTGGTGGTTTCAAAATGACTACAAGATAAATAGATGTCATAAAGATTAAAAGCCTTAAACAAGATGCATGTACACGACAACAATATTAAAGCTGTTAAATTTAATCTTGCAATTTTTTAAATATTTAGGTATTACTATTTTTGCAGGATTCCATAAACTTAAAAGCCAATTCCACATAAAGCAATATTTAAAAAAAACAACATCATAATAACATGTTTAATGTATTCGGCGCTGATAACAAAGACAATTAGTTTAGCAGAATAATGGCATGCGACGTTTGCTTGTCAATGTGAGTGCCAACATCCTGATTTATTTAGCAACAGTTACTTCACAGCAACATCAATTTATTACAGAAAGGCAGCTGCAATGGAGACAATTCTCACCACAAATAGAAATTTTAAGTAAATATCAAGTACGTACACATGCACATCAACAAAAGAAATAAAAAAAACAGAAATTATAAACCAGCTGGCGTGCATACGATTCTGAAAACGGACTTTATTTAGAATTACCAATATATGCAAAACAGAGACACTGGAAATTGCAGACTATTATACTTCAGAGAATTAACAATATGATCCGATTAAAAACAATTTCTGTGTCTGTCCTTAATTTATTAATGCCTTCAAACCCCTAAGAGTACCGGTAATCAAACTGACAAACGCTTATACGTTACACCAACATAATGTGACAGCAACGAAGGAAATTGTAAAATTAGACTATCAACAAATTAAAATAAAATGCCTACTAAGTAATGCCTTCAAAGATGACAATTGAAATGCAAAACCGAAAATCAGAAGCTTAACCAAGGATACGGGAAAAGACTACAAAGTATAAAGAGGTTATTTTTTTTACCAGTGTAAGATAGAAATATATTTCACCGAGTGAGCTCCGGAATTCGTATTTTCACGAGTGGCGAAGCCACGAGTGAAAATACATAATTCCGGAGTTCACGAGTGAAATATATTTCTATCTTTCTCTGGTAAAAACAAATTTTCTTTTTATTTTATGCTTTAAGCGCAAAATTTGCATGAATTTGACAGAGAAGTTGCAAGAAATGGCGCCAAAACCGCTAGTCTATGACGTGACGTCATGACGTCAAATATATAAATTTGAGCCCGTTTTCTAAATCCTATCCTTATTTGGTATGTTATCTGCGTTTGGGTACCAACGTGAAAAAATCAGTGAAAATAAAAATGATTTCCCATTGTTTGAAAACAGTGAAATACCACTTTTATTTCACCAGGAAATTTCCTTTAGTGAATTCATTTATTTCATCGGTTACAAATTTTCTAGGATTTCGTGGGTAGTTTGATCAACTGACTTTTAACCTGAAAAGAAATAGAGATTTAAAAATTTCTCGAAATTCGATTACTTTAAGCATACATTTACTGTTTGCAGAAATAAGATCCGGTAAAAATGTCCTATAGTGCTCTTTGTTACTGAAACCATGTTTGTTGTTTTCTGAGGATTGCAAACCAAAAAACACAACCCTTTGTGGTGCGATTATATGCTTTGTTTTCTTTCAAAAAGGGGATTTTGGAAAAAAAATTACAACACAAAACTATAACGAGAAACAGACCCTGGGGATTACGCATTTGAACGGTCAGTTGCAAAACAATTTGCCACTGGGGGTTTAAACCATGTTCAAGGATTCACCAACCTTACACTTGCCACAACAGGTTCTCCTATGAACAAACAAGTACAAGACGTCTTGGTGAAATAACTCCAACCCACCCATCAGCTCAACAATGTTGCATGCAAATGCACACAAACATAAAATCATAAGAAGCATTTTAAAGCCAAAGCGGCGAGTATTCAATGATCTCAACGAGACCAGAGCCCCTGAAGTGAACTAAATGCAAGTTACACAAGAACCCGACTATAATGCATGCACAAGCACGCAAACATAGATCTAATATTCTGCTAATATGTTTGATTTAATTTCCGAAGATTTCCGAAGATTTTCCGAAGATTTCCGCATAGAGCGGTAAATGTATGTCTTCTGTTACACGTATCAGAATGAGGTCATTTACTGGGTCACAAATTCCCATTTTTTCTATCAAAATGAAACCAAGCTTTTGTTGTTTTTATCGCTATGAAAAAAAAGTGAACTATGCATATCAGGAATGGCCACATCCAGCAGACACAGCCTCCCCACACAGCCAAAAAATAGAGAGGAAAAGAGAGCATGGTATTACAATAATCAGTTACTAAATGGACGCCACAAACAATTAACGAAAGTGAGAACCCGAGGGGTTACCGCCATGGAACGGTCAGTGGCAAAACAATTTGCTACTGGGGGTTTTAAACCAGGTTCTCGTGTGCACCAACCTCACACTTGCCACAACTGAAGTCACCTACCAGTTGCGCAGTCACTTGCTTTTTGTTTTCATTAGGTTATTCTCCTGTTTTTGTATATGACAACACGCACCATTTGAAGATTCTTTTAAAGATAAAACTTAATTATACCAAACTGTAAGTCATACCAAAAACGAGAACTAGTAGACAATTTGTTTGATTGAATTGTACAGTTTTAATGTATTGCACAATAAAATGCTATGAAATGAAAGCGAATTGTAATGAATGTATTGTTGTTGTTGCTTATAGTGGTTTGTTGTTTTTGTTGTTGTATGTAATACAAAAATCACTGATAAGAAACCTATTTTTCCTAAAGTTTATGACCGAAAGAAGTCAGCGTCCTGATGAAAAGTGACTCAAATAACCGTATGGTTTAAATAACGACATGACTGAAAAACATGTAACCAACTGCACTAATTTAGAAGATTGTTACCATCTAACACTTAACAAATTGTACCACATGATTATTGGGTAAATGGAAAAAGTATATTCGATGGTTTCTTTGACATTTCAGTTATTTACATGTAATAAGTATATTTTGAGAAATTATCTAACTATTATAAATAACTGGTGATTGTGATACACATTTGACCTATAGAAAGTTATTTTTTTACAAACTGCCTTAAAGGCAATGTCGTCTGCTCAGCTAAATGACGTCATTACAAAGAATGACGTCAGCTGTTGGAAGACATTTTTTCCGTGAAGAACGTAATATGTACAACTTTTATGAATAAATTTGATAAATAAATATTAGTTTTGATAATTTTTTAATATTTCAGAAACTGTGTGTAACGTAACGGTGTCACATGTCAGCGTATGACACATATACATAATAAAGTTACAGTTTTACAGGCGTCGTAAATAGGCTCCCGTACATATAGCCAATACTGTCATCAGTAAAACAACCAATTACCGATGTCTTGCAGTGATGGTTACGAAAATCAGGGCTAACTGATCAACCTTTTATGGGGTTGCCCGGCTTGCTCAGTTGGTTGCGTCGCAGGAACTGCTGGGCTTGGCGCTATCGCCGTGATGGTGCGGGTTGGCTCCCAGCTAGAGGCACTATCATTTTTAATAGGCAAACCGGGAAGTATGAAAATAAAATTGAAATATTCATATCTGGAATCGCCACACTAAAGAAAACCAGCTTCCCGGCGAAGAGAAAAAGTAGAGAGGAAAACAAAGCATGTTTTGATATGACTATCAATTTCAACTATTAAGACAACACAAACAATAAACGAAAAAAAGAATCCGTGGGGTTACCGCCTTGGAACGGTCAGTGACAAAACAATTTGACAAGAGGGGTTAAATCAATTTCTAGGGAGCACCAAACTAACACCTGCCCCAGCAGTTTCTCATATGAACACGCAAGTACAAATACACTCAACAAAAGTTCTAATTGGTCATTCATTGTATATGTTTACAATGTATGCTAGTTTCGTTTCTTCCCTACGTCAAGAGGGGTTGTGGAAAGAACTGTTTTGTCTAGAAATCAATTATCTAATGTCTTTTCAATCTTTATTGATTGTTTTCTTAAACAAATCCAATACCATTTACTGACAGCGCAGGGTCAAAATTTGAACAGTCTTTAATTAAAAGGGAGGTAATTTTAAAATTGGATACTTTGAAAGGGGTTTATTTAAACAAATGTGCTATTGATTAATCATTTTTTCTGGTTTTCCTACTAGTGAGGGGTCCTATTAAAACAAAACAAGGAATTCAGAGCAAATTTCTGTGTGCTCGACCTTCTTATGCAAGAAATGCATTTTTAGCAAAAATAAGGATAACTGTTGCCAAACTGTTCCAAAGTCAATTATTTCAAGATTAAAGCTTAAGTTGAAAACTGATGTTGGCATATGATCATAAATAAAGAGTGAATTCAATGTCTTTCTAATAAAAAATTACGGACAAAAAGTGACCAATTAGAACTTTTGTTGAGTGAAGTCTTAGTTTGTGAAATAACTCCAACCCACCCATTAGCTCAACAATGATGCATGTTAAAGCACACAAACTTATATATCATAGGAAGCTAATAACATTGCAAAGCAAAAGGGCGGGTACTCAATGATCTTACCTAGGGAGCCACTAAACAAAACAAATATTAAAATGGTGCAGGCTCGGTTTGATTGAGCCCATTCATGATTAGAATCGGAGATGCATATTTACTTATAAATAATTTCTGAGGGGTTTAAAGCTCGTCCTGTAGAGCTTTTTGGTGACCCGATGATTTTGGAAATAAAGCAATTGGAAACAGTGTAATTAGAATCGCCTTACTCGATACTCAATATCATCTTTTTTAGAAGAAAGTGACTTTCCAAAACTACATATTAAACAAAAAAGATATTATTGAAATACCTATCGCAGAAAGCGAATTTGATAACATCTTCCATAAACACACTCAACACTGATGCAATAAAAATAAAACCAAAATACTGTTGCAATGAAAAAATAAAATCGAATTACTGAACACTGTACCTGGATTTGTAACTTTAACAATTTCATAAGCAATTAACTATCATCTGACATAAAATAGGAACTAAACTGTCACTTCAGTTCTTCAGTTAATATATGAAAATCTTTCGCGACCTGATTTTCCAAAATCGTTTAAGCATCCATATAAAATTATAGCAACACTTAAAAGCAGATGAATTCTTTATTTTGAAAAGGGCAAATAAAACAATACACTTACGATCAATAATTGTACTTGAATTCATTGTTCATGTCTATATCTCACTTTATGCTCACTTTTAATTGAGCAGATGGCTCTAAGTGAAAGACGTATGAAGCATTTATAGGTCATCGTAGAACCAATATAACTGTAAAACCTTTAAGCGTTGATTTGTAGGATAGTTGTTTGTCAGAGCTTGACATTAAGCAGATATTCCTTTGTTAAAATTTTGAGACCCAAAATAAGATAAACGACAACACTTTCATTTTTAGATTTCTGAAAATCTAGTTGGTTAAATTAAAAACGGTGAAAAAGGAGGAGATAAAAAAAGGGTGAAATATGCATATCAGGAATCGCCACATTCAGAAAAAAACAGCCTCCCCACACAGTCAAGAAGAAGAGAGGGAGAGAGCATGGTTATTAAAATGATCAGTTTCAAAAGAGACACCACTAACAATTAACAAAAATGAGAACCCGAGTGGTTACCGCCTTGGAACGGTCAGTGGCAAATGAAATTGCCACTGGGGGTTTAAACCAGGTTCTAGGGTGCACCAACCTCACACTTGCCCCAACAGGTTCTCATATCACAAAACAAATACAAGTTGTCTTGGTGAAACAACTCCAACCCACTTATTGGCTCAACAATATTGCATGCAAAAGCACATAAACATATAAAACATAAGAATTTAATAGCATTGCAAAGCCAAAGGGCGGGTACTCAATGATCTTACCGGACCAGAGCTCCTGGAGTAAAATCATCAAGAACACGATGACAGGGATAAAAGAACAAATCGAGCTTCTAGGTTCTTTTAAGAAAAGATTTCCCGATAAACCTAAAAGTCACCAAACACGAAAAATATGAAAATATTGTAGGCTCGGTTTGATTGAAACTGTTCATGGGCAAAAATTGCTAGTGTCCTATGTGACCAAACATGTGATTCATGGGTAAAAATTGTTAGTGTCCTATGTGACCAAACATGTGATTCATGGGCAAAAAATGTTAGTGTCCTATTTGACCAAACATGTGATTCATGGGCAAAAATTGTTAGTGTCCTATGTGACCAAACATGTAATTCATGGGCAAAAATTGTTAGTGTCCTATGTGACCAAACATGTGATTCATGGGCAAAAATTGTTAGTGTCCTATGTGACCAAACATGTGATTCTTGCATACCAGATCAGGTCATACGGTGTTTTCACCCGTGTAGGAAATTTCGATCCTACACCCACCCATGTAGAATGAGTCACGTGAGTGACGTCACGTCTTCAAATACCTGACGTAATATATTCAAGTTAGTGACGTCATTTATAAAAAAGATTGCTTTAACGTCAATATTTCAGCATAATGAAAATAAATAATTGTATACTTATACTTATACTTATAATTTGTATACTTACACAAAAATGTTATAAATAATAAAAGGTATGCAAGAAAAAGTATCTTGCATAAGAAATTCGGTAAAGATAGAAAAATCTGTCACCTCGGGTGAACTGTTTTGGCGGGAACTCGGCAGAGCCTCGTTCCCGCAAAACAGTTAACCCTCGGTGACAGATTTTTCCATCTTCACCTCACACTCATGCATGATACTTATATTCTTGATCCAGGCTTTGAGATTATAAATCTAAGTAAGGAACCTAGTATTAGGTCTACCTTTGTAACTGTCAGTGAAAAATCAATTTTGCACTAAGGGGTTTAAACCAAGCTCTAGGAATGAACACACGAGTTGTCTTTGTGAAATATTTCTTTGACAATGGTGCATGCAAAAGCTCAAAAGTTACCATATAAAACGAACGAAACTAACAGAATTGTCAAGCATAAAGACAGATTCTGAATGACCTACATGTAACCCAGAACAGATTAACTGATTAATCAGAATCCGAGTCAGCATGAATATGATGAGGCACGCCACGGGAATAGGTACCTTCGGGCATTTTTGTGTAATTTTTGTTGTTACTATATTTAGAAAGAACTATTAAATTTCTATTATTTTCTCATAACAAAACAGTGATTTTGTTACACATTTTCACAATAAAATGGCATTTTTACCGCGAATTGCATGATAATTAATGTCGTCTGCTCAACTTTATGACGTCGTTTCCAGCATTGACGTCAACTGTCCGAAGGTACCTTTTCCCGTGGCGTACCTCTGATAAAAAAGTCATGCTTCAAAATCGTGTTCAAATTGTTATCTAATGCAACTGAACATGAAAGTCTGACAAATGAACCTGGCGCTCGACCATCACTGAGGATTAGATGACACGTTCTAATGAGAATCACTAATGTACAAATGTAACAGATACATCTTGGCAGCTTAACAACAACGCAATTCAAGAATGAATCACGATTTAATATTAAAAAGGGTTTTATGACCAAATGCTTTATACAGTACACTACTTGCTACATGTTTCATCTTAAATTGTGCAGCATAAACATAACGGTGTTGCGTTACCTCAATTAAGCTTTAAGTGAAAGAAACGAAAACATCTGATTTCGAGAATACACTCAACAGAAGTATTGCGTTATTAAAATGATCTTGAAGAGAATATCTAAAAAGAAGAAGTTCGCGGTATTGTTGTATAATAAATCCCCGTCTGAAAAAAACAACACTTAAATATCTGCTTATCACGTCGG
The DNA here is from genome assembly GCA_038501625.1 of Corbicula japonica. Classification (NCBI taxonomy): domain Eukaryota; kingdom Metazoa; phylum Mollusca; class Bivalvia; order Venerida; family Cyrenidae; genus Corbicula; species Corbicula japonica. The sequence continues at coordinate 894,105 of JAZAYU010000016.1, forward strand.
TGTCGGTGTTTTTGTTAGTAGGTCATTAAAACATTTTTTTTAAATTTGTGTTTGACTAAGGTGGCATTCATTGAATTGCCAGACATTTCCAAGGCGGTAAACTATCTGAGTTTAATTTGTTTTGGCGATTTCGTATTCGTATCACGAGTTAATTGCCTTGGGTCCCTAAAGTTTGCTGTTTGTTCTTTACCTTTAAATTTTGATTTTATTTGCTTTCCTGATTGTCTATAAGTAAGTGGACATTTAACTGTGATGTCACGTGAGTACTTTATGAAATTACGTTTCGATAATGTGTAATGTACTTATTTACACAGAGAAAACATTCTTTATCATGCTGTATGTTATGTTATCTCTTTACATACTGCTATCATCTAAACCAACCTCACTAGGCAATTTGGTGGGCAAAAATCCGTGTCATTACAATGTGACGAAACCTACAATAAAAATCATTTGACCATTGAAAAACAATATCATGTTGTTTTGTTCTTTTCTATTAATTTGTTTCGTGTTTTCTGTTGTTTTTTTTTTATTTTAGTAGACTTAGCGTACAAAATCTGCGGGCAATATGTTAATGAAAAATTAATTAGTAAGGGTAAAATATAACAAAATTCGTATAAAAATTGTTTGTGGTAGCAGTGGTTACTGTTGCGAGGAGCTGGCATCTAAATGCGCTTAGTTCCGCCATAATTGTTTCTATTTTCCGGAAAATATAAATAAATACCCCGTTGAAGATTCCGAGAAATCACCTTAACGAACGTACGAACGAGAGTACACATTTTTAAATAATGAGGTGAGCTTAATCTGGGTGAAGATATTATAGGTAAACAGTTTTAAATTTTATTTCTTATTCTTACCATAAAAATTCTAGATCTATTAATTGTACATATAAAACATGAATGGTACAATTGTAAGGATACTATGAGAAATGCTCTTTTCAAACCGAATACTTAGTACTGATTTCCTGACAATCATTACGAAGATATATGCTTCGCTTGTTAGAATAATCATAGAAATCGGATTCACTTATGCTTCTCGTCCTTTCTTTAGCAATCATGTTCTCTGTTGTTTTATCTATTCTTGTGTGCGTTATCTACAATTCTTAATTCGATACTCTGTCTTTCCTCACTAAAAGACGCTTGTGTCTTGATAAGTTGTTCGTATTTGACACATTCTTTTTTAATGAAGATTGATGAACACATCTCATGACTATAATCAATAGTGTACGTGGGAAGTTAGATTCATGTTTAAAACTTGTATTCCAAACTGATGTTTATTTTTTATTTTTATTATAATAAACAATTTGTAAAAAAATTTATAAAACCGCGACCTATTTAATTAAAATACCAGATGAAAAGGAACGCTGAATGCTACCGACTTAAAAACAATAAACAGTGCAGTTACGATCCATCCCAAAAAAGTGGTGTGAATATGGCGGTGTTCTCTTTTTTAGTTCATTATTTGTGGAGTCTTATTCGAAATCGATCATTATAAACACCTGTTCTTTTTTGGCTGCCTGTGCATGCATGTCTAACCACAATCTCACTACAGTCAGATCTCACAAACTGTTAGATCTGATGACAGCCCGAATACACCGTACATAAACTATAGCGGTTATCCCCGATCACTTTTTTAGAAATTGTAAACACAGGAAGCATGATCTATAACGCTTTCAAAATGATCTGAAGATGTCATTACATTAAAAACGAATGCAATACTACATAAACACATTTATCTTCAGTAAAATATGTCTTAGGCAGACTGGCAACACTTTCCGTGGTTTAAAATACTATGTTTACTTTTGCGATTTTTTAGGCGACAATCTCATTGGTTCAAAGAGTTAGCGATAAAATCACGTTTTAGTTACTCCGCGTCATATCCTGAAAGCGTAGCGGTTTTCAGTAGATTTTAATCAGATTGCTTTTCCTGCTAGATGTGTATGCATTTTTTACAAGGTTTAGTCTTTTCATCCATTTAGTTGGCCCATTTCGCTACATGTAGCACTCGCCGAGCTATTGCTCATCTTTGAATGCTAGATTCCAATATAATTAAATTGGAAATCAAATCAAACAATAACCATTTTTCCACAATAGTATCAAGCTATGTGTACATTGTTCTCATTGACTTTCATATCGTTCCAAGCCACGAGTAATGTCCCATACATTGTTAATTGTTGTTTGTGGTGTCTTTTGAAACCAATCATATTAAACCCCTGCTCTTTTTTGTCAATTACCATATTTCCAAAGTAGTATCAAGCTATGTGTATATCGCTCTCATTGACTTTTATATTGTTCCAATCAACAAGTATCGTAATATTCATAAAAACAGTTCAATGGTGCTGGTTGTTAGCCGATTTTCGTAATATTTATTAACGGAGAAAAACATCGAGATTAAAATTATATTACAAGGTACAAGTATAAGCACCATCAAAAATATGATATATTGATTAAAATAATCTTTTTAATCGATTGTCGTTGACAGTTTCGCGAGAATTACATTTTTACGTAGACTTGTTTTTTTTTATACCCACGGTTTAAGCAGAGTACATCGTGTATTATTATAACATGTTTAAGTTTTCGGTGCTCATAGTAAATCCAAGTAGTTTGGGAGAATAATGGCATGCGACATTTAGCTGTCAACGTAAGTTTATACACACAGATTTATTTAGCAAGTCTTACATATACTTCACACCAACATCAAATAATGTATAACAGAAAGGGATCTGCAATGGAGACAATTCTCAGTACCATTAAAAACACACATCTCAAGTACGCATGTACCTAAATAAAAGTAATCACAAATCGGCGATTATAAACGAATTGTCTCGTATACACATGTAGGATTCTGGAAGTGGAATTTAAAGAGTACTAGTTTTCGCAAAACAGATACACGGGAATTCTGCAAACAAAATAATAAAAAACAAAAATAAACAACACATTGATATGTACATACACTTTATTGTCAAAAAATATAATACTTGAATAACATATGTGTACGGCAATCAAATCTTTCGTGAACAGAAACTCACGAACTAATTTGCACAAAAATAGCAATTCATGCATAATAAGTAACAGTCTTATCAAAAGTAAAACTTAACAGTGAATTATCAACAAGCCAATGCAAGCAGCGTTTCTCTATGTCTGTCGAAGAGACTTATAGACGTTGAGTGTTATACAAACATTGCATTGGTATGTATTATTTACAAAAAAAGTGAAATATGCATATCAGGAATTGCCGCACTCGCAAAATACAGCCTCCCCAAGCAGCGAAAAAGAAGAGAGCAAAAGAGAGCATGTTTTCATATATATATATATATATAAAATTCAATTAAGACGCCACAAACAATTAATGAAAAAGAGAACCCTTGGGGTTACCACCTTGGAACGGTCAGTGCCAAAACAATTTGCCACTGGTGGTTTAAACAAGGTGCACCAACCTCACACTTGCACTACCATGTTCACAAACAAAATAATTAAACTTGATGAAGAAAGGCATTAATGTAGTAAGCAATGTATTTTTCTAAACATGGATGCCCTCTATTTCAGAAATGAATTAAACTTCACGAAACCGCAATTTACATGGTGGTGTTTAAATGTATGTATTAAAATTATTTGTGATTCTATAATCAGTTTAAGACAATTTTTGCGTAAGTTGTCGATTTTTAATGAACATGAAATCAGGCTCTTGTTAGGCAACAATTGTATTAGTATATCGATTTAAGGCACTCACCTGTTGCGCTTTACATGATTATTGGTTCGATCCTAATAACAACGTCTTTCTCTGCTGTAACGTGCCGATTTGTCAAGTTTGGTGTTACACCTCCCACCTTTCGCAGGTAACTTTTTATTATTTTCTCACTTCTCAGTGATGCAGACATTAATAGCAAATTAAAGGATTTTCTGTTAAACAAGAATTGGTAGATTTAATTTTGTTATCAATTGGATAATTCATCGTCATTTTGACTACAATAAACTGCTGTACTAGGCAGCAATTCATTTAACTGTAATATTAACACGTAAACTGAATTGGGACGATATGTCCCTCTTAATGACGACATATTCAAGAAAACGTGATAAGAGAAACAAACACTCAAAACATCGGCAGAAGCTCAAAAAGTGAAATATGCATTTTATAAGGGAATTGAAAATGGTTTAAAAAAAGAAGCTTTATTGCTCAATAACATAACTCTTCAACTAGACAAGAAGAAGGGAAAATGCTAATTAGAATAATTAAGAAGAAGAAGAAGAAGAAGAAGATATGTTATTGCCTCTACCTGGGAGCGAATCCGAACCGTCACGACGACAGCGCCTAGCCCTGCAATTTCGACGAAGCAACCAATGGAGCTATGCGGGACAACCCCAGAAAAGTTAGCCCTGATATACGTAATCATCACTGCTTGACATCGGTGACGGGTTATTTTACAGTCTATATGTACGGGGAGACATTTTACGGCCGCCACACTGCACTTACAGCGAATAAGAAAAAAATATAAGGTAAAAAACACAAATGCATTTGTGAATTCCGGGATACACAATCTCATATCAAATACAATAAACAAGGATATTTCAACAAGGTTACCATGCAAAAGTCAAGATCAACATTCTATTGTTACCGGCTTAAAAAAGAGAAACTTCTTGCATTGGTGGTTTTAACATTGTTACAAGATAAAAGACATCAATAAAAGCCTCAAACCAGATACGAAAAAATAAAGCTTTGGGCTGTTAAATCGAAACCCCATATTATTTTAATTAGGTACAGTTTATTATTAATGTAAGATTCCATGAAGTTAAAAGCCAATTCCACCTCAAGCAAAATTTTAAAGCGAAAGTTATCATTATAAATGTTCTTATGTTTTTCGGCGCTGATAATAAAGCAAAGTTTGTCAGAATAATGACATGTGGCATTTAGCTGTCACTGTGAGTGCCAGCAGTCTAATTCATATAGCAAGAGCCACTTCACAAAAACATCAATATATTACAGAGAAGCAGCTACAATGGAGACTATTTTCAGTACCAAAAATACATATCAAGTACACATCTAAACAAAAAAGTAATATATGCATATCAGGAATCGCCACACTCACAAAACACAGCCTCCACACGCAGCGAAAAAGAAGAGAGGAAGAAAGAGAGAGAGAGCATGTTTGTTATAAGTATGTCAATTCAAATAGGACGCCACAAACAACCACATGTAACGAAAAAGAGAACCTTTGGGGATACCGCTTTGGAACGGTCAGTGGCAAAACAAATTGCCACTGGGGGTCTAAACCAGGTTCTAGGGTGCACCAACCTCACACTTGCCCCAACAGGTTCTCGTATAATATTATTACACATCAGCAATTATTAACGAAAGGGCCAGCAAACGATTCTGAGAAGTAGAATCCAATATTCGCACTTGAACATTGCAAATGATTAAATTTCAGAAAATTAACAATAGAAAATTGGCATTCAGAAACAAGTAATTTGTCTGCCTTAAGATTACAAGTAATTCAAAACCCCTCAGCGTAATCAAACTGACACAAGGCAAACACGTAACAAATACAACATGTGACAGCAACGAAAGGAACACTGTAATATAAGACAATAAACAAAATATAAAAATGACTCTGCTGATTACCTGTCGTGATCGAGCACCGGCACGGTCTTTTCGGGCACCGGTATTGTCATACAACATAACTTATAGTATGTGATCTATTCAGTGAAGTAAAATCTTTACACATACCTTTCAGATGGTAAACAGTCCGCCATATTGTATGACAATACCGGTGCCCGAAAAAAACCGTGCCGGTGCTCGATCACGACAGTGTGATTATTGCTTCAAAAACTTAAGAAGACTAATAATTTAAAAGCAATAACACAGTTTGTTAAGGTCATTAACTAATTATCGAGGATTTCTCGGTTAATTCGATTCATGGATAAAAACGCCCAAAGGAACATCGAACTGCATATTATGTATATTGATCTACGAAAAATGAAATACTAGGAAATAAAGGACCTGCGATTTTTTTTTGACATAAAATGACATGTCATTGATAATTTGCCCACATATATTAATTCATACATACTATTTAACAACAATTACATTAAGCCAATGCGAATTTCTTTTCTCTATAATTTCTGTCGAAGTTTTCAGACAAAACAGTGATTTAGTTTTGATATAAGCTGTTAACACCTTTGAATATACAGTGATTTAACACTTGTCCGCATCGCGAATGTCATTTGTGATTTTTTTTATATGAATGAAGCCATTTGTTGGACCAAACGTTGTCCTTATTTATATCAAAATGAAAACAAGCTCCTTGTCTATCGTTCTGGAACGTCTTACTTATTGCGCAGTCACGTGCTAATTGTTTTCTATCGTAATAAATAGATGAAAAGGATAACTTTGAAAGCAACCGAACATGAAAATTATAAAATATATCAGGCTTGGTTTAATTGAGCATTTATTAAAATGAATATTGTTTTCCACGTAGCCTAGCCTCGGTAAAAGCGCAATTTAGTATTATAAATATCGTGCACAATGCACTTCAAAGGGTGTAAACACGGTCTTTGTCGGTACGTAATCTGAAGTTTTAGTTTGTTATGATAACCTACCTTTCCCGGATAAATACCATGTTTTAAAACTATTTTACAGATGACATGTTAATAGCAAATTATAGGGCATACAGTAGAACGGTAATTTGAAGAAAAAGTTGTTTTATTTGATAGTACTGTGTAAAAACGGTGTGCTAATACGAATCATTTTTGCTGTAATTGTATTAAAATCTTTTGAAAGTCAAGATAATTTTAACATATGTCCCATTTAATACAGACTAAAGCAAAACTAAATGAAAGGCTACCATCAAATAATCGTCAGTAGCAACCTGAAAAATGATCTAACTAGCATAATAACGCATTCCGCAGAAATCAGTAAGACAGTGAATCAAACCAGACAGTTGAAAGCCTATAACCAACACACTGATATCAAACATATTTTCCTTAAGTTTTATGATGAAATGAGGTAAGCCTCCTTTTGACATGTGACACAAATAATCTCGTGACTAAAATTGCCACGTGGCTAGATAACCACGTGATTCACATCACCATCTACATAATTTAGAAGTTTTTTTTATCAAAATTCTTTATTATTTTACCACATAGTTCTTGGGTAAATGGACAACTTATCATTGGTGGTTTATTTGACATTAAAGTTATTTTTAGTATAATTTGAGAAAATTTATATCTAATGTAAATACACATTTTTATATATACTGTTATTTTAACCGCAAAATACATATATTGTTCATGTGCAATATTCAATTTGGAGAAACAAATTACATATTTAAGCATTAAATTTAATTAAAAGATCTATAATTTCCACGTTTAAAATTTGTTGTGTGACATTTTATTAAAGTATTAAGAGCAAAGATAATTCGTCCTAATGGTATGTTTTATCAAACTTTCTAACACTACATTGTTCTCATTGACTTAAAACTTAAAAGTGATAGCATGCATGATCCCACCGCGAGTGATCGACGTATCGATGTCACGGCTATTCCGTTTATACTGGTCGGCATTTACTTATCACCTGACGATTGTATTTTTCGCTATCAGAGAAATTGATTAATTTTTGTCCATCTTATTACGTTTAGTGAAATGAACATCTTAATTAGGAAAGATAAACATGATGACACAGTCGCTTTTAACACCCCTTCCCAATATCTAAAACCTGTTTTGGCAAGTGTAATACTAATGCATCCTAGAACCGGGTATGAACCCTGGCGTTGAATTGTTTTTCAAATGTCGATTCCAAGACGATATCCCCTTACGTTTTCACTTTTGTTAGTTTTTATGTGGTGTTAGTTTTGTTTTTAAACGATCACCGTTCTCTCTTTTTCTCGTTACTTTTTTTGCTTCGTGAAAAAACTGTGTTTTCTGAGTGTACCTTTTCAAATATGAATATTTCGCTTTTCAAAATTAGCTTGGTTAATATGCTGTTGGTTCGTTCTTATTATTTGACAAATTGTTTAACAGATAAATCTATTTCAAAGATGCATACGAAAGATTGGAAAAAAACAGAAAAAGGAAATAAATAGTTACTGTTATATGTTTCAAAATATGAACACATTCAGTAGATCTCGCTGAATGGTTTCACGAGAAAGTGAAACCATAGCCGCCCAACACAGCCAACAAGTTAAAAAGGCATTTCAGGAATAGATACTGTCAGAATGCAATGCCTACACACGCAGCCAACAAGTAGAGAGGAAAAGAGAGCAGGGGTTATAAAATGATCATATTCATAAGAAAACACAAACAATTAGCAGGAAAGAGAACTCGATATTTTACCGCCTTGAAATAGTTAGTGGGAAAATAACTTGCCACTGAGGGTTTAAACCATGCTCTATGGGACATCGACATTGGATATTATTCCAGGCAACGGTTCGTTTAAATGAAATGCATGATTGATATTTTTAATGATTGCGTTTAATCTTTTAATTTTCGAATTTGCAATTAACTTTCATCAGTGTATTAAATCGGAACTTAACTTTTTAATCACATTTAAAGTTAGTTGAATATTTTTCGTGACCTGATTTCCAAAATCATTTAAACATCCATATCTAGCAACACTTAGTAGCAGATGTTTTCTTTAGTGTGAAAAAGTCAAAAAAAAAGAAAAAGGAAAACTAAACATTTATGATCAATAATTGTACTTGAATTCATTGTTCAAGCCTTTATCTAAATTTATATTCACTTTTATAGACCAGATGGCACTTAGACGTATGTAACATTTATAAGTCATCCGATACAACTGTTTAACCTTTAAGCGTTTATTTGTAGGATAGCTGTTTGTCTTGACAGATTAGTTCTTGATTTGTTAAAATTTCGAGACACAAAATAAGATAGACGAAAAAACTTCCATTCAGAAAATCTAATAAATTTAATTGAAATTGATGAAAATGGGATTTTTGAAAGCCACAAAACACGACAAATATGAAAATAGTGCAGACTCGGTTTGATTGAGCCTCTTCATGGACAGTAAATGGTGCCCTTTGACAGATTTTGGTTTTTACGATTATGTATATAAGCATGGAACCATGTATTGAGTCTTCATCTGGAACGGTCAGTGGAAAGTCCATTTGCCACTAGGGGTTTAAAACAGTCTCTAGGGCGCACGTCAAACATCCCACTTGTCCCACATGGTTCTCATATGAACACACACGTACAAGTTGCCTTGATGAAATAAATTTCAACCAACCCATTTACTAAAAAATGTTGCATGTAAAAGCTCAAAGGCATATTAAACAAACGGAGCTAATAGAATTTTCAAGCAAAAGGACGGATACTCAATGAACTTACCAAGAACTGAGTTGCTGGAGCCGAATCTGCATGAACATGTTGGCGGAGATAAAACCAATTATGTCAAAATCAATGTTAAACATACTGTAATTCAATAACAGTAAGTAACGGTTGACGATAAAAACCAGGATATTGAATAAATGAACATGGGGTAAGATCGTCACTGAGAAATACATGATCTGGGACCCATACGCTGCTAAACACGGACTATTTTAATATGAAAATAGGCATTGAAGGTTCCATGTTCACCGACATATGTACACTGCCGTTATGGATGGATCGAAATTATATTTCTTATTGGTGTTAAATTTGCGTTGAGCTCAATCTTGGGCTAGAAGGCATGGGCAGAAGTATCCACTTCCATTACTTTCAAAGAAAGGGCTCAATCAAACCGAGCCTGCAATATTTTCATACACTTGTATTTGTCTAACTCAGAGGCTTAAAACGTTCCCTTTTCTCCTATTTCTAATGAGAGTTACTAAAAAAAAGTATATTTAAATGCAAGCAGCTTAACAACAACGCAATTCTAGTATGCATCACGGTTTAATATTGAAAAAAGTTAAATTAACAAATCACATGCTTAATACAGGACACCAATGGATAGAATAACTGCTACACATTTCATCTAAATCGTGCTGAAGAAGCTTGCAAGCATTGTGTTACCTCAATTTAGCTTTAAGTGAAGGAAGCATTAACATAAGACTTTCTCATCTTTCGAGAACAAAGGCATACAAATTAATACATATACAGTTATTAACATGCTTGTAAAATGAGAACCTGATAAAAGTTCGTGCTATTGTTACATGTATATCAAATATCAAATATTCAGATCTGAAGAAAATTGGGTTTCTCCATATCACGTCCTTATTTTGGATTTAATTTTTGATGGTTATTAATACATTTCTTTTTTAAATTTTGTTGTTGAGGGGGCATTCATTGTATTTCTACAGACAGTTTCAATGCGGTTGACTATTCCAGTTTAATTTGCGTCGTCGATTACGTCCCCATATCATGAATTAATTGGCTATTTTTATCCCTCATTTTTGTTTTTGGTTTTTACCTTTTATATTTTGATTTCATTTGCTTTCCGGTAGGTCTAAATGGAAAGGTCTGTAAGTGTAATACAGCGTATCGCCAAGGACTCGAATCGCAATATACCGGTATTACCACCCACCAGTAGTCATTCACCTTGATCACATCTTGGTAGCAGTCCTGAGTAGTCTTCAAAAAACCTACCCACACACAAAGTTTGGCGTAGGCCAAAGCAAACTCAAGTTATTGAGGGGACACCCGCTCGCCCGCCTAATCAATGATAAAAGGTTTTCGTTGAACAACTGGTTCAACAGCCTATAATAGTTTAATAATAGAGAGGAAGGGAGAACTTGAGTTTAAAAAGGATTATTTGTAAGGATAACTTGGCACAGTGAAAAATCACAACTTCAGCTGCAGATAGGAACGGCCAGTGGTAAGGTCTTTACCGTAAAGATAACATTTAGAGATATACAATATGCCACATACAAATTGGTTATACAAAGAAGAAGAAATGAGTTCTACAGGGTAGCTGTTTTCATGGAAAAGTAGTCCATACGGGGTATCTTTTTCGACACTAATCCAACGGCTATACAAGGTACCCTCTTATAATCCGATGGACGGTACAGGGTATCAACAACAATTTGTTTGAATCGCATTTTCTTATAAACAAAAGAATTGTTCAGTTTACTAGTTATACCACAAGATAGGCAATTAGAGGCGCTTCAAAGGGATATCACATATTACGAGAACAACAAAGTTGTCATAGAATAAAAAGCCGAAATCGGTCGTCGCTCTCGCTTCAGATTTGAAATAGCCAATAAGTTCATTTATTTTTATTAATTACATGGTCAAACGGACCCACCGGCGATAAAGCAAGCAATCATTTAATCAATCAACAATCCTTTTCATTATATCATCCAAGTATACAATTCTTACAATGTGTATACGAATTGGAAACAAAATAGAACATACATTTTCGTTGCTTAACTTGTCGCCATCTTTCGGGCTGCCACAGGGTACCCAATATTTGTTACAGGACCGCTGTTACACGACAGTGGTATAGGACAGTGTCGTTTTCTAATTCTGTATTCTGCAGCCTTCCGTGTACTATGTGACGTCATAACTTCATCACACTATTTTGTCGTAATTTTCCGGCACATACCGAACTCCAAAATAGGAAATTTCCGTCGCCGTTCTACAACCGTTACAATAATTTTACGCCTTTCATAAATGTTCTATGCTTTTCATAAATTTACTAAATTTATTGAAACAAGAGGAAAAAAGAAACAGAATGATATAGTTTATATTCCTGTCTTAAGAATTGAACACGTACGGCGACAGCGTCTTGCCAAGAGACTTCAAACAAATTACTGACTTTGCTAGCCAAATCAACCACACAAACGTTTCCGCGGATAAGCTCGATAAACACGACCATAATCACGTGATTTTGGTAGTCAAAGCAACGTGACATGGCCAATAAAAAATAGTGCAGGCTCAAGTTGGATTGCACTTGTTCATGGGCAGTAATGAAGCATTGAGAAAGTAAATGGGATCAGCACTGATACAATATAGGCGAGAAATTTACAACCACCAGTCGACAAAACGAACAAGCTTACAGTACTGAAAATCACGAAATTGACAAACGAAACGGAGTGGAAATGGAAATGGAACGCTTTTCTCTCTATGTTGAAACGGAAACGCAATGGAAACGGAACGATATCGAAATGGAAACGCAACTGAGCGCTAAAAACGCTTGGAACGCTTGAAACGGTAGAAACGCTATAATCGTAGCGCTTGAAACAATAGAAACGGTAGTAACGGAATAATCGGAACGCTAGAAACGGCATGCTTAATTATAGTAGCGTTTTTACCGTTTCTAGGTCATCCGATTATTTATAGTAACGTTCTAACCGTTTCTTTGTACGAAATTAATTTTAACGAAAATAATATTTGCCGAAATGACGCTTCGTACATGTAGGACACTTGTTTCAAGTAATGATCAGTCTAAATATTTACCATTATTCAGCGCTGATCGAGCAATTGTAACACATTGATCGAAAGATTAGACATTTCGCTTCATGTATATGCATAAGGACCTCGGGTGAATATATTTTTCACTTGAACCTATGTTTATGCGTGCACGTTTTTTGATCTTTGATAATTTGAAGATGTGTTTTTATTACTTTATTTTATAGCTTAAAACGCGATATTGAAGAGAACTAGCAAAAAGTACGGACAATGCAACATTATTTTGTTTCTTGCGTCGGGGCTTCAGTAATGAAAAACGAAATAACATGTTGCAATGGTTTATTTTACTCATATGAAACAGAATCAATTGCCCTTTGAAAAATAATGTTTTCAGGAATTTAACATTTGTCATCAAATATGACCTACAATCAAACGCCGACATCAAATATATGGCGGTAAAAACAACCGGATTTGTTCGAAAAACACGTTGTTTGCTCGCCGTATACACCATAAACATATGACGTAAAATACATATGACGTACATTGTACAATGAATCGTTAACAATGCGTCAGACGTGTGCAATTTAAAAGACATCATTGCACGAGATGCACGCTTCTTGCGCGAAGCATGTGAAAAGTTTTCATCGTGGGTGGTATTTGTGTTCTGTTTTAGTTTTGGTCTAGGAACGATTCGCATGAATGATTATGATGCTTGCGATCATAATCAGGCATTTCTCGGTCATAGATAGAAAATATTGCTTTCAACATTCAATTATTTAACAAATATCACAACAATTTAAACTTCTGTTTTGAAACTGAACGTTTCAGATTTAGATTTTGTCGAATCCTTTCTGCACTTAAAAGGCTTTCAATCATCAATAATTAAAAATAATGTACGATCTTTTACATTAGATTTCACTGGCGCTGATCTTTAACCAACAGATAGTTGTTATTTATTACTGATCTTGTTGTTTATTTTTAGTGTCCAAATTAGTGTACGCACACGCAAAATACAACATTTTATACGACGTCTGGTCCAATATTTATAACAAGTTGCGTTTCGTCTAAATATAATTATTCAGCAATAGCAAGTTTGGAAAAAGTGATCTCCCTTTGAATTATCAACAGTTGGCACTTTCCCGTTAGTCAAGAAGAGGTTACCTCCCGTGGACATTGTACGATTATTTTTTCTGTTTATACTGAACAAATGTCTGATGTAACTCTAGAAAGCTTAGTCACTTTGTAGTATTGCAACACTGAATTACATGAGCGTAATTGTATAAAATATTTGTTTCTTAAGTTTCAATTTCTAAACAAACTACTTTTCGAATACGCATGCATGCTTCAAAAACAAAACGCAACAAAAGTAAATCGCACTTGCATCTTACTCAGATATTTAAATTAAAATGAAGTAAATTGAAATTAATGTCCCGTGAATAGCGAAAGATATATATCAGTCGTATCGGGACGCACGTGGGGTTACATTACCGGAGCTAAATATTTTAGCACCAAAATGATTAAGATGTTTTGCTTTATTTTTTCTCAATAATGTAAAATCTTCATAAGACAATAACGTTTACAGTGTTGTTAGAAATACAATGGTAAATACACTCTAAGGCATGCTTATCGTGTAGACAATGTTCTTAAATCACTTTAATCCTGGCGTCAGCTCGAGTCATGTATACGCACGTGTGTACCGCGCTGGGAATTTGCGGGAACTTAATATGAATCTTAAACTATATCGTTTTTGATAGTGATTTAAACATTATTCTGATGTAAAATGTTTAAAAATCACTCAAAATTACCAAATGCAAACTGATGTAAATAATTCAGTAAATTTATTTAATCTGACTGATATACGTGTAGTAATAACGCTACCATGCTGAAATAGTGTCGCTAACAAAAATGATAATATTCTGTTAATTTTATAACAACGTAGTTGTTTTTAAATTTAAAAATAAATAATTCTAAAGTTTTATGTCCAACTCAGTTTGATACCTAATTTCATTATTGTCCGTTTATAAATAAGCGGTTTAATAATTTTATTACCTATAAGATGTAGATATCACTGATAGTTGTCACGGCAACAATTGCCCGAGGCAGATAAATTATCGGAATTTTAGGGAATTTACATGTACATAATGGCATTCTTATTTTGACTGTTCTTTAAGAAACAACTAAATCATAAGCAAGATCAAATGAATATCGTTATTAGAGAATTCAAGAGAATCCTACTAATGGCTTTATAGTTTTAATAAATGTATCATATCTAATCTGTCCCACAAGCATTTAATTTGCCACATTTACATGGAGGGGTTCTCATTGTTTTCCTTCCCGGGATCGGATCGCCTTCACGGCATGGTCTTGATGCAAACATGGTAATGTCAATTTTGCAACGCCAGTCAGAAGTTTCTCGCCTTATTTCATTCCATTTGATAGAAATCCACATGTTTTGACATTTACAACTGAAATTTGTTGAACGAAAATATTTGACTGTGGAAACAGTAAAAACGCACGGAAGCGGAAATGGAACTCTGGAAACGCTAGAAACGGAAGAAACGCTTGAAACGGAAAAGACGCTGGAAACGCAGCGTTGAAAGCGTTTTAATTGGAACGGAACCGGAATGGAAACGGAACGGAAACGGAGTGCAAGCGCAGCGGAAAACGGGAACATCTTCTCCGGTAGTGGATTGCTCATATAGCAGCTTTTTATGTTTTATGTACCGAAAGTTCTCCACGCAAAGAGGACAAGTTTATGGCTTCATTAACCATATTTCATTCTTTTGAAACAACACGCAACTTTTTGTGACCTAATTTTGTATACAAAAACAGATCTAATTTGTCAATGAAGACCTGATTTATTGACGCAAGTTACAGAAAACTATTAAATCCATGGCAAGATGTTATTAGTTTTCGAATCTGCGGGCTGTCTGCATCATTGGGTAAATGAAAAACTCAAATAGTATTGAAGCTGCAAACGTTTTGTTTTTCAAGCAGTTTAAACAATAATGCACGAATCGAGATCTCGAGCATTATTCGTTAAATAGAACTAGAAATGCGGGGTAAATATTGTAAGTTAAGGCGATTGGTGACTTTGCTTTGAACAGTTTGACTATTGATCGAAATAAAAACAAACATATTTACATATTAATATATAAAATAATTGGCCAAAAGCTCTAACAATTATTAGTTTTAAAACAAGAACTTTTTGATAATATGCACATCTTGAGAAATAAGTTCCACTGTACCCACAGATGTATCCAATTAACATTTCTCCTTTATTAATCTAGTAAAGTAGAAACTTAAGTAGTACTAAAGTGGTACTTTTTAAAAAGTACTAAATCGGATATAATAATACCAATCCCACGTTTTGTTATAAAGGAAAGCGGTGAATAGAAATGTGGTTTACAAAAACTATCAAATGAAGAGTTCTAATATTTCTATAATAATGTTTCATCTCGGTTCTTTTTTTATTTAAAATATGTTTTCAAAGATAGAATTAGAGCCATATAATAGAAAAATTAGAAAAAACGATCCATTGTCATATCAGATTATCTTTAAATAATGAAATTACGTTTACAAGGAAAGCTGAATGATGGCTCTTTCAGGAGTGCCTTAGACGAAAATTATTCATTTGAAATCCAAAGTAGTTAGTGTTACAACAAAACTATACAATACAACCAGAATAACTATTACAATAACAAAACAACAGACATTAATACAGTGGGTTAAACGATCATTTGCTAATTTACCTTTCAAAGCCACTATTGAATACACATTGGCAATAATAAGATATCAAAGATTTTTATTATTACATAGTTATCTTCAGTGAAATTCGTATTGTATTTTATGAATGAACACAAGAAACAATTTTATTACGGGGAGCGCAGCCATTAGACAAAATATCAAACAAAATATCAAAACATAGAAATGAACCAAAAACATTTTCGTTTCGTTTAATGTTTTCTTGAGAAACGTATATGAAAACTCGGAAAGAGAGGAAATAAATTTATTTATTATTAAATCATATTGGTTTGACGTTTCTCATTGGATTAAACGGGATCACATGATATGCGATAAATTTCGATATTGACTCGTAGGCGGAGTCTAAATCAAATATTGACCTGAGCGAAAAATTTCACGCGCGAATCGGCTTAGGTACGAAATACGTCACAGCGCTATTACGTCACAATGAATACAACCGTTGTAAACATATGGCGTCGACTGTGGGAGACAGAAAAGTAAAACTGCTGCTAAAGCACTGGTGGAAGACAAAACTGGCTTAATTTATGATATCTGGGTGTTGCAATGTGTAATTATATCAGGCAATGCTTCATGGTAAAGTAATGTCGCCAATTGCAGCAACGAAACGGACAAAACATACTGTATCGGGTACAAAGGTAGGCCAAATGTGACAATTTTGGAAATTATTTTAAAATTAAGATTTAATAATAAAGCAATTGTTGCATTTCAGTTTCGGTGAATATGGTGATTTATCGACCTGACGAAGCAATATCGACCTCGGGCTACGCCCTCGGTCGATATTGCTTCATCAGGTCGATAAATCACCATATCGACCTCACTGAAATGCAATAATTGTATAATATGTAGTTTTATAAGAACAGTACAAATAAAGCTGGTAATATGTACAGCCTCAAAACAGTTGATTTCAATGTTGATTTCAATGATAAATCTCAATAATTCACTTGAAAACATAAAATTTGAACCAAACATACTAAATTGGTGTACTGGTTTTACTTATTTCTTATTTCTGTCATATATTATATTGTCAAAGACACCAATACAGCCCTTCAGTTTACTGATAAGAAGTGTTCCCCCAATAAGTGGTTAATATAATTCTCGTGTATGTACAGAAACCTGCCTACCATAACGTTTGAGGCCTGGACAAATAAACTAAATTTAATTAATTATACCTGTAAAAATAAAAAAAATATATACATTTATGGTCTCTATGTACACTTTTCATTCAGCTTTGGAATATTTAATTGCATTTAATCTTTAAAACCTTCATTGACCTGTGTATGGAATATCTAGTTACGGCGAAGAAAATTGTAAATGGGGCACGCCAAGGGAAAAGATACAGTCGGTCATAATTTGTGACATTTAAGTTGTTACTTTATTTAGAAATAACTTACAGCAATCTATTATTTCTCATAACTAAAATGTGATTTGTTTACAAATTTTGTCAATAAAATGGTATTTTTACCGCGAAAAACATAATAATGAAAGCGTCTGCTCAAACTTAGACGTGATTTCAATTATTTTCGTCAACTGTCCGAAGGTACCTTTTCCCGTGACGCGCCCCAAATAACAATGAATGTTTATAGGCCAACACTGGGAACAGAACCCGTACGGCGACAGCGCCTAACTGCATTTTATATATAACGCAGAGCACTCTACCGCTGAGCTAGCCGGGACAACCCCTCCACCTAAAAATGAATTAATAGTGCATGTTGGTTTTTGTAGATTTGTCTCATAGAAATAAATGATTTTATTGGTCACCTTTTTTAATTATATAAAATACAAAATACACGAACTTTTACTTTTCTTATAAAATTGAATAATAATGGTTTATACTGTGCTGTATAAAGATTGTCAACAATTTCAGACAACGGCACATATCTCTTCACAATTATAAAACAAAAATAGTTTGTGAAGTGTTCCGTAATAAACAGTTTTAACTGCTAACTGTTACAAATACCTCTAACCCATCTACAGTTGATCATTGTGCTTACCTCTTTGGTTGCACGACGGTGGCAGGGGTTTAAGAGTTTATGAATGTTTATGGTGAAATCCTTTCTTAAAAGAACCGAGAAGCTCGATTCGTTTCTTTTTGCGCTGTCATCGTGTTCTTGCTGTTTTTACTCCAGGAGCTCTGGTCTCGGTAAGATTCTCGGTTGAGAACCCGCCCTTTGGCTTTGCAGTGCTATTAGCTTCTTATGTTATATATGTTTGTGTGCCTTTGCATGCAATATTGTTGAGCCGATGGGTGGGTTGGAGTTATTTCACCAAGACAACTTGTCCTTGTTGTGTGATATAAGAATCTGTTGGGGCAAGTGTGAGGTTGGTGCGTCCTTGAACCTGGTTTAAACCCCCAGTGGCAATTTGTTTTGCCACTGACCGTTCCAAGGCGGTATCCCCAAAGGTTCTCCTTTTCGATAGTTGTTTGTGGCGTCCTATTTGAATTGACATTCTTATAACAAACATGCTCTCTCTCTTCCTCTCTTCTTTTTCGCTGCGTGGGGAGGCTGTGTTTTGTGAGTGTGACAATTCCTGATATGCATATTTTACTTTTTTAATATGGTTTTATATGGATACATAAAACTTTCGCAAAGTATCATTGTGCTGCAGTAGTAATTAACTATATTTTTTTAAATACGCCGCTTAACATTTTAATTACTGCTATCGCACGCTTTTTGATCAAATAATTCAGTCTTCAATATCAGTCTGTATTATGCACCCACGGTCAAAAGAATGATCCAATAAAACACTATCACAACATTCGTGAACGTCTTGTTCCAAACAAACTGATTGTTCAATATACAGTTAATAAATATAAAAGTTATTTAAAACCTAAATCAAAGGCTACGTTTCCTGGATGTGGTCATTTCCGATATGTATACTAGTGTCCAAAAGAAACAATACCAAACTATATACTCAATAATTTAAAAAAAAATGTTTGTTTAAGATCTCATCCATATTTAAATTCTGTTTATGCTTGTACGGGGTTGAAGAAATTGATATTTGGTCACATGCATGATGCTGTTAAATGTCTTTCGAAGGAAATAGATCAATCCAAATGTTGATTTTTGTATGCCCTTGCAAACAGGTGGTATTGTTTCTTTTGCACACTAGTATATGTTTCACATTTTTGTTCATTGAAATTCAGTTGCTATATCAGCCATGAACTTTTTTATTACCTGAGTTTCTTCAGTTGTCTACATTTGTGTTCGTTTGCATGTCAATTGAAATCACTGACAAAGACAACCTGTACTTGTTCGTTCACATGACAACCGCTTGCGGCAAGTTTCAAGTTGGTGCACCCTAGAACCTGGTTTAATCCCATAGTCTTGCTAGTGGCCAATTGTTTTGCTGATGACCGTTCCAATACAGTGACCGCCATGTTTTCGATTTAGTTATTGGTTATGATGTCTTACTTGAAATCGATCATTTTATAAATCGATACTCTCTTTTTGTTATGCGTAGGGGTGGGGGAATTTTGATTTGTGAGTGCGGCCATTTCTGATTAATTATTCGTATTTCACTATTTTCAGATAAGAAAATAAAGCCTTCTTCTTAAACATTTCTATCATGAGCGGACAATAGCGTAAAACATAAGTCTATATCCTTTCCAGAACCATAACGTATTTAAACGTGACAAAATTTTGACTTCCCAAAACCCGACCCTGTTTTACGGGAGGACGCCCGAAACGTATTTAAACGTATCAAAAAAATCGCTTTTCAAAGCCCGACCCTGTTTTTTCGTCGGAAACCCGTCGATTTATTTTTCATTTTAAAAAAAGTCCTTACTTTGGTGGCTATTTAGAAGAACACGGAATTATCGATCAGTATTTTAACACTATTAGTCCTTTGAACGCATCGCATATTTTCTCTCAAATATTATTTAGTAAGAAATTAAATATATGTGACTTAAATAATCTGATAAGAAAATTAGTAATTTTAAAAAGTTCAATTTTAAGAAAAAAAATCTAATTACATGTGTTGCTGTTTCTTCATCTTTCATTGTCAAAATAAAAAAGTGGCTCCAAAACAGTTATTCATTATTTTAAAAAATACCTATATCTACCTAGTGATAACTTAAAAATGACATTTTTGCAATGGCATAAAAATTAATGACTGTTAATTAGATTAATTAATTTACGGAATTTTACGTTACAGTCTTCCTGCGATAAACCGAATTTTTCACCCATTACGTAAAAGAGCGTTGAAATTCGGGATTTTAACGCACTATTCTTGATATGCAGTTTCCACCCTTTTTTACAGAAGAAAGACCGTAACGTTAGATAACGTGTTTTACAGTTATTTATAGGGTTTCTTACCATGTTTAAAATTCCGAATTTCATTTAAAGGTAGAATACCGGTAACAGACAAAAGCGTATATGCCTTATTCAAACATACACTTATCAACGGGCATTAAAAATATTTTACGCAGATTTACGTTATGGGTTTTAAAATCGTGAAAAAACCACACGTTTAAATACGTTTCGGGCGTCCTCCAGTAAAACAGGGTCGGGTTTTGGGAAGTCAAAATTTTGTCACTTTTAAATACGTTACGGACGTCCGTCCGGAAAACAGGGTCGGGCGCGGAAAGGATATGTTA
This sequence comes from Corbicula japonica, assembly GCA_038501625.1. NCBI lineage: Eukaryota > Metazoa > Mollusca > Bivalvia > Venerida > Cyrenidae > Corbicula > Corbicula japonica. The sequence continues at coordinate 914,799 of JAZAYU010000016.1, forward strand.
ATAATAAGATCAGTTTCAAAGTGGCATCAAACCGAATAACAAAGGCCAGGAATCTATGAGATTCCTCATTGTTAAATATCACTGACAAGGCATTTTTTCCACCTGGGGTTCCGTCCAAGTTCTTATGTACTAACTTTAAACCTTACATCGTCATTTTCTTGTACATTCACCAATGTTCTAACTACAGAGATTTTCTGATTTTATTTTGCGGTATGGAGCTGAAGTATAATCCTCAAACCTGACACGTATGTAATACATCATTATTCGTCAAACAGAAATACGGGGTAAAATTTGGGTAAGTTACGGCCATTGTTTCTTTTGCTTTAAGTTTAAAAACAGTTAGCGTATGACTCGAAATAAAGACAAACATGCATTAATACTTTTATATAAATTTATTTGGCCAGAGGCACAAAAAAACTGAACCAGATTATGTTGATATTATGCACAAATGCACTTGTTAGTGAAGGTTACCCTATAAATAGAGAAATTAAAAAGTGCAAAAACTTCGTAAAAAGCCATCGAAGTAGAATGTGTTGACAACATGATCATTTTTTTTTTGGTTAAGTGAAGCTTCCCAGTGAAGCCAGCTGTTTCTAAGATATTTCCCGGACAAAAGCGAAACGCACTCATGGACGTAAAGACGGACGAAGAGGCGACTAAAACTACCCGACAATTTTCGGGGAGCATAAAATATGTACGTTATAAAAATTACCAAAAGAAACAGAAAAGAAGTCCACATCCTTTTATAGAAAATCTATAAAATATTTATTTTTTTCTCAGCTTGAACTCAATTAAATTTAAGGGGCACTAACATTGCAAATGTCGAAAACTGGCTAAAAGTTCAATAGTGAATTTTGGCGAAATACTAAATGCACCTAGATTTTAGTGAAGATACGTATTTATCTTAGGATGGAGTAATGATTGCAAGCTAAATTTAGTCTAACTCATATTCTTATTACCAAGCACATACTAAAACAAAAGAAGAGCCGTTTCATGAGAACTCTTTAATTCATGGACAATGTAACAAAACAACTCATACCTGAAATAAGTATATGATGGTCTACAAACGTGAGTGCCAATAAGCCAAAATAATGTTAGGGTCAGTGAAACTTTAATTGCAAACAACGTAAAATTGTTTACTTCTTGTCAATGAAAAAAATAAAATACGTGCATGCCTTTTGAAACCGCTGGCACTAAATCTTCGTACGGGGTAAAACGAAAATAAAATCGTTAATAGCATGTATACGTTCACAAAGTCCTCCGATTTAAATATGGATTATGAAGTAAGTTTGAACAATCCTATGCAACACTGTAATAAAGCGATTGTTTGGTTGTTATACTGATGATGTTTTAGCATATTAGCCATTTCAGTTTCCACCACTCCCCTAATTCCCTTCGCTCGATTTAATGTCCTTGGGTTACGAACACCAGAGGTATTTAACAGTAATCTGATTAAAATGTATATCTTATTGTTTTTTCATATTTGAAGATTGAATACCAATTTCATGAGGACATATTAAAATACCATGTGCATAGGTATAGTTAGATTATTTTAGTTACTGGTTACATAGATATAATGCACAGGAATCCATTGAATAAAATATACGGAAACAAAATGAAAACTTGACAAAATAACATTTACAGTGAAAACTTCTGTTGCAATAATGATGCCAGTCAATGCAAATGTCTGGGAGAATGTGTTCATTAATATGTTAATCTTGGAAGTCGTTGGTTCAGTATCTATCTGTAGAACAAAAATAAATATTGAAAACATTATTTGGTTGCGGAAAATTACAATGTAAAAGTTGAGATAAGAGGGTTAAAAAACTTGCAAATGAAAAGTTCTAACATTTCTATATTGATGAATTTCCTTTCGTTTTAATTATTTTTTATTTAAAAGTAAAGTTTCAAAGAAATCATAAGAGTCATTATAAACACATTAGAAAAACCCATTTACATATGATTGTCGCTTTCTTTAAAAGATATTGAAAGAGAAGCTGAATGATGACTTTTCATGAGAGCTTAAGAATGAAATAATTAATTTGAAATCCAAAGAAATAAGAAGTTAACAAGAAAACCATACAATACAACCAGAATAACAATGAATCACACAAATTCATATTTCGGGTCAAAAGTTCAACTTATTTGGCTTAATTACAATTCAAAGCCACTATTGAATACAGAATAATGAAATATCAATTGAAAAGTCTGTTATAATTACATGCTTTTAAATTAGTGATTTTTTTAATATTTTAATTTTACACCAGAATTAGTAACTGTTCTTCATGTGTGGCGCGAGTAAATATATCAATCGATATTTAAATGAAAAATACACATTTTGATCAAAAATTAATGTTTTCTTGAGAACTAAGATGAAAATCAAATAAAAAAGTAATAAGTTAAATATGTTTTCGGCAAGACCAGTGAAATAAATGTAGTTGATTATCATGTTGATTTCATTGAGATAACTTTTGACTTCACTGGTAAACATAAAAAACCTATAAAAAAACCTAAATATTTTACCCATTTCTGTCACATATTATAATGATTGAGACGTGCAACAGTCCTGCAGTTTTTCGATAATACGTTTCCCACAATAACTGGTTTTCAAAATGCGTGTTTGTAGAGAAACCTGACAACCGAAAATATTGAGTGCCGGACAAATGACCGAAATAATACGTACCTGTAAATCTACATAAATTATCGTTGTACGGTATATATGTCCCATCTTCATATAGCGTCTCAATCGATATCTTGGCTTTAAATCCTCCATATCTAGTTATGAAAATCGTAAATAGAAATAAGTGATTATATGCCGACACTGGGAAAAAAACTAAAATTTTACTTATTTTTGACCGAATGTACCTTTTCCCGTGACGTGCCCCAAATAAGGTAACAACGAAAGTACCAAACATATTACCGACGACACCTTTACTCGTGAAGTCCATAAATAAAAAGTAACAACATTTTGTTCTATGAGACAAATCTACAAGAACCAACATGCATTATTACTTCATTGTTAATTTTTATTTATGGAAGTCACGAGTAAAGGTTTCGTCGTTTATATGTTTGATACAGTAACTTTTGTTGTTACCTTATTTGGGGCACGTCACGGGAAAAGGTACATTCGGTCATAAATTAGTGAAATTTTAGTTTTTAATAAATTAAGTAAAAACTTACAAATTTAAATCAATTTCTTATTACTAAAATTTGATTTTATTACACATTTTGGCATTTTTACCGCGCAATGCATAATAAATAATGTCGTCAGCTCAAATTCATGACGTCATTTCAAAGATTGACGTCTACTGTCCGAACGCACCTTTTCCCGTGACGCGCCCCATATAAAAAAAATATTACTATTATCTTTTATTTTGTCATACCTTAAACTTGATGTTGTTACACATTTTGACAATATAATGTTAGTTAATATATGCATGTCAAATAATGTCCATTTATTTTTAAATTATAAGGGTATTATAGGGGTATGTGAATGGCGTCGAAAAAAATGGTATGTGTATTTATTAAAATATTATGTTTGACTGTTGATGAAACATTTGATGAAAATAATATGCAGTTACAAAAACTCATTGAGTTCAGGTAAAATGTTACAATATCGTGCAAACAAAGGTCGACATTAAATTAAGCCTAACATTGTGTATAAATCAATGTCATTGTTAATGCTTTAGATATTACATAAGCGTAACATTGCACGTTTCAGAAGAATGTTCTCATACTTCTATGAGACATGATCCTCTATGAGTCGCGGAACATTTCCCTGAAACCAGTAAAAATGATCGAGTTTATTCAATGTTTTCCTAACATACACTCAACGAAAGTTCTAATTGGTCACTCTTTGTCCGTATTTTTTTTATTAGAAAGACATTGAATTCACTCTTTATTTATGATCATTTGTCAACAACAGCCTTCAACTTAGGAGTTTTAATCTTGTAATAATAGACTTTTAACACGTTTTGCGAGAGTTATCCTTAATTTTGCTAAAATAATTTTTTTTGCATAAAATGGTCAGGCAAACAGATATTGTTCTTAACTCCTTGTTTTGTTTTAATAGGACCCCTCATTAGTAGGAAAAACACAAAACCTGATTAATCAACAGTACATTTGTTTGAATAAACCCCTTTCAAAATATCCAATTTTAAAACTACCTCCCTTTCAATTCAAAACTGTCCTAATTATGACCATGTGGTGTATGTAATTGTTATTGAATTCATTTAGGAAAACAATCAATAAAGATTAAAATACATTAGATAATTGTTTTCAAGACAAAACAGTTCTTTAGACAATCTCTCTTTACGTAGGGAAAAAACGAAACCAGCATACATCGTAAACATATACAATTAATGACCAATTAGAACTTTTTGTTGAGTGTATAATATCGCATTACGTGTAATTGTCGTCATTTTTTGTAAACGATATATGTCAAGTTTCCATCACGATAGCTAAGGATGATTTTTGTTTTGAAAACTAAACGAACATTTGCAATATTTTCATGAACACTAAAATGCTTAAGGACATACGCAATTATAGATATAAAGACACCAAATGAAATTCTTTTAAAAATATGTTATGATAAGATATTTTTTATAAATGCGCTCTTTCTTTTATGAATATTTGTCTTTTAAATGAGCATGTTATCATGATACCATGACAAACTATGGTTTATTTATCATTAGTGTTGTTTAACACCTACATTGTATGATACATGTAGACGTGTAAATATTAGAAAATATGAAAAGGGAACTTTGAAGCCACTGAACACGACAGATACGAAATAATTGCAGGATCCGTTTGCCTGAGTCTGTTCATGAGTTAATTCATTTGCGTTACTGCCCACTTATCCTAGCCCCGTGTTGAGCGCAACTTATTATTATCAGAAGCAAACAGTACAATTTAGATCCATCACAAACGATGGTGTGCGTTGAACATGGAACCGTTGATGCGGTATTTTCAGATTAATACCATTCCAGCGGCATATGGTCCCCAGATATAAGCATAGTTAAAAAAGAAACTGTGGATTCTCGAAATGTGTTCATGTATTGTGAGCTTTTTTGGAGGTGGGTCTGAGGGAGTAGTAAGGGATTAACAAATTCGATAAATCTGTAAACTAAATTTTGCACAAAAAAAATACATCATGCGTAACAAATGGTTTCATACCATTTTCGTAGCTAGCAAATAACAGAGAATTGTAGATTTTGATGTGATATAAAATACTAAATATATAGTCACAAGTAAATAGTTAGGGTGTGTGAACGCGAACATCATCTCAGTGCTTTTTTAATACAAACTAGATGAAAAGAGAACACTTTGAAAACCATTATACAAGACAAATGTGAAAACATTTAAGTGACCTGAAGGTGATATATTTAAACAAAATGCTGCTGATTAATAATGTGTTATGTTTTTTCTACTAATAAGTGGTCCTTTGAAAGTAAAAGATGCAATTAAGGGGACTTTCTGGTCTCTTGAACTTAAATTGAATGAAATGCATTGTAGCAAAATTTATGATAACTCTCGCCAAATTGTTCCAAAGTCGATTTCCAAAAGACTAAAGCCTACATAACATATTATTGTTGGCAACTGATCACAAATAAAGAGTCAAATCAATGTCTTTCAATTGAAAAGTCAAAACCATAAGGTGACCAAAAAGAACTTTTGGTGGGTGTATTGTAGAAGTAAAATTAACTTATTGCTATGCTGACTCTACTGTCGGTAGATTCTGTCATAGTTAGCTGAGACATACAAAGACATGGCCTTGTTTCTGATAAGAACCTGAAATCCGATCAGATTGGCTCCTAAAACCAGATGATATTGTTGATACCATTTATTAACGCTTGACATGTTTCTTGAAGCCATCGATACAAATATTGAAAAGGAGTGACCTGATGGTCGTAGGTAACATGGATCGACATATAGTGGATGCGGCATTTAATTAACAGCTAAATATTGGATTGTGTTTGGTGTTTATCAGAAATTTACAGCTTTATTTAGACTACTTGCCTATATATAGTGTAATACTGGTACAAATCCAATGTGTAATGACATTATTAGTAAATGATTACGTATTTGCATAAAAATAATTGTGTTAACACCCTTTACAAAGACGTTAACAAAGACAGTTCAAAATTATCAAAACCTGAGAAAAAGGAAGGTTATGATTTGAAAGATTTTTTATGAAGAAGAACTTTTCTCAAATATATTTAAAATTAATTAATATTGTATAATTAGTGAGCCGGTTTCAAAATGTCTGGTTTTAGCAAAATTATTGAAGTGTTTGTTAAAACTATATAATTATAATTTTTGGTACTAATGTTTGGCTATTTCAGGTAACTGTTGAAATAATTGTATGTACACGAATGATGTTGTAGGTGATTTCATCAAAATATCTCACTGTTGATTCGTTTAATTAATTATTTTAATTTGTCGATTGCGGGACTGCAAAAATATCACGCCATCATGAGCGCGGAAACTTAGGTCGGGCATGAATTAAAGGGCTTATGTATGTAGAGTTATATACTTAATATTTACCTTTCATAGTGAGTCTGCAGCAGTTTTGTAAAACGCGTATTCTAACGTTCCTAAAAGATGGTTATTGCGCCATTTTAGTACAAAATTTTGAAAAAGACGTTCTAGTTTAGTGATCAATTAAATTAGACCGTTTACGATTTTTCAGAAGGCTAGTTTGGAAAATTTGAGAATAAGCACACGCGTTTTTGATGCCTGCGTATTTGGCTACTCTGTACGATTAACAAACACTTCTCACTTTTCCTCCCCTTTTTTCGCTGCGTGGGGAGGCTGTGTGTTACATGCATGAGTGTTGCGAATAACAAGAAGTTTTATAAATGAACAAATAAATAGCTGCCAGTAATTTAAGCAAGATGAGCATGGATATATGATGGGCAAAACATGTATATGTCTACACTTTCGAGCGACTCTCAGTAATAAATAGTGCGATATATCACCGGCGGCTACTTTTTTTATTCACGAATTATCATTATATTGATTTAAAGCTTTAGTACCTACTTCGTCAGAAAGTTAGGCGGTTAATGGCGTCAAAGAAAGATAAATAACTAGATTCAAGGATTTCAAACACGCAGCAATGAAATATCGAGTTTTTGTTTAACTACTTAATATTTATGTGTTTGCTATATGTACTTTGTGGTAAATGCAATAAATGTGATCGCTGTTGTTGTTGTTGCTGTTGTTGTTGTCGTTGTTTATCACTGTAGCTCCAATATCTAGGGGAAATTCTTGGGGCAAGTGTTAGAATCAGTATTTTTGCCAGTGAAACTGAGTAGCCACATAAAGAGTGGCATACATTTTCCTTAATACCAGTTAGAAGGTGGATAACGAACTTCAAGCAAAAAACACGAAAGAAAATCAATGAATGACAAACAAACTGTAACAAATAACAAGAGCTCTAAATGTAGTTTTTCTAACATAATATTTCCTCTTTTCTTCCCTTATATTGGTTAATCTGTAGAGGTATTAATTTGTTGCAAATCTTGACTGACAATCAACGGAATTTTTTCGCTCTTTCCAAATGGGAACAACAGTTAACGTTTCCCCTATTTTCAAGTAGAGAAGTAGTTTTAGTATGTTATATACGCTGGTTTTAATATTGTGGCTTAGAAATATTTATTTTCTACGAAATTAAGCGCAGGAAGTCAACAGTAATCTTAGTTCGATGCCATACTAGACAAATTAAAATTTATTTGTAAGGGAAAGTAACCGCTCCTTTGTGTTACATGGAGCTTAGGTGTCTTGTTTTCTTGTTAAAGTTCATCTTTGATCTTTGAAAGACAAATATTAACATAGTTCATTCAAAGACATACAACTATAAACGGCCAATACATAAACTGGCTTTATATATATATATATATATACAGAAATATCGTCAGATATGGGGTCTCTGTAATAAACCTTAATCAGGGGTTGTATATATATACTAAGAAATGTGGTAAGTTACGGGTCTTACTTCGATATTATACCTATTTGTGTGGTTCTATAAAGGTGACGGGGTATATATGGTACCCCGCTAATTAAATGTCATTTCTATGCACTATCTGACCTTGTAAGTACTATAAGCTGTAATATAAAAATTTGGTTTATGATAAAAAAAAATTTCGGGTTTTTTTTTTATAGACCGAAAATAAATTTCGATAATAAACCGTGTTACGGGAATAAAGTTTATCGTACTTAAGAAGTCCGATTATGCATAGAAATGGCATTGAAAATTACGGGGTACCATATATACCCCATTACAGAAATATCGTCAGATATGGGGTCTCTGTAATAAACCTTAATCAGGGGTTGTATATATATACTAAGAAATGTGGTAAGTTACGGGTCTTACTTCGATATTATATCTATTTGTGTGGTTCTATAAAGGTGACGGGGTATATATGGTACCCCGCTAATTAAATGTCATTTCTATGCACTATCTGACCTTGTAAGTACTATAAGCTGTAATATAAAAATTTGGTTTATGATAAATAAAATTTCGGGGTTTTTTTTATAGTCCGAAAATAAATTTCGATAATAAACCGTGTTACGGGAATAAAGTTTATCGTACTTAAGAAGTCCGAATATGCATAGAAATGGCATTGAAAATTACGGGGTACCATATATACCCCATTACTTTATAGCACCTAACATAAAGGTGTAATATCGAAATTAGACCCGTAACTTACCACATTTCTTAGTATATATATATATATATATATATATATATATATATATATATATATATATATACTAAGAAATGTGGTAAGTTACGGGTCTAATTTCGATATTACACCTTTATGTGAGGTGCTATAAAGTAATGGGGTATATATGGTACCCCGTAATTTTCAATGCCATTTCTATGCATATTCGGACTTCTTAAGTACGATAAACATTATTCCCGTAACACGGTTTATTATCGAAATTTATTTTCGGTCTATAAAAAAAAACCCGAAATTTTTTTTTATCATAAACCAAATTTTTATATTACAGCTTATAGTACTTACAAGGTCAGATAGTGCATAGAAATGACATTTAATTAGCGGGGTACCATATATACCCCGTAACTTTTATAGAACCACACATATAGGTATAATATCGAAGTAAGACCCGTAACTTACCACATTTCTTAGTATATATATACAACCCCTGATTAAGGTTTATTACAGAGACCCCATATCTGACGATATTTCTGTATATATATATATATATATATATATATATATAAATTTGCTTTCTAAGGTTGCAAAACCCTCCAAATCGGTATAACAAATTAAAATGAACACTCAATGGATTTTGACATTTTGATTATACACAATTTTGATCTAATTTTCGTAAATCTTTGACCGGATGTTAACATCTTACGTGGTTTATATTTCACAGCGTGTTCGCTTTTCAAGAGCTTGCAACGATGTTAACGATTTCAATGACCGTTATCTTTGGATTACAAAAAAAACTTTTAAAACAAGGTTATCGGTATCACAAATTAAGGAAACCCTTTTTGCAAGTTTTATCGCCGATACCCAGATTTAATTCAAAAATACAGGTGCAGTTTAAGATCACTTTTGCAACAAGTTATTTCACAGCCAGTTTTATGTAGATTTAATTTATTAACTTACTTAAGAAAATAAAAGGCAATGTTAATTTCTTCCGGTTATTCTTAAATACCATCTGTAAATTCAAAAAGAAAGGTTACCAGCGTGATATTCTGCAGCGCTCTGCAGGCCTGGTGATTAACCCATCTACAGTTGATCTTTATGCTTACCTCTTTGGTTGCACGACGGTGGCAGGGGTTTAAGAGTTCATGTAGGTTTATGGGGAAATCTTTACTTAAAAGAACCTAGAAGCTCGAATCGTTTCTTTTATCCCTGTCATCGTGGTTTTGCTGATTTTACTCCAGGAGCTCTGGTCTCGGTAAGATCATTGAGAACCCGCCCTTTGGTTTTGCAATGCTATTATCATGCAACATTGTTGAGCCGATGGGTAGGTTGGAGTTAAATTCACCAAGACAACTTGTACTTGTTTTGTGATATGAGAACCAGTTGGGGCAAGTGTGAAATTAATGCACCCTAGAACTTGGTTTAAACCCCCAATGCAAATTGCCACTTATCGTTCCAAGGCGGTAACCCTCGGGTTCTCACTTTCGTTAATTGTTTGTGGCGTAAATTTTGAAAATGATTATTGTAATACCATGCTCTCTTTTCCTCTCTACTTTTCGGCTGTGGGGAGGCTGTGTCTACTGGATGTGGCCATTTCTGATATGCATATTTCACTTTTTAACGTTAAAGATATACTCAGAATACGCCAGTGCTGAAGAGTATAAAACTGAGATTTGAAGACAATCTCAAAACCCAAACATCTGATTGGCTGATGGTGACCAGTCGCCATTTCAGCCAAGCAGATCCTTGAGTTTGGAGACTGGTTTCCGTTCTCATGTTTTATATTCTCGGGAACTGGTCTAAAAGTTTTCCTGCTGCATTATATTTAGCATCTTTCCTACATGTACTTTAATACTTCAACATTCGAACTTTAATTTTATTGGCTTAAATAAACTAATTATAAAAGCGCAAGACAATTATCTTAATTCTCGCAGTGCGTGTACGTGTTGATAAGCAGATGTATCGCTGTGTATGGTACATATGGCCCACACCCCGACTAAAACATATTTTCATGCCATCGTTTGGGATGGATCAAAATTGTACTCTTTACTGGTGTCAATATTGAATTGTGCTCAACCCGGGGCTAGGAGGCGTGGGGATGTCATCGAACCTGCAAATTTTTTTTATATTCGTCCTGTTCAGAAGTTCATTTTAATAACTTGGGCCTAACATGTACGGTTGCCTTGTTTTTTGCAATGCATATGTTTGATAAGACTTGAAAACAACTGGCAACATTTGATTACGTTCAGTTAAGGCCATGTTACCTTTTTGGGGTCTCGAAACTGCTAAAAGTTGTGACCTTGGAACGGTATTCTTAAGAAACTACAAAGTACTTTAATTTAATATTAAAAGTAGATTATATAATATCGTTTAAAATTGATGAAAGTACGTAGTTAGTTCTTGAATATGTTGACTTGTTTAACTTTTGGCTAGACGGCGTGGAAAGGAAATTTGCATTTCCATTAATGCACATTTAATAGACTCCTTAAAGGCAAGCCTGCCATTGTCCTGATCGAAAATCTTCTCATCAGTGAAATGTATGTGCTGTGTTTATTTGTTATCTTAGGCTGTTAATGGTGAGCTATAAAAGTACAACAGCCTATGACTAGTTTGACAAGTTATAAAAATCTGGAGCATGTACTACAGACTGCATCTTAAAGAAAAGCCCATTATACCAACATAAATCTTTGTTTGTTACACTTTCACAGAATATACATCAGGAGATCTTAAACTATTGTAAAATGTTCAAAAAACATTATTTTTAATTTATTATTTAAACCTAGAAGCTAGATCTGTTTCTTGTATTCCTGCCACTGCCCCTTTTTTGGACTCTAGGTGCTCTGATCTCAGTATTGTCATTGGGTACCCACCATAAATTGCTTGATAATGCCATAAGCTTTGAATGTATGTGTGTAGGTGGATTTGAGCTAATTCTCCAAACTCAATAACAACCTAAGGCAATATAAAGTTGCAATCAGTTTATAAACTTGAAGGAAATTTGCTGACAGTAAATAATAACCCAGAAGGGTAAGTGTGAGGAAAGTACACAAAACAATTTATTTAAAAGCCCTGGATTAACATAGTCTCTCTGGTAAATGAAACATAAGTATGTCCTCTAAACATGTTATATCTTTATAACTGCGGTAAAAAAGACTATCAACATTACTCAAAGAATAAACGAGATGAAAGCAGCAGAACCAAACAGTTATCAACATATTGCAGGCTCGGTTCGATAAACCCTGTTCATAGGTAGTAATTGAACAATCATTAAACTGCCCAGGAGGCGCATGCGCGAGATGAGCGCAACTAAAAGTGTGCAAAGGTAAACAGTAAGGTTTTGTATGCATACAAGGCTGAATGTTGACCTTCAATGCCTTTCTTTTTCACACAATTCCTTTGTAATTCAAATGCTATCATAGTTTCAGATTTTACATGTGTTAACATTTTACATGCGCTCATGTCGTACACAAGGATTTGAAAATAAAAATAGAGGTGTTTTATCGCAAGCAAATGTTAACACATTAATCAAATGACAAGCGAGGTTATCCCTGTCATCGTGTTCTTGCTGATTTGACTCCAGGTACACTGGTCTCAGTAAGTTCATTGAGTACCAGCGGCTTTGGCTTTGCAATGCTAGTAGCGTCTTAAGTTTTTTATGTTTATGTGCTTTTGCATGCAACGTTGTTGAGCTGATGGGTGTGGTGGAGTTATTTCATCAAGACAATTTGTACTTGTTTGTTGATATGAGAACCTCTTGGGACAAGTGTGGGAATAATTTAAAACCGGATTGGCAAAGATAAACAGGAAACTGTTTGATATGAGAACCTGTTGGGGCAAGTGTGAGGTTGGTGCACCCTAGAACCTGGTTAAACCCCCACTGGCAATTTGATTTTGCCACTGTCCGTTCCTAGGCGGTAACCCCTCGGGTTCTCATTTTTGTTAATTTGTTTGTGGTGTCTTCTTTGAAGCTGATCCTTTTTAAACAATGCTCTCACATGTTTTCTTCTTGGTTGTGTAAGGAGGCTGTTTTTTTGCTGAAAGTAGTAATTCCTGATGTGCATATTTCTTATTTTTGTTCATCAACCTAAACAGGTCTCAAATCAACAAACAGTGCAAAATGTGATTTCATAAAGTTGTGAAATCGGAAACTACCACTGTCTTATTAAAGCCGTTGAAAGGAGGCCTAATTTTAGAATCAATAGACCCAAATAAACAGATCCGATATTGCGTATAAGTTTCTGTTATCTGTTTTTAAAGTGTTTTTCATGAGTTTATATTGAATACGATCTTTGATTAAAGTACCAGAACTATAGTCCATACAATTAAAATCAGATTTTGACATTTGTAGAGAAATAAAACATGAAATATGCTGATTAGGAATGTCTCCATGAAGATAACTCAACCGCACCAATCAGCAGAGATGAACCAAAAGCATGGGTTTGTTAAATGATCAATTTCAAAGCATTAAGTTAACACCAAACCCGATGTTCAACGTGTAGCCCTGATATTAAATTTTTCGGCAATAAACGGCTCCGTTTAACAGGACGATTAATTATGCATACGCCTTTATTCGTGCTGCTTTGAATGATTTAAGGATATAAAATGAAATCAAGAAATTCCAGAGCTAAAGCAATAACAAAATGAAGACTATCATAGGAGTTAATTATATTAAAAGATTCTTCTAGCTCAGACTTCTCTTAGATTTAAATATCTGTTTTTATTATGTGAAATGTTTTATTCAAACCGCCAGCAAGACTATAGAATTCTCGTTTTACGTCTCTGATACAGTTGAATTTATTAGACTGTCGATGCAAAAGCATCCGCGCTGGAGACATAGCTTGTTTTTTAAATTATGTATTCTAAGTTGTTTGTTTTAATAACGAAGGCAAAGTCAAACAAAATAATACTATACATTTCTATTTAATTTTTTTTCTTTGTATCACTCGCAGGCAATTCTCAATTTTAAATCTATGGAATCCGCAATCTATTCTACATTTTTCCATTTTACAATGGAAAAATTTTGTTATGACATCCTATTTTTATTTCAATTATTTCAGTTAACTCTAGTTTGACCTTTTTAAACTACATACCGCAAAACCCCTCTCATGATAACAGAAACCTGTAGGTCTAGAATCCCATCAAAAGTCGTTCCTCACTTCGATTCAGTGGTATTATTTGTACTAGTGTCTTGCAGTTTTTTGACCGACGCCCTAAGAACTTGATTTTGTCATTCAATAACTCCATTAGTGGACTCGTCAACTGTTAAGTTTTTAAATGTGTTTGTGTAAATTTATTTCTGTCAAGCTATGAGCGTATTGAGAATGTCCAACAGAGAACAGTTCGTATTATTGATTGCTTAATATCATAATCAATTCATTAATAAAAGCTTCATGTGACGAAAACACTGCATGCATATGCATTCTTTAAAGTTTGTTACATGATTGTCTTGGAAAGGGGGGTAATCATGATATACATGGGAACACTTGTTAAATAATAAATCACATAAGTTAACACACAAATTTTCCTGGTCACATCGATCCCTAACAAATTAACAAACATAATATATGTTGAGGATATATCGGTCTAGATATGGATAAAATGCTTATTTCAGAACATCACCAAGGGTGATCCGATAAATCACCTAATCAAATTTACATATAGACATAACAAACAATAAAGTACAGTGTTAATACACTCCGTCTCAGCGAAAATTAACGTCATTCTGCGATATAGCTAATAGTGCCTAGTGCTTGCAAAACATATTATGCGGTTATAATATGCAACTCAATCACAAATTATTATATGTAAGAAGAAAATGGCAGTAAAAAACCTAGAACAATTGGGAAAATGTTAAAATTTGCTCCGAAGATGTTTCCTTTGACCAGACGAAAATTTCTCCATACTTTTCGCCTTGTCTATTCTTGTTAATTTCATCTCGTGTCAAAAGGAGGCAGTAAAGAGTTTGTAGCCATAGATGCGAATTTTCCCAGGTCAAATTTGAAGATAAGAGGTAAGTGGGCAAACTGTAAGCTTCATGGCACTTCACGATAAAAAATAATTAAGAAAAATTAAGCTCGGCAAGCAAATTTCCACAGTCCGAGCTTTGCGAACCGAGTCTTAAATTCTGGTCGACCAATGAAAATCAAGTTCTAGAACTATGTAGGGCTTGTCTTGAACACTGTTATTAGTTTAGCAGGTATTTTAGCCCAGATAGGCAGGATTTGGCCTTAAGCTGTAGTTCTGCAGCCATATCATCATTTGCTATTTTTCATGGCCATTTTATAATTCAATCATCATTCGGGTATGCAGGTGGTTCATATGAGCAACTGAAACATGATGACAGCATGATAGGTGAGTGATCAGAGTGAATTATGGCCAGTTGTGCCTGTTTGATTGATAAAAGTTGCTTTGCCTGACATATTTTTACAAACATAAGTGCTTGTAACAGCATATTTTTCATTGTTCATCTTCTACGGGCTTTTTATGGTATATGATTGTCAGGTATTCTGGTTCCAATGTATGTTTTGTTGCATTTCTTAGAAGCACTGTATTAATGTACTTGACTTTAACTGGAGGCAAAATTGGTCAGTTTTGGAAAGTGAGTGGTGATAGTCATTTGCTCTTTACACATGCCAGGATGAAGATACTGGCTTGGTTTAGGTCTCATTTTGCTCAGAAAAGGTTCTAAACTTGAACAGAGATGAGTTAATGGCTTAAAGGAAATCACTCTCTGCTCTTAAGGAGGCAGTAAAGAGTTTGTAGCCATAGATGCGAATTGGCCCCGGTCAAATTTGAAGATTAGAGGTAAGTGGGCAAACTGTAAGCTTCATGGCACTTTAAAATATTTTTAGATGCTATATTTGCAGTTTCACATCTGTAGCTAGGATCCCCAAACATTGCTTGACATGCTCTTTTTGGTATATTTTGAGTATGATTTAATGAAACAGTAGGGATTTTACCATGTGTGAGTGGTAAGCATTTATTTTGGTTGTTGGCAATAAGAAAGCTGTGAACTGATGAATGTTTGAAATTTTGCCTCGTCGGCCGACCAGTTTTCGCTTCCAGAATTTGAAAGTTAATGGTGTTTAAAAAATCAACTGATATGTTTTGAATATAATTTTGCTTTGTTTTCATAAACTGAATTTCATTGTGATGTCAGTTATGTGCCCTTTCTGTTTCAGGTATGTGCTAGTAGGGAGCAAGTGGACTTGTCGTGTCGGCTGTTATTCTTTGGTTTTGCGATATATCAGAATAACCGTTTACTGCCGCCAAATGGATATAATAGTCCTCGTAAACGACGAATACGACATTGCTGCAAACTCGTTTTGGGTTGGGCTATTCACACAATGCTACTGTAAAACGCATTATTCTGGGAGGTCAAAATTTCGCGATTTTGTCATAAAATCAGCTAGTTTCTTTATTCGCGTATTTATGAATTCGCGACGTCGTCAGTTTTATTTTAAGTTGCATATTTTCGGATAAACTTATTTACGGATAAACGGAAACTCATAATATATTCGCGGTATTTATGAATTCGCGAGGTAAGCGATTCGCGAATATTAGAGAATATAAAACTAACGCGAATAAAAGCAGGTATACAGTATGTGTTTTCGTTGCACGGCACGGGTTGTGCGCGACTTAATCAATTGATCAGATCAGACTGTACATGGCCTAAACCATCCTCAACAATGCGTTAAACAACGTGTACATCAACTGAAGTACGAACAAAGGCATATGCTGCAGTGAAGAACTCAATTGATCAGATCAGACTGTACATGACCTAAACCTTCCGCAACGATGCGTTTAACAACGTGTTCATCAACTGAAGTACGAACAAAGGCATATGCTGCAGTGAAGAACTCAATTGATCAGATCAGACTGTACATGACCTAAACCTTCCGCAACGATGCGTTTAACAACGTGTACATCAACTGAAGTACGAACAAAGGCATATGCTGCAGTGAAGAACTCAATTGATCAGATCAGACTGTACATGACCTAAACCTTCCGCAACGATGAGTTTAACAACGTGTACATCAACTGAAGTACGAACAAAGGCATATGCTGCAGTGAAGAACTCAATTGATCAGATCAAACTGTACATGACCTAAACCATCATCAACGATGAGTTGAACAACGTGTTCATCAACTGAAGTACGAACAAAGGCATATGCTGCAGTGAAGAACTCTGCTTTAACAGTTGAAAACACCCGACTGACTCGATTGCAGTCGCGATTTAACTATGCGTCAGATAGGATATGGATCTTGCAATGAACAAAAATAAGGAGTTATAGCAAATAACACTGTTTCCGAATAAGACCCTTTTCATACATCAACGATATTAATGATTTCAATGAACGTAATCTTTGCATTACAGAAAAACTTTTAAAACAAGGTTATCGGTATCACAAATTAAGGAAAACATTTTGCAAGTTTTATCGTCGATACCCAGATCTAATTCATAAATACAGGTGCAGTTTAAAATCACTATTACAACAAGGTATTTCACAGCCAGTTTTTTATGGAGATTTAATTTATAAACTTAAGAAGATAAAGGACAATGTTAATTTCTCCCGGTTATTCGTAAAAACCATCTGTAAATTTAAAAAGAAAGGTTACCAACATGATATTTAACAGCGCTCTGCATGCCTGATGATTAACCCTTCTACAGTTGATCATTATGCTTACCTCTTTGGTTGCACGACGGTGGCAGGGGTTTAAGAGTTTATGAAGGTTTGTGGGGAAATCTTTTCTTAAAAGAACCTAGAAGCTCGATTTGTTTCTTTTATCCCTGTCATCGAGTTCTTGCTGATTTTACTCCAGGAGCTCTGGTCTCGGTAAGATCATTGAGTACCCGCCCTTTGGCTTTGCAATGCTATTAGATTCTTATGTTTTATATGTTTGTGTGCTTTTGCATGCAACATTGTTGAGACAATAAGTGGGTTGGAGTTGTTTCACCAAGACAACTTGTATCTGTTTTGTGATAATGAGAACCTGTTTGGGCAAGTGTGAGGTTGGTGCACCCTAGAACCTGGTTTAAACCCCCAGTGGCAATTTGATTTGCCACTGACCGTTCCAAGGCGGTAACCCCTCGGGTTTTCATTTTTGTTAATTGTTAGTGGTGTCTCTTTTGAAACTGATCATTTTATTAACCATGCTCTCTCCCTCTCTTCTTCTTGACTGTGTGGGGAGGCTGTTTTTTCTGAATGTGGCGATTCCTGATATACATATTTAACCTTTTTAACCATACTTCAATTATATGAAATGCTTTGTCTGAAGAATATAGGAATAACCATGCCGTAATTTTGAAGTTTGCGACGGTATACACAGATTTTAATGGTCGCAAATATTTTTAATCTTTGGGTCAAATTTCACCAACTACATAAAACAACTTATACAAATGGTTGAAAGCCAAATCTTGATCACATATGTCCACAAAAATACAATACATGTAAATACTACATGTATTTCCATATTTGTATGGTGTTTGAAAGCCGCCAACACCACGTGCTTGTGAAATAGATTTTTCAAAAAGTTAACGGGTTTGAAACAGAGAAATGTATAATTTGAAACATTTAAATAAGGCGACGTTTTAAACAAGATGAAGCAAATATTATTAATGTTTAACCTTTTGTTGATTTTCCCCCAACTTGTCTACGTGAAGAGTTCTGTGATTGTACTTAAATTGTGTATTTGGGTAATCTTAACAATTTTTAATCATACATCCTGTTTTTGCCAACTCTGGTTTACTCGTTAACATTTTTGAACATATTTTTAATATTTTACAAGAGACAGGCTAGCCGTGTAAATAAAAGTATATACGAAAGTAAAATAAAACTGCTGTATAGTTAATGATAACAGCCAGCACATTTTGAATGTACCTAACAGCCTTTTCCAGCCGACACAGCGGCACAAACAACACTCATAAGAGAAACAAACGTATGGGAGACATTGTTTAAAATCTTAGGGAAAAACTTTTTCAAAACAAAAAATATTGGAAACATAAAAAGACCAGTTCTAAAAAAATCAACTATGTAATCAAATGTGTATATGATTATAAAAAATAAAAAGAGCATTTTGAACAAAATACGAAAGTGATAGCAACAAGAATAAAAAGTAGTTCAAACGAGTTTTAAGACTGCACCAACCGTACACTTTCGCAAAAAAAATCATACTATTAACCGGTAATTTCAAGTTGTCTTTGTAAAATAACTACTCGTACAACCAACACATCAACTGGAAAGTGTAAAACCTTGCAAAAATGCTCAAAAAACACACGACGAGTGAACCAAAAATGGCGTCATTAGCTAATGCGACAGGATCAAGAGAAACATATATTAGATAATCAAGACTTTGATTGAAAATAAGTCAACGTATCAGGATTCCAAAAGCTAAGCAGGATTTATAATCTCACATCCACTGTCAAAATTCTATTTTAATTCAGTTCCGTCCGTTGTTTTCTCTTTTAGGTCAAACCAATTATTTTATCAGGGGACCATATACCGCAGATCATGGAATTGTGTTAATCTGAAACAACAAGTTTTAATATGCCATAAACATTTTGTTCACAAGGTAGATATACTTGTTTTAAACAGCCACATGTGTTCAGCAGCCACTTAGTCACTCCCTTTTTATCATTGAAACCAAACAAAAAAGATAAGAGATTACTGTTAATGAGATTGGAACACATAATTTGTTGTTAAAATGTGCTGGAAAACTCATTTCAAACAGTGCATCTACAACCCGTGTAAGTTCGCCTCGGAAGGTAAAGTAAATGAACTATAATAGAAAAGTATCTATACCGTCCACATAATATTAGTTCAATATTAAAAATGTAAAAATGTTAAAATAACTTTAAGTAAAGCGGATAACTAATATACAAACAAGCTATCATTTTAATGCAGTTCAGACGTAAAAACCAGATCTTCCAGGTAACTAAAAAAAACAAAGTTGCTCCTATGCTGGATAAGTCCCTTCCGAGTCGCACGTGTACTTGTGAAAGTCGTCTACATCATTACCATTAATAGCAGAACTGGGTTTCTATGGTCATATCACTACGTACAAGAAAGTGCGAAGAAAATACTGTATGACAATGTCTTAACATTAAATTCATTTAAGTTTGGATAATTTATGAATGTAATGGTTGTTATAAATTACAACCATATTTAACCATATATGCTATGAATGTTTTTTTTTCGAGATAAGGCGGAAATCGATTCCCTTTGTCGGTATTATTTAAGAGTTTTGTGGCGTTACCGGTTTCAGTTTCAACATTTGACGCGACATTATTGCAAGATCAATTGAGATGTGATAGTGTCATCTTGTTTTCTTTTTTGTATTTGCTATGAATTTATGTTTTAAATTTATAATTCATATGCTTTTCATTGTTTTATTTGTGTTTTCATAACTTTGGAATCGGTGATATCTTTGATTGAAACACAACGCACGCTGTGGTCAAATACAATGTATACTTTATAGTTTTATTATACAGTTACACAATTTGCATATTATTAATAGAAGCACGGCTCCTCGGGAAACTAGAATAATTTTAAATCACATTGCATGTAAAGAAATTAAGTCTATGCGACAGTTAAGAGCTACACGGTATGCTATTTCTTGCTAAATTTCTTCGAAAATATCATCTTTTCGTACAGATAAACCGAAATAGTAAATGGAACCCACAGGAGTCCCGAAAACAACACTATTTGGACTGACAATCGATCACCTTAAGAAAAGAGAACTAGAAATTTACTCATTTACTAGCCTATAGCACGATGGCCGAAAAGATACAACCCACTCATTCTCTTTTAAATTGGTCTTAGAAGCATTACTGAAACATTATTCCTGCGACCTAGACTACCAACGTGATCTGTTGTAGTTTGATATATATTTTAGCATCCACAATGCAGTAATTTTTCCGTAGCAATAAACGTGTAAGTGAGACTGTCTAGATTAGCTTTGTATAATCGTTCAGATAAATAAATGTGTTTAATCGTCTGTATTATAAGTGTTTTTTGAAATTGCCCAAGGCTTATGTCTTTTCCTATTTCCTATAAATTAATAAAAGAGAATGTCTGGTATGTTCTAATAATGACGAATTTCCGCACAGAATAGCACTGTTGATAAAATAATTTACACTAGATCCTCCTAAAGGCCAGGTCTGATTTAGACTGCAATTTGTAGCAATGCTTAAATAATTGCATTATTTATCTGCTTCATGTCAACGGTTAACTCTATAGCTTCGTATTTCATTCAAGATATTGAATGGTCTTTCCGGCACAGATACTGTTAACATATACCAGTACAATATGCAAAAGTTGGCCTTTAGATACAGACTTTATTATAAATTACAACGAGTCTAAGTCAGGGATTTCAAAAGTTGCAGATTCTTGTATTTTGATGCAAGCAAATCAGTTTTTTGGTATTTTCCACATAAATCAGATTCCGATAGCGTGGTGGTTTTAAGGAGATTTTAATCACATTGATCAAAATACTTATATTTGTCTCTCTTATTTTTTTACCGAGAGCATAATGCGTAGTTTTCTTATATAATTCCTGACTTTTTACGGTCGTTGATGTAAATGTATTTTCTTTGCTTGTAATTAGATCTTTCAGACGTATTCACAATGCAGATGTTTAAAGTCTACTCGATAAAACGTTGATAAAATGTCGGTGAATTCTCGAAAATAATGACATTTGCATATCAGGAATAGTCACATCTGGAAGACATAGTCTCCCTACACAGCCAACAGGTAGAGAGACAAACAGAACATGGGTAAAAAAATGATCAATTCTAAAAAGAAGACAATTTAACGCAAAAAAAATTAAGAAAGAGACCCGGCGGGTGTCCGTCAGAATATTCAAACCGTTTACATTGTTACTGAAGTAATTACCTGAAAGACGCTTTGAATTATATGTATTATATAAAATCATTACAGAAGACAGCAATTTGTATTTGTTTTAAGTGTCATAAATGTATTGCACACAATACAAAATATATTTGTTTTACCAGTGTAAGATAGAAATACATTTCATCGAGTGAGCTCCGGAGTTCATGTTTACGAGTTGGAAAGCCACGAATGAAAATACAGAATTCTGGAGTTAACGAGTGAAATAAATCTCCATCTAATAATCTTTTGTATTATTGTAATACACAATTTGCATGATATTGACAAATAAATTGCATAAAATGGCTCCAAAAACGTTTGTTTATGACGTTGAGTTATGATGTCATGTACAAAACTTGAGCCCGTTTTCTTAACGTTCCCATTCAGGATAATGTATTCGGAACGGGTGCCAATTTCAAAGTAAAAACAACGAAAATAAAATTGATATTTAACTGTTTGCAAACACTGGAATACCACTTTTTTTCAACATGAACATTTTATACTTCGCTAGAAAGCATTAAGATTAAGTTCCATACAGTATCATTTCAACTTTATATCAACTTGAAAGCTCATTTTTTCTCTCAGTCAAGTGCCAGCCATTATAACTGGAAAGCATAAGATAAAGTTTCATACAGTTTCATTGGTTCAGATTGATAAAAGCTGATTGGGTTGTTCTCTCAGTCATGAACTACGCCAGTAACTGCTATTTTTTTTCGGGTTAGCCCCTTTGAGTATAATTCAAATAAACAGATGTAAAATTAGTCTGGGTTTATAATGAATTATTTCAATTTTATAGTGTTACTTGACATTGTGGATATTGTCTGGAAAAATAAAAAAATGGGTTTTGCTTTAATTTTTTTTATTACATTTATCTATCGGAGCTAAGCTGAACACAAAAGAAATGCATATTGAAGATATCCGATGGTGTATCCCAGTAAAATAATCAAGTGAAATAAAGAACTAGGTACATGTAGCTATGAAATCAGATATCATTTTCCTTAAAAAAAGTGAAGTATACATTATCATTACACAATTTATGTATCAACCGCTCCAATAGTTTGATGCTTATTTCAGTTACCTATTTTCGCATTGGTATAAAATTTAGTCGATTTTATTGGCAGCGAACAAGTTTAAGCCATACTTAAAAACAACATATTTTCGAACATGTTTTGACAGCAAATTTGTAAAAAGATATCCCTTAAATACAATACAAATAATGAAAAATTAGATGATGGTGGTATGTTTTTCGTTTTTGTTTCTTTTGGACTAAAACTGTGGTGAAGAAACACTATTACATGTATAAAGGATTGTTTGTTTACTTTGACAATAGTTACAACATATTATTTAAAATGTTACATTACTAGACCCTCTGAACAAAATGTGTTTCTTTTTATCTTTAAAGTACGTTGGAGTTTATCTTTAATAGAAATCGTTTGTTCTATAGCGAACGTTATACTTCATTATATATCAAAAAGATTTAAGATGCTTATCAGGAAAAGCAAAGCTAAGGAAATTAATTAAACGAAAACTATGCCTATTAAAAATACAAAACATGTATATGATCGTATTTAAAGAAAAACGTTGAATTTAATATTTTTAATAACGCATGCAAATCTATCCCTTAGTTTTGTTCCAAAAAGTTTTAGCATGCATGCCAAAATTGAATTTTAATTTAAGATATACATTGGCATTACCTAAAATATACATTTTGAAAGGGGTATAAACGCTTGTTTATTATATGAGGAACCTAATATCAAATTGATACAGCTTATTCTTGATTTAAAGGTTACTTTTATGAATTCCCCATAATGTTGGCGGTCAATACTCTATAATACTTTGACACCATTAAATAAATAGCAGTCATGTGACCAAGTTATTACGTAATATGTGATAGGTCACTGATGACGTATCAAACTTGTTCTCGACTTGATTAAAGTTAATTAATTTGTTAATTGATATGTTTTGATGCATATCTGGTGTATGTATGTAGTTACTGGCAATGTGAGTGATTGGTTGGGTACCAGGCATTTGTTTATTTTTATATTAATAAAAATAACATAAACACGTACATGTATAGTTGCTTGGTCACTATGACGTATATTTACCAAAATGATATTTGAGTTTTCTTTCCAGCAATTGGCAATGGAGTAGTGGAGAATATTTATGAAATCAAGCTGAAATAGTTAAAATTAATAGAACAAATCTGAGCTACTCTTTTGAAAGTCGAACATGTACAATAATATTTGATAAAAAAGGTCAAGTGGTGAAAACGGTATTAAAGATCTACCAAATTATTACACTATTGCTGCTAAATGTGCTTTAAGTTATATAATTAATATGTAACTATCATAGAATCTAAAAACTAAACGCGCTAAGTCTTACTAAAGAGTATATACGATTACTTAATAAATTATATAATATTCGTTACATTAGCTTACACCTTGCACTACGCTTACAAAAATTCATTTTTTTCAGATTGCTCCCACATTGCATTGGAAATCATTTGGTCTGAGGCATAGCTACAACAAAAGCCTTGCACAATCTACTGGATTGTGCAAAATGGTTTGTACTGTATAAGTACTAATATTGGCGGGGGTTTAATTTTGGCGATATTGGCGGTCAGGGTCAGTTGCGCCATTATAAAACACCGCCGATAAAAATCCCCGTCAATTTAAAACACCACCAATTTAATATCTGAAACGAAAGAAAGAAGCATTATAGAGTTATAGCTTTTGTACATGTAGTAAATTAATTTTTCAATATCTCATAGAAACTCGCTTTAAAATAATTAAATAATATTAAATCGAACAAATAGGTAAACATATAATGCGTCAACATAAGGAATATAATTGGAATTTCAAACAAAGCAATCGAATACTGTATTAGGTAGCTGCGATAATGTTTTCACACTTAAAATTTAACAATAGAATAACTGCGGCGTTTACCTTTCTCTCCCATTGTCCAATTTCCGCCATTTTTCATCAAGGGTTTTATTTTGGCGGTCTGGCTTGTTAGCGCCAATATATGACCCCGCCAATATAAAACACTTTAAAATACGCCAAAATTTGACACCGCAAATATTAAGCGCTATACAGTATTTAGACGCATGTTTACCACGTTTAAAGCCGGTCATGGAACTGGTGTGAATGTAAAAAGTCGAACTTATAACGTAAAATTGCACACTACTATCGGACTTTTTATTTCGAATTTCTATTTCAACATGTTTTTTTTGTATATATAAAAGCTGGATTTGTTAAGAGTACATGTAACGAATATTGGACTCTGAAATGGACAGCTATTTATTAAAGGGTGGGTTTGCCTATCAAATTGCCGGCCTCGCTGTGTCTAAAAACCGGTCTAACGGAGGGACGACCAACAAACAGAGATGACTTTGATATTAGTTTCTTAAATATAAACACAACATGATCATAAAGTAATTTTTTTACTAAAACGAAATTTATTTGAAAAACGATCGAATTTCTGAGCGAGAAAAAAACCTGTTTTCTTTGCATAACAGTTTCAATGGTTTAATGGGTTTAAACACTTTTTGTGATTCAATAGTGTCTCCTGAGAAATAAATGAGATTACTTTTCTTGATATTGCAGCTGTGACCCCTGCCTGTAAAAGGCTTTTGCATGCAACATTGTCAAGTTCATGAGTATGTTGGAGTTTTTCACAAAGGAAACTTGTACTTGTTTGTTCATATGAGAATCTGCTGGGGCAAGTGTAAGGTTGGTGCACCCTAGAACCTGTTTTAATTCCCAAGTCGCGAATTGTTTTGACACAGGTCGTTCCAAGGCGGTTATTCCTCGGGTTCCCATTTTTGTACATTGTTTGTGGTGTTTCTATTTAAATTGATCATTTTTTTAAAACATGCTCTCACTTTCTCTTCCTCCAGGCAGTGTGGAGTGGCTGTGTCTTTCTAAATTTGGCAACTCCTGATATGCATATTTCACTTTTGTCTCCAAAAAAAGGTTTTAACATCCAACAATGCATCAACTTTCTTGTCAAATACCTGAAAAAACTACCTCTTGCAGTACACTCGTTATACATTGATAAAGCACTCTATATCTCAGAAGTTAGCAGCTGCTGTTTATATAAATTGGAAATCCTAATGAACGCTCTCCCTGGTGAACATATGGCATATTTCGACATCGTTTTATGTATTGCTGAATATGACAAACAAATAAGGAAAATGCATAAGGCCCATATGATTTGTATGTCATTTTATTTGAGAAAACACATGTGGCGTGCAGATCTGAAAGATATTGTTTTAGGTTTATGTCGCAGTGACTACAATCTTAGAATGCATGGTAATTCTTTCAGATCAATGAGTCATACACTGACAGTGCTTTTGAAACATGTGACAATCAAATCAAAGAACTTGAACGGATGAAACAGGTATAAAATTAACACAATTAGAAACTGGTAAGAACAATAAGAACCTGGTTCAAACACCGCATTTTGCTCTCGAAATCTCCAATGCATGTTTTCATCAAATTTTTAATATATATTTAACATGGAGCAATTAAAAGCGGACTGCTCACCAATACGTAAAACAATTATCACACCACCTACATTTTGTCTAGCAGTAAGGTGCAAGATGAAGTACTTCGATGAAGTATTACGACAGTTTATACATCTGAATAAAGTCGCCGGAAATGGTTAACATTAAAAACGACAAAAATCATGATGATTTAATATCAGAAAAAAACGGATTTCACAATTCTCTCGGTTCAATGTATATTTATTTCCCAAATGATAGTGCCTCTAGCTGGGAGCGAACCCACACCGTCACGGCGACAGCGCCTAGCCCTGCAATTTCTGCGACGCAACCAACTGAGCTAGCCGGGACAACCCCCAAAAAGGTTGATCGGATAGCACTGATATACGTTACAATCACTGCATGACATCGGTAACGGGTTATGTTACTGATAACAGTACTGACTATATGTACGGGGAGACTTACGGCCGCCACACTGCACAAATAGCGCTACTGTGAATTTCAGAAAGTTTAACCTTGGAATCTGATTTAACAGTATAATAATAGCATGTGTTCATTGAATAGATTCCTCATATAGATACTGCCAATTCGTTGTTATTTCAATTATCTTGCTTGAATGTCGTTTTATTTCTCGGATCCTGTAGCCTTGGAACCAGAGGTACACTAATAACATATTTCCATTGAAGAGCTTCCTCAGATAGATTCTACAAAATCTGTTGTCGGTAATTAACCGGACAAAGCTGACAAGGCGAGAGATTTAAATCTAAAATCAAATCAACACTGCTAATTTCTGTCTCGAAACCCAGATAGCTGTCATGACACTCACTTGTTTAATTTACGATGTGGAGATATTATTAATTTAAAGCCGAATACGTTACTGCAACATTATTATTATTCGTGAATTTCGGGGGATGATCAATCAAGAATTTAAAACTATTACGAAACAGAGCTGAACAAAAGCATATTCAAGCAAATTGAGATGAACGAATTTTTGAACCCACGCCAGGGGTTTCAAATGAAACTCGCGAAATTTGATTTCCTCAAAAAGAAGCTTCCGTGCATTTGAATTAAAACATTTGTTTACAAATATAAACCATCTGATTTACAAGTTCTTAAAAAAGTTATGAATGGATTAAAATCGTATGAAAACATAATTAAACCACTTTTTTGTTTTAAACATGAGTTTTGTCTGTTGTTCATAAACTGCTTTATTTATATCATTTGACTGAACGGCGGCTTCCAATGTAAAGACAAATATAAATTAGTATTGAAATTTATGATATAAATTATTTCTTCTTCCGATTTCACTTCTTTTTAATTCCAATGCGTTCCATTTTTACTCGGTCCCATTTCCACTGCGCCTTCCAACCTAATTTGGCCGATAGGATTTCTTAATACAAGGAGGCGGGTTTTTCTAATGGCTATTTCACTGCTAACATTACAACATTTGATGAGAAAAGAACGCAACATCTACGTGTATCTAATAATTACATTCTATGTGTGCAAAGAACTGTTGACAAAAACAGTTTGATTGTTTCTAAACATGTCACATTATGTGAAACCAATTCATATTTTAACGGAAAAATAACATGTTCATTGATAAACATACTTCTATTAGTCAAGCTTGGTTTTGCCAATTTATATTTCTACGCAATAACAAAAGATAAGAGAGTCTATAGCCAGCTGCTTTAATGATAGTGTCTCTACCTGGGAGCGAACCCGCACCGTCACGGCGACAGAGACAAACACATTACATACTTTCCGTTTTCCCTAAATGCTCGTAGTTCCAGTATGCCCATAAACAGCCACCCACATTGACATTATGTATTGTTTGATATTTAAATTTAGCATATTACGATCAAAGGCGGTAAATGACACTGTTAACTTCACCAAAGTGAAATGCTTTAAAATTTGTTCTCTCATGCAGACATTGATTAACGGATTCCTGACCGCTTATTTGGGATTGATCCATATGAGTTTTAAAGATGCACATACATTGTCTTTATATATAAATGCTAGTATGTTTTTCATTTCTCGAAGATCATGTTTCGAAAAATACATCATAATGATTTGAATCCTTTTTTTTATCGAAATTGTACTTCTTGTATTATTAATTGGTGTAAATATTGAGTTGCGGGCGAGGCGTGGGCAGTAGCATGCATTTACATTTCGGCTCATGAACAGCCTCAATCAAACCGAACTCGCAATTTTTTTTATATTTTCGTAATCTGTTGTTTTCAAACTTACCTATTAATTTATTTTAGTTTCTTTCTTTTATTTTTCTATAAACATGTATCAAGTTTTAATTTGTCATGTGATTACAAATTATATGCATCTTTGTTGTACATTTAACACGTCAAGCTGAACTTTAATTGTTATGGTTGCTTTAAGGGTGTTTTGATTGCAACGGGAATGATTCACGATTGCTCAAAAGTAGCCTAAAATTATCACAGAAAAGACGTGACTATGAACGCATTGACCAGATTGAACAAGTAAGTAATATAAATAATAATGTGTTCTGAAATTTGAAAAGTTTGCAAAACTCAATTTTTCTGCAAAATTTTCAACAAATGTTGGTGTTTGGTGCTGTTTTGTAGTGAGCACAGGCCTCGACCAATATATGTTTAAGACCTTTATTTGTATATCATTAAACACACGCTGAATTCATTGTCAGAATTTGGTTTTTGTAGAAAAGTGTGCCAATATTGGCACACTCTAAGAGCTTCTGCGTTAGAAGTGGTCGATAAAAAATCTATTATAATATTTCGAGAGTTTAAGCATTTATGTATTCAAAGGCATTTAATGATACAAGTATGTAACTAGTTTGAAAATTCCAAATATTTTAGGCCAATATTAGGCATGTATGAACGTTCCTAAACAAGAAATGCTTATACGCATGATGATTAAGAAAAAAAATACTTACAATTAATGCCTACTTTCTGTTTTTCCTTTTTTCTGGTGTTAAACTAATTTGAAGATATTTGATATTGAAATAAATAAGTTCTGATCATTTTACAAATTATACCGTTATGGTTTATTAAATCGGGACGGACTATTTGATAGTATGATGTCTTAGGTAAGATCACATAAAAACAACCATAGGTTGTAAAAGAGGAAAAGAAAAAAAGATTTATTAACGTTATTCATCGCAAACTATTTGATGAAATTAATCAGTTTTCAAGATGAGTGTGTAGTATGTAGCCAAGGTTAACGAAAGACCTAATAATACGCGACAAGACTGCCGCGAACGCCTAACTCCACGCTTGTTTGACAAATAGTTCAATAAACGGCCTGTCAGTGAGTTAATTGCACACAAATGTCTAAACGATTTGACACTCATTACTAAGCTATCTGAACAAGGATCTTGAGTTCAGGAAACGATTATGTAATCGGTTTCTAGAGATACAGCATCAATTGTGTTGTTTAAACAGACCTGAGGCGATAACTAAGGAAAATGTAATGATTATTAAATTGCAATTACTTTGCTAAAAATAAGTAATCAATTACATTAAAATTACTATATTTTCCAAATATAATGATTAAATTACAATTTCTTTGACAAAGTAATCAGATTACATTTTGTTTACATTTGATTACATGTAAGCATTAGCTCAATATAAAATTGTCTGTACAGACAGTGGCATTATCATTTTAAGTACATATCAGTGCATCCTTAAAAAAAGGAAGGCCAACTATATTAGATGCTCACGTATGAGTTTGACATACAACATTAAATTTATATCACGCTGTTTCTCCGACAAAAAGGCGAATCTTCACTTTTACCAGTAAAGAATGATGTTAATTTGTTTATAAAACGATCAGTTTGAAAATAATTCCAAACCAAATAACAAAGGCCAGAAATCTATAAGTTTCCGCCTTGTAAAACATCACTCAGACAGATCATTTTGCCACATGTGGTTCCATTCAAGTTATAATGTACTAACTTCAAACATACTGCTTCCTACCTAGCTGTACTTGACTTGAAATAGTATGTGGTCTTTGATATTTTTTTAATAAAATATTTTATAAAATTGCCTATTAGAATTTATAAGTAAACAAATGAATGCGAGTTCATGGTGACCATGTTTTATTTTTTTATACAACCCAAACGTTCTTTATAGCGAACATATTTTGTACACAAAACAGATGCATTATGTAAAAAAGACTTGATTTATTCACGCAATTTACAGGAAGATATCACATTCAATATTAGTTTTCGTTATCAGCTGGTTGTTTCCATCATTTTGTTAAAAATAACTCAAAAAGCCTCGAAACTGTCAATGTTTCTTCTTTCCAGTGATGTGTGAATATTTTCAACAATATACTGAGCAAAAATGACCACCCCACGGAAAAAACATGGAAATCTCATACTACATTAATGATGCCATTAAATGCAAATATCTAGAGGAGTGTATAATATGTTTATCTTGGAAGTTTTTGCTTCAGAATCTTTAGATTTATTACAATGAAACAGAGAAAATATGAAGTGGTGGAAAATATAGCGTAGGAATTTTGATCTTTATTTAATTAAAGAGGGAGATAATTTGCAAAAGCGGATATTTATGTCACTTTTTTTCTTATTTCTTTGCATCTGTTGGCTTTAAAGATTGTATTGTTTCCTTCTTTTTATGCCATAAACTTCTAAATTTGATGTTAAAAACCAGTATATAAATATTATATAACAACTGTTACATCTTCCCGCCTTATCAATTGTCAAGATATGTGCAAATACCACAAAATAATTGAAATATAAAATATAGCATAAATAAACAAAATTGTTGAATTTAAAAACTGGTAAATTTTCTTTTTTTATTCAGAATATGTTAGAATCGATATTTCGAGCTCTATTCGTCATATAGAAATAGAAATACGGTGTAAAATATTTTTAATAGCGGCTTTTGCTTTATTTGCTAAGAATCTCGAAACAGACAAATGTACAAAATTAAGACAAAAAGATATAGTATATGTATTAGATTAATTTGTTATTATCTCAGTTAAGTGTTAATTCCAATTCAAGAGAATCAGTTTGTAATACATAAACCTGAATCGCCCTGTCAGACACAATCTTTCAAATTATATAAACAGAAATCCTTCAAAATCATACACTAGAGAATATGTTAAGAACTCTGTTTGGACAAGTGTGAGGTTGGTGAACCCTAAAACCTTGTTTAACTTCCAATCATGGCAAAATGTTTTGCTTCTGGACGTTGCAATGATTTAACCACTGGGTTCTCATTTTCGTTAACTGATTGACGTGTCTATTTAAATAAATATCAAACATAACCCATGGCTCTATATTATGTTCTACGTTTTGTTTTCATCGGGATGATAAGTCTTCTGGAATGGCCATTTCTGATTCTAAATGTTTCTTATTTCGAAAGAAAGAGAAACAGGTAATTCCACAATATTAGCTTCGAAGAACACAAGCAATGAAAAGGCTAGAGAAATAAAATATTTGCAACATGTATTTTTATTTATAAAAGTATAATATTAAACATATATTATTTCCCTTCCACTTTTTCTTACGGAAAAATTAAATAAATAAAAATAGGAACAGAAATATACATACTGCCTATATTAGAATTGAACTCGTACGGCGACAGCGCCTTGCCACGTGACTTCGAGCATGTTACCGACTTAGCTAGCCGAAACAACCACATTAAAAGTTTACGCGCATAACACCGATAAACGTGAATATAAGCATGTGAATATGGTAAAGCAACCGATCAAGAGCAATAGAAAATGTTGGATTGCACTAAGTCTTGTTTATATGCCCTGGTATCGCAATAATTGTTGTTTGTAAATGAGATCAGCACTGATAAATGAATACGAGACATTTTAAAGCCGCGAATCGACAACACGAGTTAGTTTACTACATGTATGTGAATCGAGTCACATTAAATAATACCAAGGAATTGCAATTTGCAAAATCTTTCACCTTTTCGAGTTATTTTTTGCTAGTTATTTATATCATACATCTCATATCTTGTTAAACAAAGTACTTAATTTTTTACTTCCACTTGTGTGTTTTTAATACTGTATAGCGCTTAATATTGGCGGTGTCAAATTTTGGCGTATTTTGTGTTTTATATTGGCGGGTCATACATGTATATCGGCGCTAACAAGCCAGACCGCCAAACGTAAAACCCTTGATGAAAATGGCGGAAATGGACAATGGAAGAGAAAGGTAAACGTCGCAGTTATTCTATTGTTAAATTTAAAGTGTGAAAACATTATCGCCGCGACCTAACACAGTACTCGATTGCTTTGTTTGATAATCCAATTATATTCCTTTAGTTGACGCATTATAAGTTTACCTACTTGTTCGATTAAATATTATTTAATTATTATAAAGCGGGTTTCTATGAGATATTGAAAAAACTCGATTTAATACATACACTCCTTCTGGCTATTTCTTAAGACAATAAATAACACATTTATGTACTCTTGATTCGTGTTGTTAAAGTTTTTTTTCAGGTTTAAAAGAATATACATAATTTAGAAACATGCAACAATCTTTCTTCATCAAGGGAGGAAACTGCGACAAAATATGCACTAGTGTATCATAGTTAGCTTCCAAATATTAAATTGGCGTTGTTTTAAATTGACGGGGATTTTTATTGGCGGTGTTTTATATTGGCGCAACTGACCCTGACCGCCAATATAGCCAAAATTAAATCCCCGCCAATATAAGTACTTATACAGTAGTAAATCTTAGTGCTTTTTGGCCATTCATTGACTATAATGCCAATACTGGAAATCGAACCCGTACCCTATCGGCGACAGAGCTTAGTCTTGTAACTCTGAACTTGCTACAGACTAAGCCAGCCAGGACAAGCCCTTTTTTTAAAAAAAGGCTCTTAACACTGATAAACATGATTAAGCTGATGTTTCCCAACAAGGAGAAAATTTTGAAAAAATAAGTTTTAATGTACTCACAGATAATATGAAAAACTGTCTTACGTGGTCCTTTGTTTAAGAACTTCAGTACTTATGCCGATAACAAATATAACATAAAAGAACGATTTGTATCAAAACGAAAATAGATGACACAATTAAAAGGTTTACAAAAACTTGCAAATGAAGAGACTGAGTTCTAATATTTCTTTAAAAATAAACCACGAGTCTTTTTGTTTAAAAGCGACGTTTAAAAGAAATAATTAGTTCCTTTAGATATGTTAGAAGTATTTCCATCTGATTGTCAAGAAATAACATAAGAGAAGCTAAATGAAGACTCTTTTACGAGAATTTGAAAAGAAAAAAAGAATCAAAAGAAAATAATTAATTTGAAATCCAAAGAACTTAGAATAATAACAAAAATATACAATGTAAGCAGAATTACAAAGATCAAGTACATGTATCGCTATTGTAAGATGAAAGTTAGCTATTTCGCAAATTTAAATAAGCCAATGTTGAATACAAACGCATAACATATTATTCATGAACACGTTTATTGACGTATATTTTTAATTTGTATTATTACTCAGTGAATATGTGGCTAATAAACTATCAATATTCGTGTATCTGCACATAAACCTGTCTACAGTAACAAAGTCCGCAAAAATGAACTAACTCTAAGGTCTTGCGCCTTCCACCATTGCTTTGCCATAAACAAAAATATACCAATCTCGCAAACAGTAAAATGCACTTCCATCAATTTTTCACAAATAAATGCTATAAGTGTATGATTATTTTGCATATGTTAAGAAAAGTCAGAATAGTAGAGAAAACTTGTTAGACCTAAAATTATATGTCCTTAAAATTATATTTGCAATTTGTCACAAAAAAAAGAAGCAACACAATCAAGAATTCAATGTCAACATGCATGAAATGATACTGACAACATTATCTAAGGTCCGTAAAAACCTTTCAATTGTAAATGGAGAAATCAACATTTTTATTTTTATGTCATCCATTTTCGCCACCAGGAAAGTGAAGGTCAAACACATTTTTTTTCAAATAACTCACATTATAAACATTTGTTAGACCAAAGGACCTTTGGTATCGTTGACAGTAACTCATTACTGAACAAGATATTTAAATTGATGTTTAGTGTTTCTTTGTTTAGCGATCGATTGCAAATAAAATTTTTGGGGTAGTTTGGCTCTCACTATTTTTCTTTACTGTTCTAACTTTTCTTAGCATATGTAAATTAAACATATATTAATAACAATGGGTTGGGCAAGGTTTAATGGAAGTGCATTGTGCTGTTTGAGAGATTATTCTCTTTTTTCAGTTTTGTCTTTAGCAAAGCAATGGCGAAAGGTGCAATACTTAAATAAAGTTGAGTATTTGCCTGGTATGAAAATATTAAACTACCGCGAGTTATAATGAGAAGATATTAAACATGTATTTTATGACAAACAAAATGCAAATAAACACTTCAATTTCGACGAAGCAAAATCAATGCTATTCAAAGCTTAGCTAATTTGTCAAATAAATTAGTTTTCAATATGAGTCTGTAAAATGCACTCAAGGTTAAGAGGTCGCAAACATTGCAAGTGGCGCAAACTGGCTAAAATTTAAAAAATGAATTTTTGGGGAAATACTTTTTGCCACCTAGGTTTTAGTAACGAAATGTATTTAGCTCAGGATGTAGTTAATGTTTCTAAAGAAGAACCAGGAAGTAAGTTTTCCTCGAATTTCTTGAAAACCCTAATATTATTTTGATGAATTGGCACTCAACATTGTAGACCAGCATATACTTATTTCAGGTATGAGTTGCTTTGGTATATTGTCCATGAATTTCAGAGTTCTCATGCAAACGGTTTTTCTTTTGTTTTAGTATGTGCTTGGTAATTAGAACATGGATTAGACTAAATTGAGCTTGCAAACATTAACTACATCCTTAGCTAAATATATTTCTTTACTAAAATCTAGGTGGCAATATGTATTTCCCCAAAATTCATTTTTGAAATTTTAGCTTGTTTTCGCCTTTTGCAATGTTTGCGACCCCTAAAATAAAAACGCAATAAAACACGATAAAAACTTTCCTGAACGTATTGTTCACGTTTGTCAATATACAGTCAATTGCATACTCATGTTTGCACTATCTGTATACGGATCTTGAGTTCAGGAAACTATTATATAATCAGTGTCTGGAGAAACAACATTATGTTTGTGGTTTTTACGCATGAATAATAAAAATAGAGTCTAAAGTGATTCGAGGATAAACCACAAGTCTGTTAAATCAAGTATTTTATCAGAATCGTTAAGCTTTATTCAATGTTATATTAAAGTTTAGTTATTTAAACCTAAATAAAAGGCTGCGTTTCCTGGATGAGGCCATTTCCAATATGTATGCTTCACCTTTTTCATTCCTATTCAGTCACTATCTCAGAATTATATAGCTTTATTTATTTAACTTCTTCTGGATTGTACGTGTGTTTTCTTTTGCATGTCACATTTTCAAGTTCAGTAAACTTAATGGTTTGTTAATATCAGATATAAATGACCACAAAAACATGTACTTGTTCGTTCACATGACAGCCACAGCAAGTTTGAGGTAGGTGCACCCTAGAACCTGATTAAATCAACTAGTGACAAATTGTTTTGCCGCTAACGATTCCAAGGCGGTAAACCCACCCCATGTTCTCATTATAGATTATTGATTGTGTCTAATATGAAAATGATCATTTTAAAAGTTGGTGCTCTCTTCTGGCTGTGTGTATAGGTGGGGGAACTGCGATTTGAGATTGCGGTCATATCTGATAAATTATCATGCCTATTTCATTTTTTGACAAGAACATATAGCCTTCTTCTTTAACCTTTCTGTCATGAACGGAAAATAGCGTAATACATACGTTAACATGTTAATAATACGACCAGTTTCAAAATGACATCAAACCAAATAACAAAGGCCAGAAAACTATGAGTTTCCGCCCTGTAAAATATCACTCAGACATGGCATTTTGCAAAATGTGGTTCCATCCAAGTTCTAATGTACTAACTTCCAACGTGCTGCGTCATTTTCTTGTACTTTAACACTGTTCTAACCACAGCGTGTTTATGATTTTAATTTCATTTTATGGAATTGGAAAGCTATATTCAAACCTGACACGTAATAAGATGCATCATTTTCATTTCTGTTTTTAATGAAATTGCTATTGAATTCCATACATGTGTTTGAAAAACAAGACATTTAAATGAAGACGGTGATAAAAAGTCACGTAATCACCCGAAGCGGATATTGTTCCCCGTTGCACAAGGGGAATCTTAAAGGAAGAGCCGTTAGTAATGTCTGACAATTCCATTTGATTCTGCATTAATTGTGTTCCTAGTTATTAAGATGTTTCTCTGGAGTTGGCCTGTTTCTGTATTTCCTTCTGACAAAAGCTGCTGACGATTCTGTAACTTTTGTTTTAACCATCATCTTCATTGAATGTCTTTGATTTATGATGGCACAAAGATATTTAAATGGAAATTTTATAAAGAAGTGACCATATTGTATCATATTCCCTTGTATAAAGTTTGAAGAGCGCTCTCCTAGACCTTGCGGAGAAAATAGAAATAAAAATTATCTGATCGGTGACGTTGATGATTTGTGTAGAATATTAGTTATATATTTGAATTAATGTTTTAACTGCCAAAACAACACTTAACCAATTTGTTCGATGATAATTTGAGAAAATGAAGTAAAAATGATGTATTTTGTTTAAAACTTTAAGTGTGCATTTCAATTCCATGAGAAGAAATTAAGCTATTTATGCAGTGTGGCGGCCGTTAAAAGTCTCCCCGTACATAAAGTCTATACTTTACTTTTAAAAGATTTCCCCAAAAACCTCATAAACTCTTCAAACCCTGCCACGGTTGTCTAAACAAAGAACTAAGCGAAACGATCAACTGTAGATGTGTTAATCATAAATCATAGTGCCTCTAGCTTGGAGCCAACCTGCACCGCCACGGCGACAGCGCCTAGCCCTGCAATTGCCGCGACGCAAGAATGCAGGGCGTTGTAGAATATCATGTTGGTACCTAACCCGCGACTCAACCAACTGAGCTAACCGGGACAACCCCGAACAAGGTTGATCGGATAGCCCTGATATACGTAACGATCACTGCATGACATCGGTAACGGGTTATTTTACTGATAACAGTACTGACTTTATGTACGGGGAGACTTTTTACGGCCGCCCCACTGTACAAATAGCGCTACTGTGAATTTCAAATCATAGTGCCTCTAGCTGGGATCGAACCAGCACCGTCACGGCGACAGCGCCTAGCCCTGCAATTGCCGCGACGCAAGAATGCAGGGCTTTGTAGAATATCATGTTGGTAAAGTACCTTAATTTAATTTACAGATGTCACGAAAAGCGTGTAGGAATTAATAAATAATTGTATTTCCTTTAGTTGATATATTAAATAATCTTAAACACTGGCAGTGAAATACCTTTTTAGCAATTATAGTTAATTGCATCTTTAATCCGTATACAATTTGTGTATCGACAATACAACAGTTATCAATAATTTGCGATACCGATTACATGTGATGCAAAAACTTCGTTCATTGAAATTTATAAGCTGTGAGAAACAAGCCCCATTTATCATTATAACTAATGTCCTAAAGCAATATAAAATATCGAATTTCAAAGATAAATATAATGAATTCCATGATACTAAACTAATTTAATATAATAATATGCAAATTTAATTACTTAAATATTGTGTATGCCAATACAAGACCATCGTATTATTGGATTGCGTGTCATTGTCATCTTTTTTAAACCAACATACACAATTTTAATCACGACAGAATTAGTTTAGTTTTCGTTTGAATGCCGAACGAAGATGTCCGATAAGTTTTTGAACTATAAAATACTTTGTGACGTAAACACTTATAGATATACATTTAAGGACTCTGTTGGTAAATCATTTTTAAAATTACTGTTTATTTTTAAGATATAAATCGTTTAATGAGAATAAGCGCTGTCACTGTATTGATTCGATTCCCAATGTGGGCGTATAATAATAATTTATTTCCCTTGTATTGATCACTATTGACCAGGAATAGGACGTTGGAATTTGGAATTTAGTCTGCAGAGATATATCTTTATAACCATTGTTTTAGATGCAATCATATACTTGTGTGTTGTTCTATCGTTTATGGTATGTTGCCTTAAATGAAATTGGTCATTTTAAAACCCATGCTCTGTTGTCTTATCCACTGTTCGACAACATTGGGAGTGTTTTGTTGGTGTGGCAACTACTAACAAGAGCATTGTAAGACACAGACAAGATCAAAAGCGTAGGGGATTGTTTCTGTTTTTGATTGATGGGGATTGTATGGAATTAGAAAAAAATTTTAATATTGTAAACATCGCCGTGATATGAAATACTAAGATATAGTTAAAGAGTTATTGCCTTTGGACTCGTGCATCTTTTTATTATCCCTTATCGATACACTTACCAGATGAAAATAAATTTGTAAAAAAAAATATATGCATATCAGGAATCGCCACACTCACAACACAGCCTCCCTACGCAGCAAAAAAGAAGAGAGGAAGAGTGAAAAAGCATGTTTTTTTATAAGTATGTCAATTCAAGCCATCGAACAAGATAAATATGAAATTATTGCAGTCTCGGTTTGAATAAGCCTGCCTATGGACAGCAATAGACATGCAAGTTTCATTAAGTTTCTCTCAACAGTTGATGACATAATTATGATCAGACATGTCAAGCAAAAATGATGCAACACTTTTCGTTATTGCAAAACGCAAAAAAATGAACGTCTGAACAGGTTTTATATATTAAAGAAATCTAATTTAACTAATTATTATGCTGACGTTATTGTCAGTAAGTTCTGCCAAAGTTAGCTGAGTCAGACAAAAACATGACCGCGTGTCTGAGTAGAACCTAAACTCAATATAAAATCACAAACACCGATCAGATTGGCAGCTAAAACCAAATGGTATTGCTTCTGTTGATATCATGTAAGAAAGATTGACATGATTTGGAAGCCCAAGATACAAGTATTGAAAAAGGAGTTACATGATGGTCGGAGATGGCTAGACATATTGTTGATGCAGCATTTAATTTACATCTGAAGATTGAATTGTGTTGTTTTATATCAGAAAATTACAGTTTATTCTACCTGCCTATGTATTTTGTAATAGGGGTACGAATTTAAAGTAAGCAATTTGTGAATTGATATTATAAGTCAATAATTTTAAGTCAATTTTAGTTAAAGAACGCATTTTGCTTTAGCACAAACATAATAATATGTGGAGTATCATATAAAGACTAACATAGATATATCAAAATTATAACATCCAGTAAGAAAGGACAGTAAGGTTGTGAGAGATTTTCCGTGAATTATTTGATATATCAAATAATTATGTAATTTTAATAAATATAATGGCCGAAACTGATGTCAGCATTACACTAGTCAAAAGTTCTAAGTGCACACTTAATAAATGTTGATTTTCCGAACTATTTGATAGAATCTTTCAAAATATTATAAATTATAATGAAGGAGTATCAATATCCTATTAACCCACACAAACAAACTGGAATCTGCTTAGCGCAATAAAAAAATAAGAACATGTTCAGCTCACTGGTACACATATTGCAATTCTCAAGTAAATAATCATTGCATCCGCTATAAGTTGTGATCATTTTTTCATCTTTTTATCATCAAAATTTGATGTAATTTCAAGGAAATGTTGTGGTTTGTAATTTCATTGCACTTAAATAACTTCCTGTAGCTTCTTAATGATCTGATGGGGACGATGAACCAACACGCTCTTCTCTGTTTTATCCATAATGTGATAATGTGGATGTCAAGGAGAAAATTCTATTTTCCTCACATTGGTTTTCGCCAAAAGATTTTTAGTGGTCTAGCGATTTGGGACGATGTAATTCTCTATGATAGATGTTTATCAGACTTTTCAACAACAAAAAAGTATTCATTTCGATAAAATAGACCGATAATTCGGACAGTATTTTTTATTTACGAATAACATCAGGATGTTCTATAACAAATTGGAAGTAGTGCCAGTTAAGAGCATTTTTACGGCACTTTCGTGGCTAACAGTCGTCAAACGTTCCATAGTTATAAAACTTTGGTGTGTGTTTTTAGATTGTCCGGTGTCGATAAACATGTGGAAAACAAAATCGGTTGTAAAAAGTTCAATTTCAATTGCTGCACGGGGATTAGGCATAAATAGCATATGCCGACGTAGATGACGTACTACGTAAAACAAATTCACAGTTTTCAAATAATTTTTATCGTTTGATCATATTTAACATAATGTCAAACTTTCTTTGAATTATGATAATTTTACTTTGAGATATTCAACATTGAAAAGATTGCACTTAGAACTTTTGACGAGTGTAGTATTACCAAAGGTGTAAGTAATAACTATATGATTATAATTAACATGATTAATGGACCTTTATATTTTTGGTACTTATGTACGGCTAGTTCAAGTGACGGTTGACATAATTGATGTTGTAGGGGATTATATTCAAAAATCTCACCATAAATAAGATTGTTTCATTATTTTGTTAATTGAGTGGCTGCACACCCCCCCCCCCCTCCAGATTTTTACTTTCTTACGCTATCACGCAAGCGTTTCTTCAGAAACTCTTAGGACGGCCATAAATTGAAATGCTTATGCAACTATGTAGAGTAATTTACTCCAATCCTGCAAGTGCAGAAACTTGGAATTATGCGACTGCTTTACATTTACGAATACAGTTGATCAATTTTATGATACAATTAAAAAACGATAAATTTTAAATAAGACATTTATTTAAAAGAAAAAAAAGAACTCAAATTGGTAACTGTCTTGGAAAAAACAATGGGCGGAACTGAATAAAGTAAAAGTTGGACATTCAAGATATCAGACAACAAACACTATGTGTATCATAGAGTATATGGACGTCAACTGCAAGTAATTCAAAGAGCAGGAGGTATATCATGGATTATAATCCATAACAAAAATATTGAAAACCGCTCGCGTACATGTACAATATAAATTGTGCATTATGACAGTCTCATAAGTTTTATTTGCATATCCCAAGCAGAATTAACCAATAAACTTCGGTTATATGCATTTTTATAGTCGCAATAAAACATTATTTCGTAAAACTGTGGAAACTTTAAATCATCAAAATTGTATTTT
Organism: Corbicula japonica; assembly: GCA_038501625.1. Taxonomy (NCBI): domain Eukaryota; kingdom Metazoa; phylum Mollusca; class Bivalvia; order Venerida; family Cyrenidae; genus Corbicula; species Corbicula japonica. The sequence goes on from JAZAYU010000016.1 coordinate 955,996, forward strand.
TCTTGGAATTGCGCCTCCATTACAAAACAAAGAGCTTATAGCTGATTATAAATCATCAATTAAGACCTTTGTTTTCATATAATAAGATATGTTGAAAGTCTAATAATAGAAATTTATCGTTATTTTTGACGGCATTTTTGCAATAAAACGGAATTATTTTGAGGAGTCTGATGTATATATTTTTGAATGTGTAGTATTTTCTTTCTATGTTGCATTTGGTCACGGAATTCATATTGTATGAAGTAAAGGTTAAAAAATATATACATCGGTTATCTCTCATTTTGTTTCATGAATCACGTGTTATGTCGAATTTTAAACTTATGATCTCCCTGAGTTTCTTAGTGTTATATAATGACTGGTATGTGTGTTTTAAACTGTTTCGGATGCATCAAAATTGTACTGTTTAGTGGTGTAAATATTAAGTTGCGCTGAACCTGAGGCTAGGCGACATAGGCAGTAATATGCATATCCATTGCTGTCCATGGACAGGCTCGTGCATGCAGCTCGTATATTTATATTTCTCGTGTTCGATGGCTTTCAAAGTTCAGTTTTCCTCTATCCCTACGTGAATGTTGCATATGACTAGATTATCCAAAGCATGCACTGGTATTTGATTCATATATAATTATTTCGTTTTTAATATTCTAAATCTCAATTGTATAACGGCGTTACAAATGCGTATAATATTATATTAATAAACCTTCTTATGCATATTCACTTTTCTATAATATATAACAATTTGATATAATTATTACGTTCAAGTGGTGTGAATGGACATTTTCACTGTTTTAAGATTGAGGAAAATGCCGAGCAACACAAAACTTCACAGATCATTTGTTTTAATTTCTCAGTGCGGATTCGGAGTATACTCTTCAAATTGGAAACGTAATAAGATTCAACATGTTCAATACTTTTTCATGACATTTAATAAAGGTGTGGGTAAGTCAAAAAATAACGTCGGTTACGAGTATGTTCTCCGTGAATGAAAAGTCATGTTTCTTTTCAACAATTATGCAATTTTGCAAATATGCAAATTCTTGCTTCAGCAGTTTGAGCCGGTGCCAGTATACACTCTTCTTATGCTAGTTACGGCCGATTTTGTGATTTTTGATTGATTTTCTTCACGTCGATTAAATGTTTGTAAAGTAAACCTACGAGTGGATTTAATGCAAAAAAGTAGAAAAAATGCGTATCATTATGTTCCAGTTTTTAAGATTTTACTCCAGTTCCATGCGGAGAGTGTTAAGATCGGTGTAGTGACACGTTAAGATAGGTGATGTATGCTCCTTGACCATTGAATTTCCGGAAGAAGATTATATGACAAACTTCTCAAACTAAGTATATAACATAATTATAGTCTTACAACCTTTAATCATCTTGTCGGAAGTGAAAACAAAATTTAGAGATAGTGGTGTATTAATCACACCCTAATTGACGATGTGTTGGCAAATTTATTGTATTAATATTTTAGAAGTCTCCAAGATGAGCGCCACACAGTCGAATTTATGGAACTGTTGTCAACAAAAACTAATTTTAATGGCAAATATTTGGTTAGAACATTGAACATGTTAAAGTACGGGAAACATTAAAAGTCAACAATCAGGACAAATGTGGAAATTAATATGACACATTTTGACTATGCGAGCTCACGGGCAGAAATGGAAATTCATATTTAATAAAGCAAATTATGTTTATTCAATGGCTGTTTAAATTGTAACACGTTTTCTAACATACTGAACAATTTCGCAACATGTTAAGGCCCCATGTCAAAATTCCTTTCTGTGTCGTTCCGCTCCCAGTTTTGTCGTTTTGGGTACCATACGCCGCTTAACACGGAATGGTATTAATCTGAAAATTCTGCATTGGAGGTTCCATGATCACCGTCATATGTATACCATCGTCTAGGATGGATCTAATTTGAATATTGTGTTGCGCTCAACCCGATGCTAGGCGGCTAGTGCACTAAGTATGCATTCCCATTGCTTCCCTGGAATAGGCTAAGTCTTAATGAATCAGCAATGTGTTCATATTGGTCGTATTCTGTGGTTTTCAAAGTTTCCTTTTCATGTGTTTCAAAGGTTTTGTTCATCTATTGAACACTTTTTCTGAAAAAAAAAACACGGTTTAATGCCACGATTACATTATGAGAATACTAAAATAAAACAAATTTCTTTATGTTTGGCCAACTTTCAATCAAAGAACAATTTTCCATGACATTTAACACTATTAGACAAATGAACTCGACCGTTTTACATGCGTATAATGAATTACAATGTCTCTTTGTAATAATCTGAACAATTTTATCTCAAATATCTTAACGCTCTGCGTATTTGTCACTTGAGTCATTAACAAATTACAGGACACAATATTACAAACACAGGTCACAGAACATAATTCTAGCCTTTTATCCGGTTTACCTTAATGCGACACAATATAGGTGCACTGAAATGGAAACTTTTTCATTTAAGTACAGTTTCAAATCTGTCGATTTCCATTCAGTCATTTAGTTGGTATTCAGTGGTGGATGAATGCTAGTCAGACAACAGGTAGAGTCCACGGTAAGCATGAATACGGATGTTATTAGTAGCGTTCTTTTCGATGCAATTTCGATTTTAAAGAAAGCCACGTGTTCTTTATATGGTGTCTGTTTTTCATTTGCAGTTGAATTGTTAAGTATTGTCCAACAATATTGACCTGGCACTCTTGCATTTGACCCCATATTCGTTAATTTTCGTAAATGTTACGATCGGTAGTCCGACATCTATTCCAATACTCCATATATCACTGAGGTGTAAATTGAATAATATATCGGTGTTTTCGCTGATACCCATGTTTATTCAATGACCTTTACGAAAATTAATGAAGTGCCAGGTCAATATTGTTGGACAATACATGGAAGTTAGTATATGTTTGTTATGTATTGCTTAGGGGTGTTGTTGCAAGGTTTCAACTATAATTGCTGGAAAAAGGCATTTAATTTAGTGTCATTTTGTTTGAAATTGAATTTCAGGATGATCTGGGTGGAGGTTAGAACTTGTAAACAACAAAACTTTTCAACTAAAAAGTTGCTTCACTGTTCCATTTTCACATTCACGATACCACGGCATCACGTCTATGTTATAGAATTTCAGGATGATTTGGGTAGAGGTTGAAACTTGTTAACAATAAAACTTTTCAACTAAAAAGTTGTTTCACTGTACCATTTTCACAATGCTACTGTAACAGAGTTTGAATGATTTTAAAACGTTAAAAATTATGTTTAATAAAATGACTGAATATGAAGTAAACAGATTTTAATAATTATTGATTTTTTCGGAAGAATATACATGTGCAGCATTGTTGTGAAATCTCCAGAGTTAAACAGAACGTTTTAAAATGAAGTACTGTGGTCTTTTTTCACTTCAAACGTGACTGGGTTTAAGTGTTATTTCTTCAGAATAAATATACCTCAAATAACAAGACACTTTATTGATGAGACAATAAAAAATTAAGCAAAATGAGCATGGATGTATGATGAGTTATACATGCATATTTCTACTCTTTTTGATCGACTCCCCGTGATAAATCATGCGATATATCACCGGCGGTTACTATTCAATTCAATTCACGAATATGTGTTACCAGTATGGATTTACAGCTATTGCATCTACTTCGTAATAACGTTAAGCGATGTACGACGTTCGTGAAAGATAAATAACGACATTTAAGGAATACAAAAGCGCAGTGGTAATATAGTGAGTATTTGCTTTTTATCACGGTAGCTCCAATAACCTGAGGTTTTTTAAGGAGGAGTGCAAGAATCAGTATTTGTTTACACGTGACAATGTATAAGAGTAGCCATGAAACGATTGGCATACATTTTTCACTAAAAGTTGGAAAGCGACTTAAACGAAAAAAACACAACAACTGTTACAACAAAACAAAAAACAACAACAAACAACCAACAAAGCAAACTAATAACGAGCGATCTAAATGCAGTATATTTAATAAATATTTCTTCGTCTTTTCTCTGGCATCGGTAAATCTGTAGTGGTATTAATTTGTTGCAAATCTGGACTGAAAATCATTGGAATTACTTCTCTCTTTCCAATGACATGAACATCAGTTTATGCTTCCCCATCTTCAATTAGATAAGTAATTTTATTATGTTATAAACGCTGGTTCTATTATGTGCCTTAGAATACCACTTTTCCCGAAAGTAAGACACAGGAAGCCAACAGAACTTAAGTCGATGCAACATTTGAAATATTAATATTCAAAAATATGAAATATTCACATCCCGCAGACAAAGCCTCCCCACACAGCCAAAAAGTAGAGAGGAAAAGAGAGCATGGTATTACAATAATTAGTTTCAAAATGGACGCCACAAACAATTAACGAAAGTGAGAAGCAGAGGAACGGTCCGTTGCAAAACCGCCTTGGAACGGTCAGTTGCAAAACAATTTGCCACTGGGGGTTTAAAGCAGGTTCTAGGGTGCCCCAACTTTACACTTGCCCAAACCGGTTTTCGTATCACAAAACAAGTACAAGTTGTCTTTGTGAAATAACTCCAACCCACCCATCGTCTCAACAGTGTTGCATGCAAAAGCACAAAATCATATAAAACCTAAGAAGCTAATAGCATTGCAAAGCCAAAGGGCGGGTACTCAATGATCAAATACAAGGGGAAGTTACCTTATTATGTGTTTCATAGAGTCAATGTTGTTAGGATGTCAAAGCACTCTGCAACTATAGAGTTAAAATGAATGAAATTATTGTAAAACATTTAGAATAAAACCTGTCATAGATCTGTCTTAAATCTCTGCTCTTGGTCCCTGCTAAGAAATTCATCTTCTGCCCCACAGAGCTGCCCATTTCTTAACCCTAGTTTTATTCTCTGGGTTCTTACGAATCTGTTTTACATGTAACCAGGGAGAGATTTAAATGATCTAAATGTAACAGTGCTTAGTAATACGTATTAATTCAGATTGTCAGATTTAAAGGAGCAGTATTTTGCAATTTCAACAAAGTTTTCAATATTTAGATGGCGATAAATTGTTTGTTATCCCCTCTATCAGTCCGACATCAAAAGATAGGTGCAGAATTGTTTTGGCTTTGAATATATACCGTTAATTATTTCTAAGCGGAAAATGAAAATAGTTTAAACCGCTGTAAAATACGCATAAACTTACCTGTGCCCAAGGTTATAAAACTGAGCATAGAAACCAGTCTCAAATCTCAAGCATCTGATTGGCTGAAATGGCGATTGGTCGCCATTTCAGCCAATCAGATGCTTGAGATTTCAGACTGGTTTCTAATCTCAGCTTTATAACCTTGGGACCTTGTCTGCACATGGATCTACCGTCCGCTCCTGTATCTGACGGTTGACGGTGGTTGTAATCAGACGCAGATAAACGTTTTATTGATCCGAGCCTCCAGTCGAATAAGAAACTCATAAAAAACTTTGTGGCTTACTATTATAGTAATCATTGCAGTTGTATAACATAAAACTATTAGACATTCATATCCAAAACATTGCGTCGTGGGAAATTATATGCATTTTTATTACTGCCCATGAAAATACTCAATCAAGCCGAGCCTGCAAAAGTTTCATATTCGTTCGGGTGCGTTCAAAGTTCGCTTCAAATTATTGTTAAGTAAGTACTTATATCAAAGTAGTTTATATAACATCGTTGAAAATGGATTACAGTGCGTAGTTAGTTCTTCAATACTTTGACTTGTTTAACCTAGGGCTAGACTGCGTGGGAAGGAAATTTGCATTACCATTACTGCACATTTATAGACTCCTTAAAAGCAATCCTGTATTTGTAATGGTCGAAAATCCTAAGATCATTGAGAACCTAACCCTTCCGCTTTGCCTTGCTAATAGCTTCTTTTGTTTTTTTTATGTTTGTGTACATTTGCATGCAACATTGTTTGAGCTGATGCGTGGGTAGGCGTTATTTCACCTAGAGGGCAATTTGTACTTGTGTGTTGATATGAGAAGCTGTTGGGGCAAGTGTGAGGTTAATGGACCCTAGAACATGTTTGTGGTGACTTATTAATATAATTTGGCATACTGATAAACACATGCTATATTTTCCTCTCTTCTTTTCTCTGCGTGGAGAGACTGTTTGAAATCCTGATATGCGTATTTCACCTTTTTTTAAATTTCATAGTGAGGATAAAACGAATGCATAAAGAATTTGCAATCGTGACTTTATATGTACTGTGTTTTGCAGTTTTTTCACTGACCGTTCGAAAATAATCGGGTTCTTGTTTCGTTAATTGTTTGTTTGTGTTTTTTTAATTGATCATTTTATAAACCCCTAGCTATTTTGTACTCTATACCTGTCATGCATCTCTTTGGTCATCTGTATGATTTTCACATCTCTTCTATGTCTTATTATCTTGTTTTCTTAACTTTTCTGTCAATCTTATAAAATGGTAAGTTGGAACCAGCCTAGGAATGCATTTTACTGAAAGTAAATGATTACCCAGAAGGCGTTAGTGTGAGCTAGTGTCCCGAATTACTTCTTTTTAAACCCTAAATTAACCTAGCCACCTACGGGCATAAATAAACAATTACTAGTATACAAAACACATTCCAAAAAGTACAGTACGCATATCAGGAATAGCAACACTCATAAAACAAAGCCTTCTAGCACAAAAATATTAAAATAATTTATTTTATGAGATACTTATATCCAAAGATGCACTTTTCAACAAAAATATTTATCATGTTTATGGTTGAACGTAAATGATGATATGTCAATTTTTAAGAGATATCACCTTTACATGGATATATATACTGAGAGAAAAAAGTTTAGCAAGTTTGGAAATATTTCACTGGTTTATTGAAACTATACCAATTAGACTATAACCAAGTACATAACTGGATAAAGCATTTAGTTTTCAATTGGTTTGTAACAATAAATTGTCAAAACCCTGTTGCCTTAGATCACTGTACAACCTGAAAGACGTTAGGGGTAAGGCGTCAAAAATCACAAGGAGTTCAGTATCGACAGTTCTGAGGCACACCCTAGTCCCAGAAGTATTCATGAGATCTCGGGCTATCTTCCCACTGGATATAAACCGGTTACGTCGAGAAAGCGTCGTGATGTGACGGTCTTCGTGTGGCGTTGTTTTCCGTGGTCTACCTGATCTGAGTCTGTCGTTGACTCGTCCTGTCTCCCTCAGACGGTTTCTAAGGCGTCTAATTGTAGATTCATAGCGATTGAAATGCCGAGCGGCAGCTCTCGCCGTCATACCAGCGTGGAGCATACCTACAGCTCTTTAACGTTCTTCTAACGTCATTCCTGGGCGACGCCCCATTGGAATTTCTTCGAGTTTTAAACTGGTTATTTTGTTTGTGGAAACAGCTCAAAACAATGAGGTATATTACTCGACTCTACACACTACCGAAATTGCAGTGCTTACATTGCACGTGATTTTTGATTTTCTTACGCTTCGCCGATAAAATACACGGTTTTCGAACAAACACAATAGATGTGTAAAGAGCATCGATAAACACACCATTTACATATAAAAACGTCTTCATTTGAAAGCTAAAAAAGAAAAAATAATATGTGTGAAAAACTTGCTAAACTTTTTTCTTTCAGTATATTTATTGTCTTGTAAAGTGTTATTACGCTGTTGACTTCTTTCAGCCATTGTCGGCAGAAACTTTGATAAAAAGAGATCATTGTGTGATGAAAGGAATAAATAGTTTTAAGCATATGAGACCAGCTGTATTACTGCATGTTCATGTACTCTTAACATGTCAAAGGCGAATGTAGTTTTAAACTTTGAAATTGTGGTAGAATAGACTTTCAACTTTACTCAAAGAGAGAAACAGATGAAAGCAGTAGAACACAACACAATTTAATATCAAAATATTGCATGGTCGGATTGACAAAGCCAGTTACATTTAATTAATTATAGTGCAAAATAAATCACAAAACTGCTATCACAGCGCATGGGCGGGATTAGCGCAACTAAATGCGTGCACAAGTAAACAGTACGGATTGTTATCCATACCAAACGATGGTATGCATAATTATGAGGCTGAACATTGGCATTCAATGCGTTTGTTTAGATCAACACAAATCCACTTGAAGACAATTGCGAAACATTTGTAGTTTTCGATTTCACAATTTTATTAATTTTATGTGCACGCCATTTGTTTATATAATAAATGTATTAAGAAATGTAATCGTTACAGGGAAAAGCTGGGTGTTTTATAACAAGGAAATTAAAACATCGCAATCAAAGGCAGTGACTTTCTTTGGTAAAAGTTTCTTGTGAATTTATGCCAGTCTCAATTTTTCAAACGGTGATCCCAAGTAAAATGCACAACATGGTGAAATTGGAACTTCCTGCAACCGTCTTGAAGCCGATATCCCAGGAGGCTTGATGGGTTGTAAGAATGCAATTGCCCCAAATGAGCCGAATCTGATATATTGTATGAATTTGTGTTCTGTTATTTCAAAGGATCATTTTGTGGGTCTGAATGTAATACAATGCATGTTCTTTTGTGTCAGAACTTGCAGTTGCTATTCTGAATCTTTTTTTTATTTGCAATCTTAAAAATGCCTTGTAAAATATAAGGACGACGACAATAGGTGTTTCCCAATATCCAAAACGTATTATTTACGCTGAAAAGAACTGTAAACCGAGTAGAAATATTTACAATTCTGATACAGTCATCGTACAACCGAAACCTAAGCAGTTATAACGTTGCAAACACGTAAAAATTCCCATACAACAGGTCCTGTACTGATTTGTCAGCAAATGCGGAAAATTTCGCTCTTTTTAAGTCATATAAAGGTATTATGTGGTATTTCTAAACATTAACCACGTCTGAGACATTGAAGTATTTTACCTGACTAGAATACTTAATCAACATAATTCATTTTTAATAAATTAAAAAAATGAAACATGAATATTTGCAATGACCCCATCCATAAAACTCCGTCTCACCACTCAGACAAATAGCAGAGAGGAACCGAGAGCTTAGGGTTGTAAAATGATCAATCCCAAGACATGAAGTTATTACCAAATAGTACACCCAACGTTCGCACTGTAACCTTAATATTTAATTGAATTTCTCGGAAATAAACGGCTCCTTTTTATAAAGGAGCAATAATAATGCATTCGCTTAAATTAATATTAATATTTCTTTGAATGATTTGAAGGAAATAAAATTAATTTGAAATTACACAGCTGCAGCAACCACAAAAAAGGGTATCATTAGAGTTAATTATATTTAAAGATTCTTCGTTCTAAGACGTCTTTAAGATTTAAGACGTTTTCCTGCATTGATGGTGAAAGTTTTTTTCAAACGCCGACATGACATTAAGAATTCTCGTTTTACAGTACGTCTTCGACAAAATTAAATTTAAATGGACTGTCGATAAAATAGTTTAACTTGCATTCGCGCTGTAGAAAAAGATCTCTGATTAAATTTAATAAATTAAATCTGATTTATTTCGACGAACAATACTCGAAAATGAAAAGTGAGTTTGTCATAAATTTAATAAGGTTCTCAAATAAATCTGTTAACAAATAACGAAAGCATATTTATTACACTCTCACTCAAAATTCTTATTGGTCAGTTTTCGTCCGAATAATTGTATTATGCAGACGTTGACTAAAAACTAAATCTGAAATTTTTGTCAACAACGTTCTTCATTTTAATCTTAAAAATAATATTTGACTTTGCAACAGTTTGTCGTGAAGTATTTTTAATTTTGCTCAAAATTCATTTCATGCAGAGCAAGGTCAAGCAAACAGAAAACTGCTTTGAATTGCCTGTTCCGTTTTTTTAACAGAAACCCTCATTAGAATACAAACATAAAACCATATTAATCAGCAGCATTTCATAAAAAATTACATTTAAAACATTTCCTTTTGATTACCGCCGCATTTTAATAAAGACTGTTTTTATTTCGACCTGATGGTGTAAGTAAAAAGTATTTGATTCATTTATGAAAACCATCAAAAGAAGATTAAAACCATGGAATAATTGATTCCACGACTGTCACAATACAGTTCTTTTAAAACCCTCTCTTGACGTAGAGAAGAAACGTGATTAGCATACATTGTAAATACATACAAGAAATTAACAATAAGAACTTCGAGTGAATGTTAGAGTATTAGTATACTAGTCTATAAAGCGCAACAGTCAAAATTAACAAAACATACATTATGAGTATGCAAATGCAACTTAACACATAATTTTATCCTAAATATACTCGTACCTAACAAGCGAGACACAATTATAGCTGCCCCACTATCTGTTCTAACCATAACTCATTACACTTGATGCAGTTTCAATAGAAATGTTATGTTACGCTTTTTCAATTTTATTCTATTTTAACAATTTTACTCAGTTCGGACTGCTGTCAAATACGATCAAATTTTGTACGTAAAACAATTTGCCTATTAAATTCTGTATAAACACAATCATTTGATAAAAAATGCATTTTATGTATTATTCAATTTGTAAACTATTTCATTGAAAGGCAGGGTGGGGTTTTCATCGATACAAAAGATGAAAAGGTAACTTTGAAAGCCATCGATATGAAACTAATGCAAGCATCATGGGCAGTAATGAACACGTACATTACCTTCCACGACCCGAAGACCCGGTTCGAGCGCAACTTAATACTTACACCTACAAAACGTACAATTTCGATCGATCCCACACGATGATATACATATGGCGGTGAACCTGGAACATTCAATGCGGTATTTACAAGGTAACAATTGTTAAAAAACAAAGCATACAACACAGAATTACAGATTAATGGCCACATTGTTCCCCAATTAATGAACAAATCATTATTATATTTTGAGGATATATCTGTCTAGACATGGTTTAAAATACTAATTCGAGAACATCACCAAGGATGATTCGTTTAATAACCTGATCAAATTTACCTCTATATCAAATAAAGTGATTATATAAGATGATAAAACACTACGAGAAGAGATCGGCATCATGCAATTTGTGTCTCGGGGATATTTAACGTCATTCTCCGATATCGCTTACTGTGCATAGTGCTTGCAAAACATATAATGCTGTCAAAATACGCAACTCAATCGCATACTATTACATGTAAGAGAAAAGTGAAATATGCCTATCAGGAATGGAAACATCCAGCATACACATCCTATTAAGAAAATGAAGAAGAAAACAGTCGTAAAAATACTTGGAAAATAGGAAAATGTCAAAAATTGCGCGGACGATGTTTCCTTTGCCCAGACGATTTTTTTGTCTCCATACTTTTTGCCTTATCTAGTCTTGTTTATTTCATCTTGTATCAAAATAGATGTTATAGTCCTCGCAAACGACGAAAAAGAAATTAGTGAAACATTCTTTAGATTCGGGCTAGAAACGAAATGCTAACACTTTTCCTTTTTGCCTTATGCGGGTATTGCATGCCTTGATAACTATACCAGAGCCCAAGATCATAGAACTAAGTTTGCTGATCAGTCTCAAATATCAGGCATCTGATTGGCTGAAATGGCGACCAGTCGCCATTTCAGCCAATCAGATGCTTGAGATTTCAGACTGATCTCCTGATTTAGTTTTATGATCTTGGGCCCTGAGCAGGCTATACATGACCTGAAGCATCCTTCAAGATGCGTCAGTCAACGTGTCAATCAACTGTAGAACGAAAAATAGCATGTGCTGCAGATAAGAACTTTGCTCTAACAATTGAACACACCCCCCCCCCCCTGGAAAGGTTGACAGTTGCGATTCAAGTATGCGTCAGGCAGGATTTGGGTCAGCATTAGAATGAACAGAAAATATCATGGTAAAATTAATTATTCTGTTTTCGAGTGAGACACTTCTAACCTTACTATTATATGAAAGTCTATGTCTGGATAATAGAATATTAAAAATTATTATGGTCTTATTATAGAATATTATTTCCGAGAAAACAAAAAGTTCTTTCTGTTGTCATGGCAACTATTATTCTCCAGGATAATAGTCTGTTTTTTTATCTTTATTAAACATCAGAACTTTTAATAAGTGCTGATGCTGTTAAAAGGGCTGTATTGTACATGTATTCGTTTTTATGAATTATACGGTACCTCTCCTATGATGATGGTAGGTTGTTCATATAAAAACGTAAGAACGGCGATTGTGTAAGAAAAATCAGTTAGTTACTGTAGCTATCTCTTTGTTTCATTTAGGGTTTCAGGAGGACATCAGTGAGTCTAAAACACATTTACATTTATTAGATCAAATCAAATTTTCCAATGACTTTAATCGATAACCCAAATAACCTCCGATAAACAACGCTAGAAATTCCAAACATTATCAGTTGAACGCATTTCAATTAAAATGTTTTGTTATGAACTTCTTTATTTTCAAACCTTGATTCAAATATAATATGGATCAACTGTGATATTAAAAGAAAATATGGTTCCGTAAATAATTTTCTCTTTTTTGAATAAGAAAACTTGCAACCTTACAACAATTATTATACTTAAATATTTGTGTGGAAAATAAATGAGTGCACAATCTTTACCGAGAGAATAAAGCTATCAATACTTCTTTTCTTCTGTTGCCATGGCAACTATTATTCTCCAAAATAATAGTCTGTTATTTCACCTAAATAAAACATCAGAATTTAAATTAGTGCTGAAGCTGTTAAAAGGTTAAAAGAGCACTCGTGTATTCATGTTTAAGAATAATTGATACTTTTTTATGATACAGGTTGTTCATATAAACAAACACAATAGAAAGGCGATAGTGTAAATAAGGTCAGTTTATGTTGTAGAACTATTGATTCTCTATATGTTTAATATATCACCAAAGCAGGTGTTAGGTGGCATGTGGCAGCGTCTTCCCGTAATTCACTTAATTATGCGTAATTTTCAATTACCTCCCTTATTGGTAATATGCTTATTCATTTTAAACTGTGCCAGTTAATTTATGTGGGTGGCAGTACATAGCCTAGGCATACTTGAAATTTCTTTTAGTGGGGATACTGATACTGATGTTATGTACCGTATCATTCCCTTGCATGGCTGCGCAGGCGCTGCCGCCGTATGGCTCTGGGGTTATCTATACATTTTGTACTTGATAGCCAAGTATATTCTTTCTTCATATGAGATGGAACAAAATTGTACTGTTTACTGGTGTAAATATTTAGTTGCGACATGCAATATTTATATCATATTATTTGTCTTGTTTGGTGGCTTTTAAAAATTAAATTGAATATTGATGTCTACAGCACAACATTAAATTCCCCAAAGTTGTTTTTGAAACGTTAAAGATGTATAAGCCTTACATTCAATATTCTAATGTGAGGATGCTAATACAATGTAGAATGTTGAGACTTCTGCTTGTTGTCGATCATAAAATACATCGGAAAGGTCAAGTCAAACAACGAATAATTACCAGCAGGTGGCAAAAAAGCAACACACTTATGAGAATAAACAAACTGAGCAACTCATGTCATTGTACTGGATCGTTGAATCGTTTACAAGTAGGTTGGACTTTTAGACTGCTATGTCTGTAATGTGTTGCTAGCATTTCTGAGTAACTTTTTATGGAAATGAGTTTCTGTAAACTATTTCTACAGGCTGCAAAAGTGCAAAACTGTAGAGTACTGAATGAATTATAGGCGTATTCTGTGTTTTCTAAAAAAAAAAAACACCCGAGACAATTCGCATTTAATTAACTTAACATAGTTTCGCACTTTAACCGGAATGTTCAAGTTATTTTGTTAGAATTCAAACGGTTGTATTCCAAAAACACTTTATACCTTACATTGTGTTAAAACGTAATAAACAATATAGTGAAGGGAAAAAATTAAAGTAAGTTAAGTTACTGCCTTATGAACTTCATTTGAAAAAAAGACCATAAAATATCGATCACTGATTTATGAAATAATTTTTTAAAAATTTAAAAAAATACAGACCATAAATATCGATGAAACCATACTAAGAATATGTTCCTTTTCTCACGTTGATGACTTTAAAAAAATCTTATCTGTTTGTCTTGTGTGAAATTATATTTTATAAAATTTATGAAAAGGTGAAATATGCATATGTCAAATTGCCACATTCAGTAAAAAAACAGCCTCCCACACTTCAAGAAGAAGAGAAAGAGAGAGAGAGCATGGTTAATAAAACGATCAGTTAATAAAACACCACAAACAATAACAAAAATGAGATAAGGAATGATAACAGACACGACTTTTGTAAAGATTTTGTAATGTTTATGTACTGATTTATATCAAAATAATTAACCCACCGTTTCAATCTATTTGTATTTATTTTGTAATAGGTAATGCACTGCAATGATTCTTATATCAAAATAATTAACCCGCCGTTTCAATCTATTTGTATTTATTTTGTAATAGGTAATGCACTGCAATGATTCTAAGAATGGTTGATAATAAAACAGTAACAGCGAATTTCGATTACTATTGGCCTTAAAAATGACATCGTGTATATTTGTTATTAACAATATCCAATTTATTTTTTTTTTAATTAATAGAACTGGATCAATTTAAATGTTAAGTATCGTCCAAGTATCAAGCCGTAATACCATTTAATCAGCTTTTACAATAATTATAAATGATCGCATGGCAGTGCGTCGAATATTTGGCATTTGGTGCAAATTTCTTTTAAAAGGCGTCTGTATTTTATCATTATATCAAAATAAGGAAATCAATTTATACTTATTCATTATAAGAATCTGATATGGCTTTTTGAGACAGCTTAATGCATGACCTGTTGCCTAGTAAAAAACTAAATCATTCAATTTAATTGAGGCAATGAGTCTTATAAAAGGCATCAGACTCCTAAAGTGTGCTTTTTTGATGAAATCATTTGTGAACGCTTGGTTTACTTCTTGAAGCCGTAAATCTAGAAAAAAGTGAAATATGCATATCAAAGATCTAGAAAGGATTTATCTTCGGATCAAATTTTACAAAGTACATAAAACGACATAAATGCAAATGGTTTACAGCCAAATTTCACATTTACTAAATTATTTGCAAAATTGTTTTATGATGTCTGAAAGCAATCAAATACCATGTTTTCGGGTAAAAGATAATGCGAAAAACATTTTGAATTAACGGAAAAGTCTTCTTAAACACATTAAAAGAAGGCTAAACATTCAACAAGCTTTTACCAAGTTATTTTAAAATTTAATGTTTTTTATTATTATTATTATTATTTCTCCCGCTACTCTGCAACGAAAAGAGGTCTGTTATTGTATACGTAGCTAATAGTAATCATGTTCAGTTTTACTAATCTTTTTATGTCAACTTTGTTTTACTCTTTAACATTGTAAGAACCACTTTGGGGAAATCTTTTCTTAAAAAAAATTAGAAGCTCGATTTGTTTCTCTTACCCCTGTCATCGTGTTCTTGCTGATTTTACTCCAGGAGCTCTGGTCTCGGCAAGATCATTGAGTACCCGCCCTTTGGCTTTGCAATGCTATTAGCTTCTTATGTTTTATATGTGTGTGTGCTGTTGCATGCAACATTGTTGAGCCGATGGGTGGGTTGCAGTTATTTAACGGAGACAACTTGTACTTGTTTTGTGATATGAGAACCGTATGCGGCAAGTGTTTGGTTGGTGCACCCTAGGGAGGCTGTTCTCTCAATGAGGCAATTCCTGATATGCATTTTTCACCTTTTTCTAATATTTTAATCACAGATAGGCATACCGTTTTTTTAATGTTTACAAGAGAAAATAAAACTGAATCTCACGTTTAAACAAATGGACATACAGATCGTTTACTGATTGCTCGTCCGATAACTATAATTCATCAATTTTCCACGCTTAATCAATAATCTGGTTTTAAACTACCGGATAAAATGTAGACAAGTTTGCTTATTTTTGTCCTTCCATTCAATTAATAAATCAAGTATTTCTACGGGTACTTATTAGAACTACCGTTGATGCTGATTCTCTCCTACGACAGCAAAAGAGACGTAATGATATTTCTCGAACACATAAATCTCAAATCCACAAGTACAACATTAACAACACGACTTTATATGTGTACGATATACAGATAGTAAAAATTTAAATATACAGAATGGAAAAAGTTTAGTCACTCCGAATTCCTTCTGCTAAAGTTTTGTTAAATACACATATCAAAGACAAAACAAGTACTTAGGACAAAGTTTATTACATATCCAATTCAGTTCATTAATTTTGACAAAAAATCTTTATGCCAATCAAGTGTTTAGCCATCTAATGTGACAAAGATGTCAGAAACAAAAATCACACAACTGTCAATAACGAGTATGTCCACCTCTGGCTCTAAGAACAGCCAGACAGCGACGCCTCATGCTGTTTATCAGTCTTCTGATAAAATGCAAAGGTACCAGTGCCCACTCCTCATGCAATGCACGCTCCAGGTCAGCAACGTCGTTGACGTCATTTCGATTACGCACTTTTCGACCAAGAAAGTCCCACATGTGTTCGATTGGGGAGAGATCTGGCGATTTCGCCGGCCACTCGATGGTATTGATGTTGTTTGCTTCAAGAACATTCCTTTTAAACCCCCAGTGACAATTTGTTTTGCCACTGACCGTTCCAAGGCGGTATCCCCAAAGGTTCTCTTGTTTATTAATTGTTTGTGGCGTCCTATTTGAATTGACATACATATATAAAACATGCGCTCTCTCTATCTTCCTCTCTTCTTTTTCGCTGCGTGGGGAGGCTGTGTTTTTTGAGTGTGGCTATTCCTGATATGCATATGTTGCTTTTTTATAATCACAGTAGTTTTGTCTGTGCTGTGTGGCGGCCGTAAAACGTCTCCCCGTACTTTCAATCAATACTGTTATCGTTTCATCCCTCAGGGATTGTATTTTACAGTCATTTTTCACACCCCTCCCCACTCACCCAAATACTCTTATATACCACATTGAAGGTTGTATGTTCACCGACCTTCTGTTATATTTAAATGGTATTATTCTTGTGTATTATCTGGTTACAGAATTGGGCCTTTGTATATACTCGGAAGCACCATTTACAGTCCCATTTATTATTAAGGGATCAGAGATTCTACATGTCAATATTTTTAGATTGTTCTGCGTGCTATTTATAGAAAAAACCATAAGCGCGCAAACATTTACGTCATGTATTGCATGGTGACGTCACTTAAAAACTTTCGATATGACTGAAGGTCGCTAATCATATAATGGTATTTTTTCAAACAAAATAATCATGGCGTTCAAAATAAAAGGAAACATTTTAACTCCCAGGCTATCTTCTGCGTCTTCTGTCCATATTCCGGCTAAATTAAATACTTTCAAATACATGCAACCGTCAATTTGTTTATCTCCAATAAATTTATCTTCGGCTACTTCCGTCAATGTGACCGGTTTGCAAAGTGCACAATGTACCCATTTATTTAAAAATAATTTAAAAATAAAATTGTCACCTATCAAATCTCATATTCTTAAAAAATATAACATTTCCACGCCTATAAAACTAAACGACGGAAGACGCAGATCGTATCCTTTTATATACAAGTGTTATTTAAAGAGGTGTAGGTGCTGTAGTTTTTTTAAAATGTAGCTCGACTATAAAATCAACTGTTAATGGAAGAACTTTTTCAGTAAATATTAATTCAGATATTGATTGACAAACAGATAATATAATTTATGTTTTAACTTGAAACGCTTTAAATTGTGGCATTCAATATGTAGGACAGACGGGACGCCCTTTAAAAACACGTTTTAGTCAGCACTGTTCTAAAATACGAAACAATAATAAAATCAATACATATTTATATAAACATTTTAAACAATCAGGCCACACTTTAAAACACGTTAGTATTCAACCTGTGGAAAAAATTATATTTGATAACAGTGCTTCAAGAGCATTTACAATTAGAGCAAGACTTGTTTCAGAAGATAATTGGATAAAAAAAACTACAAACTCCTTATCCACTTGGTTTAAATGATAATATTTATCAAGAAGGCAACATTTAAAATACCCTGATTTTGACATTTTTGGATTGCTTCAAATACGAAAACGAAAATCGAGGTCACATGGGATAAGGACTAATGGTAACATCAAAAGAAAATCACGTGTTCATTGTTCTATTCATGACCTTCAAAATATTTTAAAACATTCTGGAAGACATGCTATGCTGTCGCGTTTAGCTTCTCTTTCTATTTCAAGTTTACAAAAAGTGGATAAGGAAGCCGATGATATTGTTATTAGAACTCATCCACTTTATGAGGTTGCAAGCCTTACTCAGTGTTACACTCGGCATGTTCTAAGACCACATATTGACTTGGAATCTGATCACCAAAGACATTTCCTTAAAATTTCATTTTTAAATAAAGGCATAGATTTTATTGACCTTCCAAGTATATTTCAAGATAAAACTGTTGAATCGGCTATACCTAATTATTTCAAGAATACTGAAACACCCATCGTTTGTTATAAATATAACAAACCTATTAGAAACACAATTTTCAATTACAACAAAATTACCTCGGATTTACAGATTGTTGAAAACACACCATTATCTTGAGACTGTTCTAATTCAAAATTTTGCTATCAACCTGCCGGTCATATCGTTACAGGGGATCTAAATGTTATCAAAGACTTTAGAATCCGCAATTTAATTTCAAAAGGTCCAAAATACAGAATTCAATCGGACATCGACTTTAATACCTGTCGTGCGGAAATTGCAGAGTCTTTAAACTCTTTTTGCAATAAATGGTGTAAACGAGAACATGCTGAGCCTAATGCTCTTTCAAACTGGAAAAAACAAATATTCAAAATAATTGACACTCGTATATCCTTCTATAAAAGAAACATAGCTTTACTACCACCTCGACCTCGTTTTAACTTTCGTCATTTGAAAAAAGGTATTCAAGATTTTTACAACAAATTTGTTTTAACACCTGCTGATAAGGCTTCAAATAATGTTATTATAGTGTGACGTATACACTATATAAATGTTCAAACTGTAGAGCTTAATAGCACTAATGCTTATACACTGACTTCTTCATCTGAGAGTGATATTGTTACTGCACACACTCTACAAATTAC
Organism: Corbicula japonica; assembly: GCA_038501625.1. NCBI lineage: Eukaryota > Metazoa > Mollusca > Bivalvia > Venerida > Cyrenidae > Corbicula > Corbicula japonica. The sequence goes on from JAZAYU010000016.1 coordinate 975,034, forward strand.
AAAATTTAGAATCAGTGTTGAGCCTAAACAAGACAAAGTACCTACTATGTATTGGTTGCCTAAAATGCACAAAACACCGTACAAAGCAAGATTTATCGCTAACTCTAGTTCGTGTACTACAACAAAGTTATCCGTGCTCTTAACATCTTGTCTTACAGCTATTAAAGAACATGTAATTAGGTATTGCGAAAAAGTTTTTGAAACTACTGGCAAAAATTTATTTTGGTCTATAAAAAATTCAAATGACGTTTTGAAGAAACTTAAATCAAATAATTTTCAGGCGTTCTGTTTGTCTACATATGATTTTTCTACCTTGTATACTTCTCTCCCTCATAATTTAATAAGAGACAAGCTAACCAGTCTCATTGTAAAAACTTTTGCTAGAGAAAATAAAACATTTATTGCTTGTAATGAACATAGGGCATTCTTTACAGATGGTTCTTATGATAATTATACTTCATGGACCTGTCAAGACCTTATCCAGGCGCTCACATTTTTATTGGATAATATTTATTTGAGATTTGGTACCTCTATTTATAAACAAGTAATAGGCATTCCAATGGGTACTAATTGTGCACCCCTTGTTGCTGATCTGTTTTTATACTGTTATGAAAGAGATTTCATGTTATCTCTTTCTACCGAACATCAAGATGATATTATTACAGCTTTTAACAACACCTCGAGGTACCTTGATGATTTATTAAATATAGATAATAACCATTTTCCATCACTGGTTAATAAGATTTATCCTAAAGAACTACAGCTTAACAAAGCGAACACTTCAGAAAAGCAAGCAAACTTCCTTGATTTAAATCTATCCATCGAAAATGGTTACGTCAATACTAAAATTTATGATAAAAGAGATGATTTTAATTTTAATATAGTAAATTTTCCGTTTCTAGACGGCGATGTTCCTCGTGCAACTTCTTACGGGGTTTATATCTCACAGCTTGTTCGCTTTTCAAGAGCTTGCAACGATGTGAATGATTTCAATGAACGTAATCTTTGCATTACAGAAAAACTTTTAAAACAAGGTTATCGGTATCACAAATTAAGGAAAACCTTTTGCATGTTTTTTCGCCGATATCAAGATCTAATTTATAAATACAGCTGCAGTTTAAAATCACTATTGCAACAAGGAATTTCACAGCCAGTTTTTTATGGAGATTTAATTTATAAACTTAAGAAGATAAAAGGCGATGTTAATTTCTCCCGGTTATTCGTAAAAACCATCTGTAAATTTAAAAAGAAAGGTTACCAACATGATATTTTACAGCGCTCTGCAGGCCTGGTGATTAACCCATCTACAGTTGATCATTATGCTTACCTCTTTGGTTGCACGACGGTGGCAGGGGTGTAAGAGTTTATGAAAGTTTATGGGGAAATCTTTTCTTAAAAGAACCTAAAAGCTCGATTTGTTTCTTTTATCCCTGTCATCGTGTTCTTGCTGATTTTACTCCAGGTGCTCTGGTCTCGGAAAGATCATTGAGTACCCGCCCTTTGGCTTTGCAATGCTATTAAATTCTTATGTTTATATGTTTGTATGCTTTTGCATGCAACATTGTTGAGCTGACATATGAACAAACACGTATAAGTTGTCTTGGTGTAATAATTCCAACCCATCTAAAACTCGACATTGTTGCACGCAAAAGCACACAAACATATAAAACATAAGAAGCTAAAAGTATTGTAATGCAAGGGCAGATAGTCAATGATCTTACTGGGTGAGACCAGAGTCTGGAGTCAAATCAGCAAGAACAAGATGACACGGATAAAAGAAACAAAAATCGAGCATCTAGGTTCTTTTACAAGATTTCATAAACTCTTAAACCCCTGTCACCGTCGTGCAACCAAAGAGGTGCATTTTATTTTCTTAAGTTTATAAATAAAATCTCGATAGAAAACTGACTGTGAAATACCTGTATGCAATAGTGATTATAAACTGAACCTGTACTTAATGAAAAAATCCCAACGTTTCTTTCACCGTATTAACTGACATTTTTCTGTATTGCAAAATATATTATTTAGTCATTAAGATACAGATACACCCTATTCATAGCCGAGTGATGATAATATGGGAATGCCATATGACTCTGTAAATAATGATGAAAAAAGTAATAAATATGTGTTACACTAAATAAACATAGCGTAAAATATGTTAACAGTTATTGTATGAAAAGGCTGCTTTTTTTATAAATATTTTTGTTAATATAATATATTGATGTAAAACTTATTTTTTTACCGTTTCTTGGTGTTCCGTGTTAAAGATTATTGGTACAATTGTTTATACACTATACTTTCATTTTAAATAAATTTAGGTACTCCATATTTGCCGATATCGACTGTAAAACACGAATAAGACAATTACATCTAAAATAATTATAGTTATGGTTTTGCTGCGTATTGGCTTCCGTAGTTTTAAAAATCTGCGAAAACCTTCTTGTGAAGGTCAATAACAAATCTACGAAAAATAGCCATATTGGGGATTTATTTCAATATTTTACAATATTTAGCTTATCTGTGTTTACTTTATTGAGTTTAATAATGGAATATGTAACAAAATAAATGAAAATTCACTGCTTTCCGTTATACGATGAAATCGATCATTTACAGGCATTTTTAAGTCAAGCATTCAGACAAATGCATTAAACAATAAAAATATATAAAATATGAAATTAATAACCAACTTACATTACAAAGGTCGTCATTCCAGACAACAATTCTTGCAATAAACACTCGACCTTGTTTGTTTACATGCTTCCGGAAGTTCAAAAATGGCGCGTGCAAACTTTATGTGTTCGAGTACGGTGTACCATCACAGCCATAATTGTTGAATCGTTAAACCCGAAATTTAAATGGTCAATTAAACCAATTTCCCCCAACCCACCGGAGTGCAACTTTTTTTGGATGTATATTTATGTCTGATGTTTCGCAGATGACACTTAGTGAAACTTTTGCAATTAGTTCAAGGTGATACGCTACGCTGACTGGACTATAGGACGTTTACCCATGCTAGGTAACACAAATTTAACTCCGGTTATTTTCAACGTACACAATTCTCTTGCAATATCTAAAGTCAACCGAACAATTACCATGTTGGTTTACCTTGGCACGTGCAGTTCGTGCATTTTCAGATTTTACAAAAACGGTGGAAGCGCGTGTTTTTTTTTTCGACAGGATAGATAGCTATGTGTTTAGTAAGAGAAAAACAATTTGTGCTATCAGTTTGAACACGATATTTGCAGTATTGAAGATTTCTGACGCAATCAAAAATACTGACTAAACTTTTTCCATTCAGTATACATGGATTTTAATAAAATTTAATTTATCGCAACAAAATATAACAAAAGAGTTTGTATTTCGATTTGTTTGATGCAATTATAACTATGAAACCATCATTATATTGTGAAGAAAAAAAATGTAAACTTGCTGTAAAAATTGGCTAGGCGGCGTGTACCGTAATATGCATTGCCATAACTGCGTATTAACTGGCTCAATCAAACCGAGCCTGCATTATTTTCATATTTGTCATGTTCGGTAGCTTTCAAATTTCCGTTTTATCAATAAAATCAACAGAACCAAATTTCATTATAGCCAAGGGTAATGTTGAGTTGGTCAACGTTTGTGAATGCTTTTAAATAGCAGAAGGCGGTCGGAAAATTGCAACCGGATGCAGGCTTAATGGTTGCAATTACCAGAAGTGTGTTAATTGTCTCGATCATAGTTATTGTTTTGAATTCTGTCATAAAAATTTGAAATTCAAATGAAGTCATTCATAATTCATCTATCACTTACGGAAATTCTAAAGTGGTGCAAGTAACTTTATTTTGACGGGGAGTTTATTACGAGTTTATGACGTTACTGTTTTTAGTTCCAACACTTGACGCGAAATAATTGCAAATTTAATTGAGATTCGATAGTGCCATAAACATTTTAAGTTTCATCTTTTATGAATTTATTATATTATATTTTATTTGGATCGGTGCTATAACATTTTTATGTTTTCATCGATTGGAGATGGGTGTTATGTATTTTATTGCAATACAACCCACTCTGTGGTCAAATTTACGACATGTGTAATAATAGTTTTATTATACAGAAACACAATTTGCATAATGGAAGAAACGGCTCGTCGGGAAACCAGAATAATTTAAAGCACATTACATGTAATAAATTAAGTAAATGAGACATTTTAGAGCTATACTTGGAGCTATTCATGCTAAATTTCTTCGAAAAGAGTCATCTTTTAGTACAAAAAAAAACGAAATAGTAAATGGAACCCACAGGAATCCAGCAACCAACATTAATTGGACTGACAATCGATCACCTTAAGAAAGGAGAGCTAGACATTAAATCGCCAAGAGCATGATGGCCGGAAAGATACGGCCCATTAGTTCTCTTTTAACTTTGGTATTTGAAAATTACTGAAACCTTATTCCTGCTGCCAAGACTGCCCAAGAGATATGTTGTAGTTTGATATATTGTTAAGATTCCGGAATGCACTAAAATATCATACCGGTAATTTATCTTTAAGATAAACTGACGAAACAAAGGTTTACCGACGAAGGGTACATTTTAAAAACGCTACTTTTTTATTTCTGATAAGTTTGGTTTTTAATGAAACGTTATTGTTAGCACGTGTTTTTATCAGTTATATATTTGAAGACCGCTGAGCACTAAATATATTTGTGTAAATATTGAGTCGCGCTCAACCCGGAGCTATCTAACGTGAAAAGTAATTACAATATTGCCCATGAACAGGTTCGGTCAAACCGAGCCTGCAATATGTTCATATTTGTATAGTTCGGTTAATTTCAAAGTTTCGTTTTCATTTAATTTTATTTAGGTGCTAAGCAAAGAACATATTTAATGTATATACATACTCCTTTTATTCCAGACACAATTATATTTTTTCTTGTAAATTGAAAGATACCACTTTTAGTAATTACTACAAGCTGTAAATGAAATATGAATGGCTTCATATGAAATTTAAAGTTTTATTTAGAACAGTTTTTGAAAAAAAATCAATATGGTAAAGATCAAGAATACATTTCCGTTCTTACCATCATGAATCCGATAACCAGTGTTCTGCTTATTTCTCGACAGCCGTCTAGTACACCATTTAAAACCATGACAAACTTAACGGTAGAGTTCATTGAAAAAAATTCAACTGCTTAGTAAATTAAATTTTCCGTGACGAAAAAGTAAGACATCATTCAACATGTTTTCTCGTTATCTGTAATGCAGTTTTGATGATTTTATTGCTTCTGTCAAAAATTGTGCTTTTAAATTTAATTTCGGCAGCAGAAATAGCTTTGAAAGACAGTAAGTCACTCGAAATTGCAAGAATGTACTATTTATTTATTGTTATACCGAATGGTTTCAATTTCAATGTAAAAGCTGTAAAATGGTATACGTGGTAAATTTCTATTGATTGCCAGTAAATAAATTTAAAGAGAAAAACAAGCTGGCATGTGTTTATACTTTTGGAAGGAATTACAATTTGCATGTGTGAAAGTAAGTGAGTGAGTGAGTGAGTGAGTGAGTGAGTGAGTGAGTGAGTGAGTGAGTGAGTGAGTGAGTGAGTGAGTGAGTGAGTGAGTGAGTGAGTGAGTGAGTGAGTGAGTGAGTGAGTGAGTGAGTGAGCGAGCGAGAGAATCTTTGATGTTACCGCTTGGAACTGTCAGTGGCAAAATAATTTCCCATATGGCGTTTAAAGTTTTGTCCATGATTCTTGGGTTCAACAACATCACACTTGCCACAGTATGTTAACAAATGAACAAAGAAGTAAAAATTGTCCTGGTGAAAAAAAAACTCCAACCATCCGATCAACTCGACATTGTTGCATGCAAAAGCACGCAAACAGGTAAGTAAGTAAATTGTTTATTATAGTGACATGTGTATATACAAAATAAAAATTCTCAGAATTTAAAGAAGCATAGAGATAACACCCGGCCCTATGGGCCTATAAGTCACCAGTTATATAAGCAATATAATAAATCCGTTAAATGTTGCATGTAAACATAAAACAGAACTATAATGTTAATATTGATATACACTGTTTTCACAATGTTCGTAGCTTTAACAATGTATATAAGCGAATGTTCAATGTAATGTAAATATATGTTGATATTGCATTAACAGGAAAGTTGGGTTATATGTTCTTGGTGGTTTAAATTAATTATACAGAGCTCTTTTCCTAATCAAAAAGGCATGTACAAGAAATTTAGCGAGTCTTCGTGGGTAGTTGTTCATTAAATGCTCGAGTTTTTCATCAGAGTTATCATTCCCTTGACTGAAAATGTCACTGAATTGCGTATTTCTCAGGTTATTATATAGACTGCAGTCAAACAGAAAGTGATTTTCGTCTTCGACTGATACATGATCGCAGAGTCTACAAAGTCTTTGTTCTGCGGCTTCACCAACAAACCGACCTGTTTCTATTCTTAGTGGTAAAATTCCAAATCTAAATTGACACAAAATAGAGCGTTCATTTTTGCACATGTTTAGGCTGATGTAGTTTTCTGCTTTGAAAGAGTTCTTAAATAACCTATATGTTCTCAGTTTAGGAATGTGGTGTACGTCCGTTTGCCATTTCCTACTGTAAAAATCATTAATATGTTCATCAACTTCAGATAAGTTCACTGTTTCATTAGATTCAAAATAGCAACTAAGACCCAAAGCATTAATCACTTGTTTGATTTCGTATGACCAGTTATTTACAGAATTATGTCTATCATAATCGGTATTAAACACTTTTTTGGTAATTCTGTCGTCGCTCATGAGGTTAAGTCTATTCCACATTCGTATCACTGATCGCCAATGCCGGTAAATGCTCGGAAGCCAGCCTATATCTATAATTATGGCAAGTATGGGGGTGAATCTATGTACATCCAAGAAATAACGCATCGCTCTGTGCTGAACGTTGCCTATATGTTGGTACTTTTTAAATCCCCAGATAGAACAGCAGTAGTCCATGACTGGTGTGACACGTGCAAAGAAGAGTTTTTCAAAAGATTTAACTCCAAGGTCTTTAAGGTTATGGATTTTGCTGATAAGGGATCCTAGTGCACGTCCGGCTCCTTTCCGTAGTGCTTCACTATTGTACGTATAGTCAGATTTTTCATTAAATATAACTTCGAGATATCTATAACGATCTACAGTCTTTAGAATGTCATTGCCGAGTTTAAAAGAAAAGTCACTGAGTTGTGTTCTGCCTTTCCGGAAGTGCATGCACTTTGATTTGCCGGCTTTAATCAGAAAACATTAAACATTAGAAGCTTAAAGCATGGTAAAGAAAATTGGCGGAAGTGTAGAAACGGTGACTATTTATTGACTTGAATTACTGTTTTAACGATTTTGTCATCTCCACGGTCTTTGTATGAAAAGACAAATGTTATAGTTTACACAATATCAAACATCAAATATCTTTTCCTTTGTATATGTTAATAAAACATTGCATATTTAAGATTCATACCAAATTAAAACGAAAATGAAATTAAAAAAATCATTTCTGCCTTTTATATTTGCACTCTTTTCATTGAATAAACGATTAAACATAATCTTAATCTTAATCTTTTATAATAAAAACAGCTTTGCAACGTATACATAAAGAGTCTAAATACAATTTAACTTGCCGTCAATAGCCCTGATAAGAAGGTGCAAGGTGAAAAGTACAAACTTCCACCTTGAGGTTTGCTAATTGTTGCTTTAAGAAGAAGATTTAAATGTCAGTTATACTTTCTAAATTAGCTTACGATCATCGTTCAGATAATAAAATCTGTTTTACAGTGTGCACACTGTTTTTAGCTTTCCCAGTGCTATAATTGTCATTCCCTATTTCCTATTAATTAATAAAAGAGAATGTCTGATGTGTTCTAATAATGACGAAAAACTACACGGAATAGCACAGTTTATATAACAATTTACACTAGATCCTCCTAAAGGCCAAGACTGATTTAGATTGCAATTTGTAGCGATGCTTAAATAATTGCATTACTTATCTGCTTCATGTCAATGGTTAGCCCTATGGTTTTGTCTTTCATTTAATATCTTACATGGTTTCTGACATAGACAACTAGTAGTTATCACACTTAACATTCGAAAGTTGGTCTTTCATTTAACGCGTTATTATAAATTTCACCGAGTCTTAGTCAGGGATTTCAACAAATGCAGATTTTTGCAAATTTTAAGTTCTTGTCACTTTTCCCCACTATATTTTAAATAGAATAAAAAACGGAACAATGAAGACCACGTATATCAAATGCTGCAGGCAAAGGTCGCAAATGAATATGCCATTTCAGTGGTAATAAATACATGTGTATAAATGCAAATGTACATTGAAATACAACTATCCTCAGTAAAAGAAGTTGTCAACACTTTCCAGGTTTAAAAAAAAACTGTATGTACATGGCTACAATATACAATTTGAATATAAGGTTCGGATCGCTTCGATATTAACGGCGGTCATTATCTACTTTTGCGATGTTGTTGGCAACATTCTGATTGGTTCGGGTTAACTGATAAAAACAGAATTCTCGTCAGATCCTGTTAGCGTAGCGGTTTTTAGAAGATTAGTTTAATCAGATTGATCAAAATACTTACATTTGTCTCTCTGGTTTACTCATTGAAAGCATAATGCGTAATTTCCCTACATAATTCTTGAGACTGTAAATGCTCGCTGTTGTAAATGTATTTTCTTTGCTTGTAATTAGATTTTTTGGACGGATTCAAAATGCAAATTTTTAAAGTCTACGCGATCAACGATCGATCAAATGTCTGTGAATTCTTGATAATAGTGAAATTTGCATATCAGGAATAGCCACATCTGGAAGACACAGCCTCCCCTAACAGCCAAAAAGTAGAGAGGAAAAGAGTGACTGGTTAATTAAATGAAAAATTTCAGAAAAGGCACCAGACACAATTAATGAGAAAGAGAACCCGATTGAAATTGAATATTGAAACCGTCTACAGGAGTAATTTTCTGAAAGACGCTGTAAATTTAATGTTTTATATTAAAACAAAACAGAAGACAGAGTTCTATTTTGTCATACGTGTTATAATGTTTTGCATACAATAAATATATTTGTTTTATAAGGATATGTAGTTTTTACCAGACAGTGTAAAAATACCATTTTTGTTTTCACCGAGATCACTCTATTACTCACGCGAAAGCATAAAAATAAAGTTTCGTACAGTTTCAATTCAAATGTCTCGCATTGATAAAACTGATTGGTTTGTTCTCTTAGGTAATAAGTCATTAACTGCAATGTTCTTGTTCGGGTTAACACCTCTGAGTATAATTCAAATAAACAGAGGCAAAATTAGTCTGGATTCTTAATGAATTATTTCATTATAAATTATTATAGTCTAACATAATATTCGAGTAACTATATTTACATGTCTAGGAAAATACATGAGGGATTTTGATTTCTTCTCCTGCTTATACATATGTCTCGGAGCTATACTTAACGGGAAATTTTGAATATGGTGAATATGGCAATGAACATGTTTAAACCATAGTACATGTAAAAAAACAACAACAACATATTTTCGAAAAAAAATGGTTTGTAGCATTTGATTGGTGGGTTATTTTAACCAAGGCAACCAGTATTTATGTTCATATGAATTGTGAAAACGTTAGGGCACGTGTGAGGTTGGTGCACCCTAAAACCTTGTTTAAATCACCCGTGAGATATTGTTTTGCCACTGACCGTTCCAAGGCGTTAACCCCTCTGGATCTCATTTTTGTTTATTGTTTGTAGTGTCTGTTTTCCAACTGACCATTTAATTCTTCTTCTTAGCTGTGTGTGGAGACTGTATCTACTGAATGGGGCAACTGCTGATAAGCATATTTCACTTTTTTATTAATTTTAGACGTGACGCACGTATTACCAGTAGCGTGAAACACGTGAAACACGATGGCTTTATGCATTTTTAACAACTCAAAACTATATTCCTGATATGCATATTTCACCTTTTTATAACCATGTCCAATATCATTTGAAATCCCAATAGCGATATTTTTGCAGTGTGGAGGCCGTTTATTGTCTCCCAATACATATATTCAATACTTTTATCAGATATTAACCTGTTTGGAATTGTCCTGGTTAGCTCAATAGTTAGCGTGATAAGCATCGCAAAGCTAGCGGCCCAGCAGGGGCAATTTCATTTATTATAGATTATTTCTTACATATAACATTCAGTCCTAACTACATTCAGCGCCTTAAATAAAATAACGTTTTCAGTACTTGAATAACTTTCAACGTCCCATTTTTATAAAAGTGCACATAATTTAATTAAATTGAATATCAATACATCTACAATTATCTATAATTATAATATTTAAATCTTTATCATGATTAAGTTAATATCTCTCCGTTAAAATACGTCTAAAGCGGGCATGAAAATAAATTAGAAACGTGGTTTTTCACTGCTCTGCGCGTACTGCTTTCAACATAACATCTAATGTGTTATAACACGAGTCTCTGACCGATAATTTTCCATAATAAGCAGCTGTAATCAACTTCTATCGAATGCATCGCTGTAGACATAATATCAAATAATATGAATATCGTTTTATAAAATCGTTTCTTTTCTTTTCAGATTGACTACCTTTTGGCAAAGTCAATGCTATAATTGAGCATTACCTACCAGGACGTTCGGTGTAGTAATTGTAAATTCAATCAGGATGTTCTAAATTACCAGCTATGACAAGGAAGTAGAATGTTTTTAAAAGCAAAACTTGTGAAAACATTTGAGACTCTCATATTGTCGCACTAAATATTGTAACGTCACATAACGATAAAGATAATTTCATTTTCATTAAGTGTCGCGGCATTTCTGTAAATTTTAAAGAGATGAAAACAGAACTTTGAAATCGACCGAACACGACAAACATTAACGTTTTGCAGGCACTTGGTTTAAAATTTATCTGATTGTGAGTAATTTGTTTACTCTTTGCCATATAATATTAATTCAATGCAAATCATTTTTTCTGCAGAACTTGTTAAAATGCCACATTTTGTAATTTTTTAATCCTGATTGTTTTTAAATGAAATCGATACTTAGAAGGATGAAGCAGGACACTATGAGGTAAATGGCATATCAGTTGCTAAAATGATGTATAAAATGTGTAGTGTCCGTTTCGTCCATATGTTATCGGTTGTGTCTGTTGTCAGTTAACAACAGTTATTGATTTTTTTTCTATTTAATTAGTTGCCTTTCAGCTTTGGAGAGGTCTGTAATTGTATATGGCAAATCTTTATTTTGTTCACACACATACAAAGATACTCATCAGATTCGCTCAAGAGTATATTATAACTTAAAAAATATACATATCGACCTTCCTTCGTGCCTAACTTTATTTTCTTCTCTGAATTCTTTCAAGAAATAAAAGCTGTGCTATTAGCATGGGACGCTGTATTATCGACGTACTTGTTCCATTAAAAATGATTCTTTTGCAGTTCAATATTAGTTCATTACTTCTATATTTTGGTGAAAATAACTAACTTATCAACGTAATATTTACCAAGAAATGACAGAGATCGGCATATCTAAATCAAATCTATCAAATAAGGAAACACATGACTACATAACTTATTTACGTCGGTAATAGAGATACGTCGATAATACAGAGTTAGAGTATACTTGATCAAATAACGGATAGTTAGCGTGTCTTTTCCATGTCTAGACTGACATAAATAGTCAGGTCATTTGAATTAACTATTGTAAACTAAAAGCTAATAGTTTCCTCCTCTTTGTCTGTAGGATATTACATCCGTTACGGTAAAGAATACATTTAAAGAGGCCGTAAAAGCCTCCCTGTACATTTAATCGATGTTGCTATCAATATTTGTATAAATCTTGAATTGCGCCCAAACAGGGGCTAGAATGCGTGGATTTTAATATGCTTTTGCATTTCTGCTCACGAACAGACTCACTCAAAACCGAGCCTGCAATATTTTGATTATTGTCGTATTCGGTGGTCTTCAACGTTCTGTTTCCAAATTTGATTTTACTAGCATTTGATCATTACATTTATACATGTATTTGTTATTTGTTTTCTCTAGATCCTCTTCTCTCCACGACAAGAAATCTTTGTGGCTTGTCTGTTACCTATATCGTAGTTTCGTTAGTATTTGAGTGTTCGTATATAGACATGAGAAATTTGCCCAAAGCCGACATATTCTCGTACATTAGCGTTGGTTTCAGGCAACGTCTGGTCTAGTTTGATGATACCATACAATGCTTGTATAATTACCTAATAACACTCTTTGCCTTTTGGGATTTTTCCAAAAACCTGATTTCCTAAAGGAAATGCAGAATACATAGAATACAAATTATCAACACCAGGATGCAGACTGACCGAATCTTGGTTAAATCTAATGATCCAGTGAGATAACATCGACGGTTGAAGTCATATATTCTAATAACCAGGTTAACCACAGACTGAATGCTGACTTATTATTCTTATAAGCCAGCTGCTTGTAATAGTCTAGTCTCATTTTGTCTATCTCAACTTTTTTCACTCGGAGACCAAGAGGTAATCATTTCATGTAACTTCAAACTACGTGTCCTAATATTCTCTCATATCTTACAGGTTCTCGAGAACCTGTTGGGACAAGCGTGAGGTTGGTGCACCCTAGAACCTGGTTTAAACCCCCAGTGGCAATTTGTTTTGCCACTGACCGTTCCAAGGCGGTATCCTCAAAGGTTCTCTTGTTTATTAATTGTTTGTGGCGTCCTATTTGAATTGACATACATATATAAACCATGCGCTCTCTCTATCTTCCTCTCTTCTTTTTCGCTGCGTGGGGAGGCTGTGTTTTTTGAGTGTGGCGATTCCTGATATGCATATGTTGCTTTTTCATAACAATATTTATTACTTGAGTTTGGTAAATAAGTTGAAAAGTTCTTTAATCTATTCCGTAATAAATTCATAATAGAGATCCTTTGTTAATCTTTAAACTTAAATGCGTGTTGAATAATTTAAAAAAGAAGTTGGTTGAAACACAGTATAAACAAATCTAAACTTCATATTGCTTTTTTAACCAGCAAAAGACGTTTATTTTAAACACAGTTTGCCTGCAATTGATTGACAATGAGAATTTGCGATTTGTAATATAAATAATGTTTTGAATGATTGTTATTGAAACAAAGTTAAGATGACTGTCATATGTCATTTATTGTTTGCATTGATTTTATAGTTAGATGAAAAAGGGACCTTAAAAGCCACTGAACTCGAATAAATAATAATAATACAGGTTGTGTTTGATCGAGCCTGTTCATGGGATGTAATTGAAATGCGTATGGCTGCAACATGATTGCAAATATTATTTTACGGATTTTTTATGTCTAATGTTTTTCTTTACTGTACATAACTTTTCTTAACGTATGCGAAATAAACATCAGTCATAGCATTATTTTGTGTAAAGTTTGATGAAACTGTATTTGCAACTTGAGAGATGTTGTTATTTGCTTCTCTATGACGTTGCAATGATGAAAGGAGCAGCTCCTTAAAAACACGATGATTTAGATTTTAGATATGTCCATTACAAACCTAGCCGTGTACGGTCCGCAAACGTGATGGAACAACTATTTGTGGCAGATAAACAGGTTTGAAGAAGGGTTGTGGTACAGATAGTAAGAGAGTATTATAAGCATGCAGGCGTTTGTTTTAGTAGAAAACATCCTTAATCAAATTTGCTCATGAACAGTAAACATAATGTGTATGTTGCTTATCTTAACCAGTTATATGTTGATAGTCTATTTGAATATCTACATTGTATAAAGTAGTGATCCGTGAATTTGCTCTTACTAATTTTCTCTCCTCTTAACTTATGGCAAAGTCAGTAAAATACAACTTTATTGGAGTAAAAAGTTCTTAATAAACAATTCCCTCCGGACTGAAATGATATGCATGCATTTAAATTTAACATCTGATTTATCTGCCTTTTAAAAAGGAACTATAGTTTGCTAAGAACTTTTTTAATACGAGTGAAGTTGTAAAAACACTGGTTTTAAAACGAAGTGGCAAATTGGTTTGCCACTGATAGTTCCAAGGCTGTAAACCCTGTGGTTCTCATTTTTGTTAATTTTTTGTATCGTCTTCTTTGAAAATGATGACCGTATAACCATGCTCTCTTCTCCTCTCTACTTTTTGGCTGTGTGGGAAGGCTAGGTCTACTGGATGTGGCCATTCCTGATATGCATATTTCATTTTTTGTAAGCAACAAACGCTGCATGGCTCACCAATCCTGACAAATAGGTCATTTCACACAGATTGTTATACGATTATCAGATACATTTGCAAACAATGCATTTGGTTTCTGCTGTGATACGCAGGTCTTTTTAACGCAATAATTTAACGCTAGAAAACATCGTACTATATATAATATAGTGTGCTCCACTCTGAGAGCACGTTAATTAGTTCCAAGAACAAATATCAGCGACCATTTATTCTTACTTCTACATGTAAAAGACCGATATATTTCGATGTTGATACTTTAAAACAACACTTACTGTCTACAATTAAACAATTTAAAATAAACAGAAGAACAGAAGTACTTTAAGATATTTCCCAAGTTGATTTAACGTACTCGTAACAAGTGCACATGCACCTAAGCATAACAGAATTTACTCACTTTTAGTCGTCACTAATTATCTGTTCATTTCAACACCAAAACCAATAATTTGAGATAAAAGTATTTATATTTGAAAGCATTCATGCACAATTTAAATCGAATTTCTCTGTACTGTTGGTGAGTTGGCGATCTGAATATGGATTCGAGTGGTGCTTCGACAAATTCCGCGGTATTAAAGATTAATGAAACAAACTCGTGACAACATTCAATCTTGTGATATTTTTATTAATGCATGTTTGAATAATTGTTACCTGGCATAATGTAACGGTAGCCTTAATTTCAAGGCATGTCTCTTGTCATTTACTGCCATATCGTCCCAAGCCAGGGTGTTGTTTTTTCATAGAAACAGTTCATTGACACGTTAATTGCAATCCGATATTTATTCATGAAGTATCAATAATATATTGATGAAGAGAAAAACTTCGGGACGAGAATAAAAGCCCTTGTATTACTCTTTCATGTAAATGTATTGTTGCTTTTTTGGATCATTCTAATCAAATATTGGCACTAAAACTAGGACACCAGGGTCAATGCAAGCAATATTTTTATTCTTTTTCTTGAATAATTGTCAACAGTTTTGCCCTGGCATAAAACCGTTAACTGGTACAGATTAAGGGCTTGCCACATTCCTCCCAATCCTGTTCATCGATGAAAAGAAAATTATCAAATTCTCAAAAATGGCAAAATTGTCAATCAAAATAAACGACAGACGATCATTTGATTAAAGCTTCTTTCAAACATCATCTGAGCTTTTAATAGACGAAAATAGATTGCTGTCAAAAAGTGATCGCATTACCTAATAACATTTACTTCTCTGGCTATACGACAAGATGTTAAGAGATCATATAATTACGTAGTTAGACAAGATCTAAAGACTATATCTCTTGATCTTAATTCATCTGTCACCAAAGAACCAGGAATAATGCCAACTTCATACCGTTAGGAATGACCACATTTAGCAAAAGATTGTCCTCAACAATTTAAAATGTTCATGGCAGCATCGCTAACCTTAACTAACAGTTCAATTTAAAGTTGACAATGTTTATATAATTATGTCTTTACGTTTTTGTTAAGTAATTTCGTTTAAAATTGTACTGTTTGCTGGAATCAAAATTGAGTTTCGCTCAACCAGTGACTAGGTGGCTAGGGCAGAAATATACATTCCCATTACTGCCCAAGAACATGATCAAACAAACCGATCCTGCAATATTTTCACATTTTTCGTCTTCAGAGGCTTTCAATGTTCTATTTTCATCTATTTTACTTATAAAGTCGTATTGAAATACGGTGACAGAGAACAAAATGTCATACTTGTATACTGAAACAGTATTTGATATACAACTTAAAATTAATGAGGTCAAATAGATATTAAAACGTATAAAAATTTATGCTGTGAATTTTATATAAATATTCTGGGTATCAGTCATCACAGTTTTTTTAAATATATTTAGGTTAATTGCAATAGTCTGGAAAACAAAACACCACAAAACAGCCTAGCTAATAAGTGTGTGTCCGATATTGTTATTTTTTAATTGCCTGTTTTTACCTGTAAAATTGCCGTACACTTAATTTAATGTTATGCAGATTATGACTCTTAAAATCATTAATGATTCCAAAAAAGTGAAATAAGGAAATCCGGAATGACGATTTCCAGGTGAAATAAAATTCATGGTTTTATACATAGATCAATTTTAAAATAGAAATCACAAACAATTAACGAAAATATGAACCCGAGTGGTTAACGCATTGAAACCGTCAGTGGCAAAACAATTTGTAGCTACAAAATGTACGTGCTTAAACCAGGTTCTAGGGTGAACTAAATGTAACGTCACACTTCCCCTAGCATGTTTACATAATTATGAAAACAAAAACAACTCTAAATTGTCTTCGTGAAATTCATCATTTGAAATTCACGGTAGCGCTATTTGTGCAGTATGGCGGCCGTAAATCGTCTCCGCGTATATATAGTCAGTACTGTTATCAGTAAAATAATCCGTTAGCGATGTCAAGCAGTGATGATACCGTATATAATGACTCTCCGATCAACCTTTTTGGGGTGTTGTCCTGGCTAACTATGGTGCGGGTTCGCTCCAAGGTAGAGGCAATATCATTTGATAGTTTTATGTGTATAACGTGAAGGCAAAAAAACTTTTAATGGATAACTAAAAGTCTCCTGGTCACTTATCAGGAAGAAAATATTAATTGATTCAAATAAAATTTATAATTAAATTAAACTGGAGAAGTCATCAAAACAAAGTTAATGTTTTATATTATTTTATATTATGATTCAATTGTCAACGTACGAGGGAGTCGATTTAAAGCTACACTCGTTAAAGCTTTACTCACGCAGTAAAATTTACTCTTAACTTAATCTTTAAATGCACTGATTTGTCTATAATTTAGGCGTAATTTGCTCCTGTTCAGTCATTTATATATGAGGCACGCCACGGGAAAAGGTACATTCGGTCATATTTTGTGACATTTTAGTTGTTACTATATTGAGAATGAACTTACAACTATCTTTTAGTTTTTCATAACTAAAAAGTGATTTTGTTACACATTTTGACAATAGAATGGTATTTTTACCGCGAAATGCATAATAAATAATGTCGTCTGCTCAACTTTATGACGTCATTTCAAGGATTGACGTCAATTGCCCGAAGGTACCTTTTCCCGTGGCGTGCCTCATATAGGCATTGTAAAGTAGTACAAATATTATAAAAACACTACTGAGATATTGAAATATTCCACCCACCCTGAACTGTGACTTTGCAGCTGTAATATTTAGTGGTAATTCGAAATTATCTTCATGTACATAACGTTTGAAGGTGGTTTGAACAAAGCATAATCATTAGGCGAAAAACTGACAAACTACGTTGAACTTTGTTTGGTTTCATTTTTCCGATGATTTTTGTTTTTAATGTGAGAATTAAATAATTTAAACTTTATCATTTTATTTTTTGTTTAAACTGTGTTTTATTACTGTAACATTAAACAGATTTAATAACAGTGTACACCTGATTTATTTTAGGCCAACGAAATTTTGTATAATTTCGGATATCAAGTTTTATTGAAAACAGTCATTAAAAGCTGTCGATTAAGAATATTATTTATTTTATTGAAGTTTGATACTTTAATTATACATAGCTTTAGCGTTTAATTCAGCTAACCAACATAACCAAATATATGTAAAACAATAAGTACAGTAAATTGACTTTGTTTCCTTGAAACGAATTAATATGGCGTTATGTTTTATAGTAATTATACTTATTAAGACTTAATATATAATTATATATTTATAAGTTTTTATGGAATTTTATTGTCAACACAAAAAAGGTTCGGCCGATGAAGCAAAGTCGGAAGGGTTTTAATCGACAAATGATTTTTCATTAGATTGTAGTTAAAACATTCCTAAAGAATTTCGCATCATGAGGTATATATGTTTCTGAAATTAATAATATAATTAAAACATTAATGGTTAAAAAGTTGTTGGAAGTGAAATAAAATTTAGAAAATATTTGTTCAATCAATTAAATGTCATTCAAAGAAATTAATCGAAATACAAAATAAATCAAAATCGAAATTTAGAAAAAAAGTACTTTATATGAATCCATATTTGCAATCTGTAAATAGTATTTAAAATTTATTAAACTTTCACACATAAAAATATGCCAAAAAAGTGTGACGTTTTCATTGGCAGGCAGTTTATAACATGCACTACATGTAACACGTTATTCCAGTTCCATTGTGACTTTGTTCCTATTTAGACTTAGGAATGAGACCAAATATTCGAATATTTGAACATTCGAATGTTCGGTTTGTCGATGAATATTCGAATACGGATTTTGTATTCGAATATTCGAGAATTTCTTAAAAATATTTTCATGCGTTGTTCCTATCAAAAGACTATGGCATTAAATTACTGGATTTTTTTCGTAATAAAATGTGTCTATGCCAACCGGAAGACCAGTTATGGGAAAGTAAATGAATTCCTTTATAAAATACACGAACTTTAATTGATTTATTGTTCTCATAGTTCAGCAAATGATTAACGTTAATGTCTGCCGCATTATCACATCACCATCAATAAAAATTAATTGTTTGTTGACATATTAACAGACTCTGATAAAAAATATATTAACTTAAAGTTTGTTGACATATTTACAGACTCTCAAAAGTAATCGATGAATCTCTAAACATTAGATGTAATCATAGTTTTCGTACATGCATTTGTGTATCATTATGAAATATTTTTATCACATTATGAATTTGCTTTTAATATTTGTAAATGTAATGTTTGTTTTAGTTTAAAGAGTAGAGACTACTGCAATCCTATGTGATCTTGAAAATCATCGTACGTATTAGTTTTTGTCAGTGGTGGGGGTATTGATAAGCTTGTGGCGGCCGTATAAAATCTCCCCGTACATTTAGTCAGTACTGTTATCAGTAAATTAACCCGTTACCGATGTCATGCAGTGATTGTTACGTATATCAGGGCTATCCGATCAACGTTTTTTGGCGTTGTCCCGGTTAGCTCAGTTGGTTACGTCGCAGGAATTGCATGGCTAGGCGCTGTCGCCGTGACGGTGCGGGTTTGCTCCCAGCTAGAGACACTATCATTTGAACGTTACTACATATGCTGAATAAGACAGAAAATACAGCTCATTCATAAATCCAAATATTAGAGATAAGGAAAGAAATTAGATTATGTATTCAACGCAAACGTAACCAAAGTTCTTGATACGCCGATCATATTTTTTTATTATTCATTGCGTGGATTCGGAATGTGTCATTCAAACTTGAAACATAATAAAAAAAAAGAAACATCATTTTCACTACTTTTTTGTGATATAACCATTAAAGTCCTGCATGCCTTCCGGAACCCCTGACAATTAAAAAATGTAAGGATAAAAACAAAATCACAAAATCGACACAAGCGTGTATGTCCTCCATAACCATAAACTCAAGTCTCCTGATTTAAAGTGGATTCACAAGCAATTTTGAATAATTCTATGCATTTCTTCAATAACGAGATTGCTTCGCTGTTCGACAGAAGATGTTTGAGCAGTTTTTAGCCGTGTTCCGTTACCTAGTTGAAGTAGCTTTAATCCTCCTATTATATTTACATTTAAATGAGCCTTGAAGCTAACTCTCATTCATTCGGTATTATTGTGTTTTGGTTCAACGTTGAAGCCGATTATTAGTAAACGTCTAACTACGCCAATCACATTTCTTCATTTCTCAGCACGTATTCGGAGTATACTCTTCAAACTTGGAACAAAATAAGATACATCATTTTCAATTCTTTTTATGAAATAATCATAAAGTGCCCTACATTCGTTGAGATAGAACAGGCAATTAATAAAGGTAGGGGTAAAAACAAAAGACACAAAATTTTCAGTAGCGGTTATTGTCTCTGTTAACGAAAATTCATGTCTCCTCATTAAAAATGGATTCTAACATATTTTTGAACAAATCTTTGCAATTTTGCAATAATGCGATTGCTTAGCTGATACACAACAGACGTTTCAGCAGTTTAAGCCGCTTTTTAGTATTTCATCTTTAGAAACGCTGAGGTCAATTTTGTGACTTTTGGTTTTAGACTCACCTCGATAAATTGTCGCTGGTTTATGAATGCACGGGGGGATTTTAAAGACAAATTACATGAACAGATGTAAAAAAAAATGGTTGTTTCAAATTTGAACATCGATTTCCATTTCCATGCGGAGAATTTAAACTGTTTTGATCAGTGTAGTTAGAACATTGGTTAAGTGTATACATATACAGAACAAATCATTGAAATATAAGATTGCTTTGCATACATAACCTAAGCTATATCGTTTTAATTTGAAATTTAGAAAAAAAATGCCCATGCTTTAAGTCATTTTAATTATGGTGGTAACGATTTGTTAACAACATGAATAGCTGAATCTTCCAATAGTGTCTCTCTTATTTTATCTTCCAGTCCCAACTTGCCTAAATTGTAATGTCACTGACTGTTTCAAAATTTTACCCTGATGACTGATGATCAAACAGACGCATTTAAAAGCTTGGCGTCAATGTCTTCCAAAGCTTGGCCGTTTCAAGCACATATCGTTGGTATGTCATAAACAAAAAATAAATGACATGTAGAACCAAACTCTAACTGATGAGCAAATAAACACATTTAAAAGCTTGGAGTCAATATCTTACATAACTGTCCGTTTAAAGCTCATTACGTCTGCAGGTCATTACTTAATAATAACTGAAATGTATAGCAAAACTCTTAACTGAAACAACGGACGTATTTAAAAGCTTGGAGTCAATTTCTCTTGTGGCTACTTTTAACTCTATTTTTATTTTCAACGTTTCCTTTGAACATGCATTTTCTTCTAAATACATCAAACTTGACATGTAACGAAACTTATTACATGAACTATAAACAGACGCAACGCGATTGGTCACACCCCCAAAATAACCGAGTCAATAAATCTAGATATTGACCCGCTTTCGCTGATATTGACCTGTCTATAAATAGAATGCGAAAGTTTCCATCTTTTATATTATTTATAGTTCATATAACTATTTATAGTTCATGTAATAAGACAGTTATTTACTTATTAGCTGGGAAATATGCTGTTGATATTGACCGCAAAAATCGTTATTGACCTCGGTTATCGCCTCGGTCAATAACGATTTTTTAGGTCAATATCACAGCATATTTCCCAGCTAATAAGTAAATAATTGTATAATATTCATTCAGAAGTAAGCAAGTAATCACAATAGTGCTTTAAGTTGCGTGTGCTTTAACATGCTGTCTTTTAAAGACAAAGAAAATAAATAGAATGATCGTAAAAAATTAACTTGATTGTGATTTCAGTAGGTAGAAAAACATTCAACAAAGGAATTGTTTGTACTTTTGTACAAACTTGTGAAGATAATTTTTGAATTTATTTTAGGTATATCTGGTATGTCTTCTTTATTTGTGGAAACAGTATTTTGAATTTTTTTTTAAATGCCGCTTTTAAGAGGGGAATGGGTTGAGAGGGAATGGGGGGCGTAATAAATTATTTAATCAGTATCATATATTGGATCAACACATTGATTGGATTCTTCTATCTTCATGGTCAATTGAAACAAATGCACACATAATTTACTATTGTTCATGTAAGATTGTTTCCATGTACTCTATTTTTCTGAAAATCTATGCATACATACAAAAATATTCTTTTACTCGAAATATTTACCACCACCTCCAAGTTTTTTATTTAAATCTAAAGTACATTTGTACTAAATACGCTATCGAAATATACTAAAAAAAAAAGTTTAGTCAGTATTTTCGTTTTCGCCCTAAATCTTCAATATTGCAAATATCGTAAAAAATTAAACATATGTGTTCTACTAACTTTTCTTATCACATAAACGATGATTTGTTTACGAAAACCTTCCTCATTAGACCGTGACTGTGTAAATTCAAAATGCTCGAGACGCACGTGCCGACAAAAACCGACTTGGATATTTTCTCAAATTTCCTTTAACATTAAAATTGTATTGTTCACAATGAAAACAGACGGAGTAAAATTTCTGGTAGTTAGCCTTGGTCGCTCTCCTGGCCTAACCATCAATGACAGAATATCGCTTTGAGATTTCTAGAAGCTTGTTTACACGCTGCTGACGAAGCAGGTCGTTTTGGTTGCCCGGAGCGAACAATATATCGACTCTTACAAACTGGCAGCGTCAACCACCTGCGTTGATCAGGAAGAACGTTGAAAACAACGTCGCGCGAAGATCGCTACTTAGTGTCGTCAACACGACGTAATCGCTTCACACCTGCTCAAAAGCTCGTTCAACGTCTTAGACAATCAACAGGGTCATGAATATTCGTTTGCAATGCTTGAAACTGGCTGAGAGCTGCTAGGCTGCGAGTTCGACGTCCTTACAGATGTATTCTTCTAACAGCACGACGACGCGTCGCGCATTTAAATTGGGCACGCCAGAGCAGTCACTGTGGCTGGAATAGATAGCGATGGGACAGTATCGTTTCCACCGCTTAGTCCAAATTTAATATCAAAGAAGCTGATGGAATTGGTTGTGTTTGACGACGTCGAGGGGAAACGTTTGATCCTGCTAACGTCTTCGAATATGACCTTTACGGGGTTGGGAGCACTATGATCTAGGGTGGTATTTCTTATAATAGAAAGACAGAACTCAAAACAATAGAGATTATCTTAAATGCCACCCATTATCGACAGAAATCATTATCACTGTCATTGTTCCTTACATAGTGTAAGGCATTGCTTACGTTCTACAGCACGATAATGCAAGCTGCCACACCGCACGTCATTCACGGAACGTTCTTGTTGTAAACAACATAAACATACACGAATGCCAATTAAAATCGCCTGATCTCTCCCCTATTCAACACATGTGCGAAGAAATTAGCGTGACAGGAATGACGTCAACAACGTAAATGATCTGAAACGCTTATTGCACAAGGAATACGCCCAAACCCCTATACACATCATTCGAACACCTTAACTTCAAGTTGGTAATTTAAAGTATAAACAGGCTATTTTAGATCTTAGAAACCAGGTCATGGCAATCGTATATATTCTCAACAAAAATAAAAAGTATCCACTTTCCTATATTAAATTTTGTAAAATACGAAAACGAAATCTCAAAATTCTATATGTGTACATATATGCTAGTGATTGTAATCGGTCCATGAAATTTTAATCGATTAATCGGAGGGTAAAGTCGATGATTACTCGAATAAACCCGATTAAATAAGAAATGACCAATGATGTTATAACTACAACAATTTAACCTCATTTACAGCCAATGAACAGCACAAAATTAATTAAATTTGATAAATTTAATGAGGTAACTCATGCACACATAATGAACTAGAATTACGCTGTATTTTAATGATTCAGTTTTTAACAGCAAGTTTTATAAATTACAGTCACAAACAGATACCATATCAATCCTTTGTCTTTTCATGACACATTTCTCCTAAATAATGACTAGAAATTAGTTCAAAGCAATGGTCCATTTATGAGTATACATGTATGTTTTATTGTCTTTCTAAAACAAAAACAATGCAAAATATAGTTTAATTTCAACAGACTTAATGTAGGATGGAACACCTATTATCGGCAGCCCCCGATAGTTATTATTAAATTATATTAAGGTCATTTTGCTATTACTTCCCGGGGACCGCTAAACTGCAAATGTTCACAAAGTTTCAACAACTTACGGTGATTTTTATACGCCTTTTTGCAATAGTTGCAGTAAACTGTCGTCGTATTTATATTTTCATTTCGTGGTGGCTTCGTAACATCGTGTAGCTTGAACCCGAAATGTTGCCAGATCGGCGATTTCTTTTTGCCAATATTTGGCACAGGATATAGAGTTTCACTTGACGCCATCTTCGATATCTAGCCTACACGTGTGCTAATATTGGAGTTCTGATTGGCGAAAAATAACATTCGGACCAATCAAAATGCGTTTAACAACCGCTTTTTGTAATGAACAGACAACTCTGTACAAATCAATAATTCGTTGACGAAATTGAAATATCGTCATCGTCACGTCAGCGACCGATCCTCAATGATTCGTTGATTAACTGATTAATCAGAACATCACTAATATATGCTTTTCTATTATCATTGCAAATGGATAAAGTATTCTTGAAAATCTGTAGCCACAACTTAGTTGTCGTTCCCTTTATTGTAATATGGGTTTCAGTAAAATGTCAGCGATTCTTTGAAATATTCACATTTATTGGAAATAAATCACGTTCTCTAACTCTTGTGGATAAATAAAATCACAAAATTTTCATAAATAAATCAACTGGTCCTCGATTAAAACGCTAGAAATTCCAACCATTTCCAATTACCTCCCTTTAAATTGAATATGTAGTGTTTTGTAAGTCATGATTAATTGTTATTCGATTGACAGTTCCTCAGGTCTTGCTGTGGAAGTTTTTATTCATGAACAATTTAACAATTTAACTCAAAAACAACTGGGATTAACTAAATAAACACCATTCAAAGCGTTCCTGATTAAATGAAAATATGGTTATGGGAAAACAAGCATAAAAGTGAATACTTTTTATTTTTGTTCAGTATATATAACAATTAGAATTAAATGACTGGCATTATATTTCCGGAATTTTATTTCCAAATTAAAAATATCCTGGTAGTTCATTCTAATAACGCTAAAACTCATGTTTTATTTTTATGTACATGCGTATTATTTGTGTTTAAATGTTTTCGTTTGAATGGCGTTAAAATGTTTTTATTACGTGAATCGCAAATGGTTAAAATCATTTGTAACGTTCTTTTTCTTTCGTTTCATGCCCCTTAACAGAGAAGCAACATGTGTTTTCATCTCTTGTTTCATCAATTATATAATTAAGTTGAAACAAACCGACCAAATTATAGCATTTTAAAACATTGAAAAACATATTATAAATATATGCTCGGTTAAAGCATGTATAACAATTACCAATAAACCTCTTAGTATACACTTAACAACTTTTCTAAGTATACATCTTCATACTGGGGCATTACTGGCTTGATAATTAAGCTATTGTTCTAAAACTTTCAATAAAATATGCAATAAATACTACCTGATTTAGTATTAAAATATTTTTCAAAATGACAGACAACTGACTGCTCACAATCATTTAGAGTACTGGCACCCACAGAGCTCAAATTCACATCAGTGAATAAAGAGTATGACCAATAATAGCGCGTATAACTGCAAGACACATTGATCTCATTGAGCTAATACAGTTCAGAAAGACTTCTTTGAGGAATCTAAAGCCCATTCCTGAAGAAGCAAATTTCCAAGTTGCATGGCAAGGTTGGTCCCTCCTGTTTCGTACGCCTCTTCTAGCGCACCATGGAAATATTCTGACGGTGTTGGCCTCAAGAAAAGGTCTGGTATTCGCCAACCGAGGACACGATGCACCATCAAGCATTAACTACATGCACCTTTGTGCTTAAAGCGGTGGAAAAACAGCCGGAACAAGGACTTGTCGCTGATATTCATAGGAATTTAAGTTCCATTCGATTAAAACTGCTGCAGTCCTCTTGTGCATTGACACACCAGTTATAAATGATCCAGCACGATAAAAAAATCCGCTTCAACATTTTTTTTCGCGATTTAACCGTTTACCGCTGAAGGTGGTCATGAGCGTTATTAACTAATATTGTGAATTTGTATTTTGTGGGTGTCAGTATTCTAATTGATTATAAGCAGTCAGTGGTATGTCATTTTGAATAATGTTTTGCTAATAAATCAGTATATATTTATTGCATGTTTTATAGAAAGTTTTAGAGCCATTGCTCAATTAGCAAGCCAGTAATGACCCAGTACGAAGGTGTATACTTAGAAAGGTTGTTAAGTGTAAATTATTTTATGTTCAGCCTCACCCATTGTCTGCTCATTAAGGACAAACGTAGTGTATTACTTTAGCCCTGATAGTCTTAAGCGAGGAATAATCATAAACAGAGAATATCAGAGACTATTTGATATCTTTTATATGAACACCTCGTTTAGTGCTGTCCTGATTTCCTTTGTAGTTTTTTTTAGTTGCGCTCAACCCTGATTTCTGCGTTGTGTGATAGATGAAAGGGAAGTTTGAAAGGCTCCGAAGACGGCAGATGAAAATATAGCTGGCCCGATTTAATTGAGCCTATCCCAGGTTAAGCGCAACCTGATATTAACACCAATAACAGTATAATTTCGATCCATATAAAAAGATGGTTTGAATATGTCGGTAAGTTCGGTGAGTTCGATATACCTTCATTTACTGCATGCAAATAAGCTCATAAACCTTATTCTGATACAATTTCATAGCAATGTTGTTATTTGGCGTCATGATACATGTCCCGACATCAACAGGGCTCTGCTCGGTCAGACGTATGAACAGCAAATAAAACTGGATCGATAAAGTAAGTAATGACACGATTTAAAAACGCAAAAAGTACTTTAACAGAGGATATATTCTACATAGCCGATGTATAACCATGTATAACTGTGTACTTAACTAGTGTAGACATAACAGAAAAGAAAATAAACTTTTAAGTCTTGAGTTTTGCTTGGACTGACGTCTCATTTTGCCTAAATGCACGTTGAGTCAATAGCGCGTATGACCACCGCTACTGTTCAACACGGCCTGCACTCTACGTGTCATGGGTGTGCACAAATTGCGGTATACGCGCCTTGGAATATTGTTCCATTCCTCCATGAGAGCCTGTGACAACTCGTCGACGGTATTAGGGGCATGAGGACGTTGACGTAACCTGCGACAGAGCTCGTCCCACATACGCTCAATTGGATTACAATCAGGGGAACGAGCCGGCCATTGTAACACCGGGACATTGTTTTGCTGTAAGAACTGTCTTGTGACTATTGCTGTATGCGGACGAGCATTGTCATGCATAAACGTTAGTCCCTGACGTTGACGGAAGATGGGCACGACGTGGGGTCGAAGGATTTGGTCGATATACCGTCTTGCGTTCAAATTGCCATTACAAACAACCAGGTCAGACTTAAAATTGGTATTGATCGCTGCCCAGACCAAGACGCCCCCACCGCCGTATGGGTACACTTCACGTACACAATTGTTTGCAAAGCGTTCATTACGACGTCTGTAGATTCTAACCCTCCCATCAGCATGGTGAATATTAAACCTGGACTCGTCGCTGAAAACGACATTGTCCCACTGCCGTCGGCGGTTGTTTAAAGCCCAACGTTGTCTCTCAAGGCGATGACGTTGGGTGAGAGCCTGGCATCGCGCAGGACGACGTCAGTGAATCCCACGTTCTCTCAGGCGATTTATCACTGTGTCACGATGTATAGACCGTCCACGATTACCAACCATGGCATTTGCAGTAGACTGAGCCGTCGCAAATCTGTTGCGTAAGTGACGTTGTCGTATATAATTGTCTTGACGTACACTTGTTACACGTGGCTGACCGGGGCGTGGGCGGTCTGCAGTTGTTCCAGTAGCATTTACACGTGTCACTAACCTTGTAATCGTCGAGTCGGCGACATTAAACCGTCTATCTACCTCTGTTTGCGTAGCCCCGCCGGCCAAAAGCCCCAAAGCTTGGTTCCGTTGTGCAAAAGTAATCCTCGGCATTTTGCAAACGAAAAATATCCGTAGTTTGTGTTTGATTTTCAGAGAGTAAATCAATGTGCCAGTTTACACACAAAAAATCGCATTGATTTTCCGCGTGGTTTAAGTGCACGAGACGCACGTGCATTTTGTGAAGGGCGGCTCAAATGCCCGAGAGGTTTATATTTGGCACGACAAAATTGGTGGGGCGTAAAGGGTATACATTGTATCATTTATGTCCCCAAATATGGTGCCGATCGAGGCTGCAGGAACAGAATAGCTGATGAAAATGCCTTCTGCGTTTTTAAATCGTGTCAGTGTAGTTTAATCCTTTTGTCATTTCTTAGTCAGAGAAAACAACAGCAACATTCTGTATTTCATGAATCTAACACTATTTGTATTAATATGCAATAGAAAATATTACCAGAACCTGATAGAATTTCGTCAATTTTCCATACCCGCGGATTTGTTGTTGAGTATTTTTGAACACATTCTCAAAACAATCTGGAATGTAGCATTTAAGCACAGTTTATTATCATAATTATAAGGCATATGCACTTTTTAATAGGTAGGTTTTGGCCGCAATTGTTATACATCGTTGTTCATATTTGGCTGATGCATTCTGATCAATTTGAACCATGGTACAATTGCACAATACAAACAGCAACGGCAAAATGTGACCAAATAGACAAATAAAAAAAAAAGATCGTGTCTCGGTATGTGACCTCAGTTCCTGAAATGAAAGACTGAATGTCACCATTTTGAGATCAAGTTTACGTAAAAAATCAAAACACTCAATGGTTTTCTTTGAATCCGACTCATACTTCTTGTGGAACTTCCAATAGTAGCGGCGTATGGTCCCCAGACTATATCAATTTGCATTTAAAAATTCTTTTATCTTGGTCATTTATAAAATTTCGTGTTGTATTATGATCTGTAAGGATCTCTCGTTTCAAACGCCGTATGTCAGAAACAGACAACCCAATTTCGTAATTAATTGTTCGCATTTGACTTTTCTCACAATAATAAAAAAAATGATTTAACTCCGTGACAACTACTTTGTAGTTACATGAACCAAAGCAATAAAAGACATTCGGTCAATGTTGGAAACCATTGAAGTGTATGGTATACGCCAAATGTCTTAATTACATCTCCAGAAAACGTGTTGCATGTTTTAATAGCAAGCCTAATATCTAAGTGAAATTTTAAACACAAAAAGTTGCGTTAATATACTCGAAACGATTACGGACTACAAACAAATAAATGTGAAAGATCTGCAGTCAGATGTAAGTTATCTCTAGCCGTCAAAGATATATAAGTGATTAAATGACATTATATTAGTGATAAAGTGCCAATATATTTGTGATAAAATGTCATTATATCAATGATAAAGTGCCATTATATTTGTGATAAAATGTCATTATATTAATGATAAAGTGCCATTATATTTGTGATAAAATGTCATTATATTAATGATAAAGTGCCATTATATTTGTTATAAAATGTCATTATATTAATGATAAAGTGCCATTATATTCGTGATAAAATGTCATTATATTATTGATAAAATGTCATTATATTAGTGATAAAATGTAATAAATATATTAGTGTTAAAATGTCATAAATATATTAGTTAAAGTGATTTAATGGCATTATGTTAGCAATATAATATCATTATATTTGTGATTAAATGTAAATTGGTTCATGTTGTTATCCCTTTTGAAGAGATCAGTGAGTGTGATTTTTAGTTTAGTGTTGAGTTTTAATAACCATTCAAAATTAAAACTCGGTTTTGCTTCGTATTGAAAAGTCATTGTGATTGGCAAAATACCTTTTCCCTAGGGAAAAGATAAGATTTTCTTTCCCCCGTAAATCACGCGGAAATACATGTACTTATCCGGTATGCACGAATACAATAAGCAGATTGAGAGTCTACGCTCTTTTACAACGATTCCTTTGAAACCTTTATATTAAACTCAAAAACCCTGATACCATCGTGCAATTAAAGAGATCATCTACAGATGGGTTACTAACTACTCTATCAGAGTGCTCTAGAAAATCATTGATACAAGTCATGAAGCCTTTGTTAAACTTACATATTGTTTTTACCAACAGCGTGGCCAAATTAATAGAGCTATTTTCTTTCACATATAATCAAATCTTTTTGAAACACTTTTTTAAGAATACCTTTGGAAGGCATTGGTTTTAAACTGCAGCGGCATTTTCGAATTTGATCTGGTTATGGACGATTAAACTAGCAAAACGTATTTACTCATTTTCAGGAAAACAATTCTGGTACTGATAGCCGTGTTTAATAGTTTTCTTTAATGCAATTATAACCTACAACGATGAACACAATACAAATCATGCTGTTATTAAAACCAGCAAAGATAAATGTGTATCATGATCTTACGAGTATCGTCCCGAGATTGAATGAAATTATCACTTTTTGCACATAACTTTTTTGCCATCCATACTTCTGCGTGTTTTCCTATTATAACTAATGAGAAATACGTTGTTGATATAGGACAAAACAGATAAATTCGTTTCATCTGATTTTGTTCGCGATAATCAAGAATGATGACTTTAGTACGTCAACAATCGACTTCTTAATATATTCGGTACATTATCATTTTGTTCGTATTTCGTTATCTAATTGTTTTGATTGTTGTATAATTATGTAAATACTATAAATTAAAAAGATGTATAAGGAAATTTGAAATCTGAGATTCTACTAAAGTTAGAGAAAAACAAAGGTCCTGTTTCCTTACTTGTTTTTGGTCTCGTGTTTTTGATACAGCTTATTCGTGCTTTCCCTTTTTTTCTAATTTAGAATTATGTGGTTGCATTTTCTAAATGCAAACTCCAGCTAAAATAGGCTAATCCGATGCACATATACGATCTATAAATGACAAAACAAAATGAAAATTCATTCAAGTCTCACGGAAAAAAAAGTTTTTTTTTATCCTTTTAAATGTGTTTTTCTTTCCTTAAGGAATTTTATATAAAGAAGTGCTTATTTAGAAATGACAAGCCATGACAAGACAGCAATAGAGTTATATAAGAAATGAATACGAAATTGTCTGGTGTTGGCAGCTTATTAAAATAGTGAAAGATTTTGTTCAGGGAAACATAATGTGATAATTGAGTAGTTGTGTTTGATTAATTTGCAGACTACAAGACGTTGAATCAATTATATAAGAGACATTCACACAGAGCAGAATAATGACGACGATATGATATATTTCATTTTAATACTGTAGAACCGGTTTATTAGCGTTAGTTTTATTTTCGCTAATATTCGCGAACCGCTTACATCGCGAATTCATATATATCGCGAATATATGATGCGTTTCCGAATATCCGAACATAAGTTTATCCGTAAATAGCCAACTTAACAAAGAACTGTTCATCACTTCATACGCAACATAAAATACTTTTTACGACGTCGTGAAATCATAAAACGCGAATGAATAAAAAAGGTGATTTTGACAAAAATCGCGAAATTTTGACTTCGCGAAATTAAAGCGTTTTAAAGTAATATGTCAAATAGGAACAGGGTTTAACCTAGTCTGATAAAAAAGAACGCATAAAATTAACTAAAAATCAGCCTTAATACAAACAAGTTCAAAAATCCAAAACTAATTACTTTATAATGCGGTAATGAAATTTAAATCTGTCCACTTGTCCCTCAAATTACATTTTAGTTCATGGTTTGTGGTGACGTATATGGAACTGATCATTTTATAAAAAAAAAACATGCACCCTTTCTCCTACTGTGTTTGAAGGTGTGTTTTCTGGGCGTGGCTTTTCTTGGTGCGTGTTTTACATTTTTCCTTCAATTGTCTGTGCATTCAAGCAGCAAAAGCAATCCTGACGAAGAATGCTCATAATAACTTATTAAGATTTGAGGCAACTGTAATTTACAAATTCATCATGAAGTTAAATGCTAATGCTGCGACTATACAAGCATGGAGTCTTTTCACTAATTATTATAATTCGCATTTACAAAATACTCTACAGTAGGTTGTTTTCCTCTTGGTTATGTTTTTTACGAGAATCTAAATTATTACAAAGTTTAACATAAATCAAAGTCTAGTGATACGTTAAACTTTTTAGATAAATATTTTTGGTAATAACTTAAAATGTTTCTTCAACAAAACATTACTGTTAACCAATATATATTTTCACTATATAATCAAAATCTGAATGCAGCCATATGTCATTGTAGAGAACGTTGACTTCCCGTCATTATGAGGTAATGAATGACTAATGAATGAGGTAAAGGAATGGCATCAACGTCCAAAAACTGAAAATACTATGATGCATATTGAAGAATATTGAAATATTAGATTATGCGAAACTTGGAGAGTCTTGTATTTTCGACAAAAACGTTCTAACTAGTAATGACAAGTTCCCTGAAGCAACAGTAATGAGATATAATAAACGAACAAAATGTGTCAGTCATTGGCAGCAAATTTAAATGAGGAGGAATGTGGCGCCTTTAAGTTGATTATTTCACTGATAAAATTTAGCAAATGAGTAAGACGAATTTAAGAAACACACACAATAAGGTATCCTGTCATCAGTAAAACTTCGATTCGAAAGAACACACAAAATGAGGCTTCGTGTCATAAATTAAAAAGGGTTCTTATTTAATGTGGCCTTGTGATACAATCTAGTCTGAAATACGGAAATCTACAGATCACTTCATGCAATACAAGTCTTTACTAATAAATGACCAGAGTACAAAACTAATTTTTATTTTTTATTATTTTAAATTTAGAAAATTAAATGTGGTATTATGATATTTTCGCGGGTTCAAATTTCGCTTATTTTGCGCCAGTGTAAACTGGTAAATGCGCAAATTTTAGCATTTTAATTAATGCGAAATTTAACCATGTAATTAGGTTTTTATCATAAGTACAAATGCTTGAGCTCATGCCCGCTCAAATATATCTTGCGTTGCTTTTGCGGCATAAGAAGTCCCCACGAAAATAAATTATATTGCATTTATCATGTTTATTGTATCTCGCAAAACAACATCACGCCTTCGTTAAAGCTATTTTATTCTACAGTTTATATTAAACATTTTAATATTTGATAATAATTTGTATGTTCGCCCTGATATGTGAGTATGAACTTTTAACGTTGCTTTCAACAACCATTATCATCTTATGCACTTACGATTAAAAGAAAACAAATGATATTGCCTTTACCTGGGAGCGAACCCGCACCGTCACGGCGACAGCGCCTAGACCTGCAATTCCGACGACGCAACCAATGGAGCAAACCGGGACAACCCCCCCCCCCCCGAAAAAAAAGTTGATCAGACAACACTGATATATGTTATCATCACTGCACAACATCAGAGACAGTAAACCTTACTACAACACTATATCACTATATGTCACTGAACCACACGAAAAAGGTCCATATAATTAGGTTTCAAAACATTTTAAGAGAAATAACTGAGTCGTTTTAAAATAAACCACTTGAAGTTCTTTAAAAAAAGATTTATTTTCAATGGCGTAAATCGTATTCCAAATGTAAAACATTTTGTAGCGAATTCGATTT
This sequence comes from Corbicula japonica, assembly GCA_038501625.1. Taxonomy (NCBI): domain Eukaryota; kingdom Metazoa; phylum Mollusca; class Bivalvia; order Venerida; family Cyrenidae; genus Corbicula; species Corbicula japonica. The sequence goes on from JAZAYU010000016.1 coordinate 1,008,370, forward strand.
GTTGCCTATTAACTTTAAAAGCATTAGCGACCCATTGCCAGTGTAAAAAAGTGATAAATAAATATTAGAAATCGCCTCATTCACATAACACAGCCTCCCCACGCATCGGAAAAGAAGAGAGAAAGAGAGAAAGAGAGGGCATGTTATTTTATAAGTATGTCAATTCAAATTAGACGCCACAAACAATTAACGAAAAAGAGAACCTTTTGGGATACCGCCTTGGAACGGTCAGTGGCAAAAAATTGCCACTGGGGGTTTAAACCAGGTTCTAGGGTGAAACAATCTCACATTTTCTCTCAACAGGTTCTCATATCATAAAACAAGCACAAGTTGTCTTGGTGAAATAACTCTAACCCACCCATCAGCTCAACAATGTTACATGCAAATACACACAAACATATAAAACATAAGAAGCTAATAGCATTGCAAAGCCAAAGGGCGGGCACGTATTGATCTTACCGAGACCAGAGCACATGGAGTAAAATCAGCAAGAACACGATGACGGGGATAAAAGAAACAAATCGAGCTTCTAGGTTCTTTTAAGAAAAGATTTCCCCCATAAACCTTCATAACTTCTTAAAGCCCTGCCACCGTCGTGCAACCAAAGAGGTAAGCATAATGATCAACTGTAGATGGGTTAATCACCAGGCCTGCAGAGCGCTGTAAAATATCATGTTGGTAACCTTTCTTTTTAAATTTACAGATGGTTTTTACGAATAACCGGGAGAAATTAACATTGCCTTTAATCTTCTTAAGTTTATAAACTAAATCTCCATAAAAACTGGCTGTGAAATACCTTGTTGCAATACACCTGTATTTATGAATTAGATCTTGGTATCGGCGATAAAACTTGCAAAAAAGGTTTTCCTTAATTTGTGATACCGATAACCTTGTTTTAAAAGTTTTTCTGTAATACAAAAATTACGTTCATTGAAATCATTCACATCGATGCAAGCTCTTGAAAATCGTACAAGCTGTGAGATATAAACCCCGTAAGATGTTGCACGAGGAACATCGCCGTCTATAAACGGAAAATTTACTATATTAAAATTAAAATCATCTCTTTTATCATATATTTTAGTAGTGACGTAACCATTTTCAATGGACAGATTTAAATCAAGGAAGTTTGCTTGCTTTTCTGAAGTGTTCGCTTTATTAAACCGTAGTTCTTTAGGATAAATCTTATTAACCAGTGATGGAAAATGGTTATTATCTATATTTAATAAATCATCAAGGTACCTCGAGGTGTTGCAAAAAGCTGTAATAATATCATCTTGATCTTCGATAGAAAGAGATAAGATAAAGTCTCTTTCATAACAGTATAAAAACAGATCAGCAACAAGGGGTGCACAATAAGTACCCATTGGAATGCCTATTACTTGTTTATAAATAGAGGTACCAAATCTCAAATAAATATTATCCAATAAAAATGTGATCGCCTGGATACGGTCTTGACAGGTCCATGAAGTATAATTATCATAAGATCCATCTGTAAAGAATGCCCTATGTTCATTACAAGCGATAAATGTTTTATTTTCTCTAGCAAAAGATTTTTCATTGAGACTGGTTAGCTTGTCTCTTATTAAATTATGTGGGAGAGAAGTATACAAAGTAGAAACATCATATGAATACAAACAGAACGCCTGAACATTATTTGATTTAAGTTTCTTCAAAACGTCATTTGAATTTGTATAGACCAAAATAAATTTTACCAGTAGTTTAAAATAAATTTTACAATACCTAATTACATGTTCTTTTATAGCTGTAAGACAAGATGTTAAGAGCATGGATTATTTTGTTGTTGTACAAGAACTAGAGTTTGCGATAAATCTTGCTTTGTACGGTGTTTTGTGCATTTTAGGCAACTAATACATAGTAGGTACTTCGTCTTGTTTCGGCTCAACACTGATTCTAAATTTTGTAATTTGTAAAGTGTGTGCAGTAACAATATTACTCTCAGATGAAGAAGTCAGTGTATAAGCATTAGTGCTATTAAGCTCTTCAGTTTGAACATTTTTTTATATAGTGTATGCGTCACACTCTCGTAATTACATTATTTGAAGCCTTATCAGCAGGTGTTAAAACAAATCTGTTGTGAAAATGACGAAAGGTCGAGGTGGTAATAAAGCTATGTTTCTTTTATAGAAGGATATACGAGTGTCAATTATTTTGAATATTTGTTTATCCAGTATGAAAGAGCATTAAGCTCAGCATGTTCTCGTTTACACCATTTATTGCAAAAGGAGTTTAAAGACTCTGCAATTTCCGCACGACAGGTATTAAAGTCGATGTCCGAAGGAATTCTATATTTTGGACCTTTGAAATTAAATTGCGGATTCTAAAGTCTTTGATAACATTTAGATCCCCTGTAACGATGTGACCGGTAGGTTGATAGCAAAATTTTGAATAAGAAAAGTCTCATGATATTGGTGTGTTTTCAACAATCTGTAAATCCGAGGTAATTTTGTTGTAATTGAAAATTGTGATTCTAATTGGCTTGTTATATTTATAACAAACGATGGGTGTTTCAGTATTCTCGAAATAATTAGGTATAGCCGATTCAACAGTTTTATCTTTAAATATATTTGGAAGGTCAATAAAATCTATACCTTTATTTAAAAATGAAATTTTCAGGAAATGTCTTCGGTTATCAGATTCCAAGTCAATTTGTAGTTTGAGAACATGCCGAGTGTAACACTGAGTAAGGCTTGCAACTTCATAAAGTGGATGAGTTATTATCACAATATCATCGGCTTCCTTATCAACTTTTTGTAAACTTGAAATAGAAAGAGAAGCCAAACGCGACGGCATAGCATGTCAACCAGAATGTTTTAAAATATTTTGAAGGTCATGAATAGAACAATAAACACGTGATTTTCTTTTGATGAATAATAATAATAAACACTTTAATGTGAAAAAACGTGTTTTTTCGTTGTTTTTCACCGCTGAAATCAAAAGGGAAAAATAGTTTCTCGTTTCGAACAGCGTTTAACCCATATTTCTTACTGGACTTAATAAATGTTTACGTTCAAAAGTGTTTATCAGCAATAAATACATTTTAGTCGCGAATCTCCTTACTAAATAAAATAATACATTCACGCCATAATCTAGCACGAGTGAATGTACATGTTCGTTATTTCTTCCTTTGTGTAAGATAAATAATAACGTATTTTCGCTTAAAGGCCAATTTATACAAAAAGGTTACGAACTTTATTTCAATAATATCATGTGTGTGAATGGCAAACACATCATTTTCTATCATATGTCTTCAGTTTTATTTACAAACTTATCGTTAAATAAGTTTTTATTACTAGTGTTTGATAGCAGAAAACTCAATAAATTATTGTCGAAAATTGCTTGGTTTAAAGTCGTTAAAAGAATATGAGGAAGCGATTCGGATCGCTACTTTATATAACTGAAAAAAATATAAATAGATGCGATCCGATCCGGTAAAAACGCTCCGGTGTTTCGCTCCAAGCGATCCAAACGCTCAATGCGATTCCGAGCTGGTCAAAACGCTCCGGTCTTTTCACTCCAAGCGATCCAAACGCTCAAAGCGATTCGTTCCGATTCCATTCCGTTTCCAATTCGATTGCGCTTCCATTGCGCTTCCATTGCGCTTCCGATCCGCTTCCGATCCGATTGTCAATTTCATGATTTTCAGTACTGTAACTGTAAGTACATCATTCAACAAGTGATGTCTGTCGATTATCAGACAACTCAAAGTATGACATATACCCGTATCTAATTGAAGAAATATGAAAGATGCGGCTTTCTTTAATATAACTGTAAGTACATCCTTCAAAATCAATGCGATTAAGTTTAAAATTATTCCTTTTAGTGCCTCTTTCAAGCACTAAGTGTCACATTGTTACATTACAAACTGAATGACATACAACGATGGGGCAAAAAAAACGCTTAGAATTACAACGAATTCTAACATTTGCAGTTCTTGGCAGCAGCTATTTTAATAAGACAGATGTGGATACCTTCGAGGTAAATTGAATAGTTGTTTCTGATTTATTCTCAAAACGAAGAATTCGGTCAATGATGTAACGAAAGCAATCCCCCTAGAGAAATTGCTGACGTCCGTATAATATTATAACTTCGTCGCATTGCATATTGATGTTCTGATGGTCCAGTCCGATACAATAGGAATCGAAATAACAAATACGTAAACTGTTGGAGGAGCATTAGTATGTTATGCAATTGCCATTCCCGTGTTCAAACCGATTAGTATTCACAAATTATACGAACTCCTACTGAGAGAATGATGTTTTGTCTACCAGTCCAAGTTCTTACATTTACCTTGTAAAAAGTAAACAAAAACGAGCCTGTATTAATTTGATATTATCGCGTTCGGCTGCTTTCAAAGTCCTTTTTTTCAATTGATTTAAAGTTATTTTTAGTTGTTTTAATATATTATTTTCTTATAGATGTAAATGGAACTTTAAAAGCCACCGAACACGACAAATATAAAAATATCACAGGCTCCGTTTGATTGAGCTGTTCATGGACCGTAACGGAAATTCATATTATTGGCCACGCCGCCTAGCCCCGGGTAGAGCTCCATTCAATATTTACACCAGTAAACAGTACTTCGATCCATCCCAATCTATGGTACATGTATGCATATGGCGATGAACCTGGTATCTTCAATGCGGTATTTTCAGATAATACTTATAAGCAATTACATTATGGTACCTAGATATAATAATGTGTTTGCTTAAACGACAAAACAATAGATGGCACAGAATAAACCTTTGGCACCGTCTTGCTAACAAAGAGTTAAGTAAACTGAATATGGGCTAACGTTAGAAGATGGAAACGCCTCAGGTTCTCTGGGGAATCTTTTTGAGTGTGGTTATTCCTGATATACATGTTTCACGTTTTACATCACTTCTGTTACACTGCCCCGGACATGATTATCATCGTAAAAGTACAATTACCGCTTGTCATAATCAGAGAAATATGAAAGTTCACATGAATGTAACCGAAATATCCCACTCAGATGTCAGCAAAGCATTAACACGATGCTTATATAATTAACTTTCAAAGCATTTCATAATACTTTACTAAGATAAAGTATCTTAAGTTTGTGTCATTTAAAATTAAGTCACGTTTCTGAACATGTTTTCTTCTGCAATCAAGCATTGCACACATCTACCAAATAGACAAAAAAGTGAAACATGCATAATTATCAGGAACCGACGCACTCAGTAAACACAGCATCCCAACGCGGCGAAAAAGTAGAGAGGAAAAGAGAGCATGTTTTTATTAGAAAATCTATTTCAAATAAGAAATCACAAACAATTAACGAAAAACAGAAGCCTTAGGATTCTGAAGAGAAACTGTTTTTGTGTTATTCTAATGTTGTGATTCTGCAGAAAAGCTGATTAATTTTGTTATTTAGAGTGTTTGGAAGCACTTAATCAATGCACTTTAGATAAAAGATAAGGACTTTTATTTCATGTTTTGACTGTTAACGTAATTCTAGTTTTCTTAATATACATTTTAGGTCTTTTAAAATGTCTGCAGTTATTTAAAGTAAATATTTGAACAAAAACCACTGTGTTTTTTGAAAATTGATAAAATTTCTATTGCAATAAAATCGATTTGATATTTAATTAAATCATAAGCAAATTTTTAACTATGCACAAATAGCATGCATCTTTAAAGAAAAAACTTTTTAAATCAGATACCGGTACCTGAAAAAGGGAGAATCATATGCAGATATACAAACTATGTCAGATACGTCATGTTCTCAAACAAGAGTGCTTCTATGTTTTCTGCCTTATTTTTGTAATGACCAAAAGTAAGTTACATTGACGTTCATGTCACATCGAAGTTATATCTTTCTTTTTCGTACACCTTAACGACAAAAATGCGATTACGTTCTAAGAAATTGGAAAATGTGTCTTTCAGACAAAATCTCATAACCAGTGATGACGTGTGACATGAAGCAACAATTTACATAATAAAACAAATGAATACGAAATTTGTCTGGCATTGGCAACCAATTAAAATGAGATTGACTTAGTCTTAGACAACATAAAAATCATACGAATTAGATATATTGTTACAAAAGAAGCGAGGCTCTTGAAATGGGATGAATAATCTGGAAAAAAAAATCATTTGTGTTACCAGTAAATTCAAATAATGAATTTACAATCACTAAGCAATATCGCTGTAAATCAACGCTTAATCGGTCAAAATTCTTGTGACTGCCTAAATATAACTAAGTCAACTGTAAGAAGGGTTTTAATCCCAATTTCAATCAAACATGTCGGTTTAATTATAAAAAATAATGAAGTGGTTTATGCGTTTAACTTTTCTCAAGTACAATGTATGCTTTAAATATACGCAAAAATATTGGCTCAGAATGTGTTAATTTATTCAATCGTCTAGTGTTTTATAATGACCAAAAGTAAGTTACATATTAGATGTTTATGAAGACATACCTTCTTTCTTACACCTTTTCTACAAAAATGCCATTCCATTCTAAGAAATTGGTAATTGTGCCTTCAGACAAAATCTCATAACCACTAATGACCTGTGACATGAAGCAACAATTACAGAATATAACATACATGTTAATACGAAATTTGTCTGGCACTGGAAACCAATTTAAATGAGATTGACTTAGTCTTAGACAGTGTATAAAATAGTGATGTCAACGGATTCCAAATTTGGGATCCGGATATCCATTAAACGATCCAAACGGATATCCGAATATCCAAATACAAACACTTTGTTTATAGCAATATTGCCATATGTGAAGGTTGTTAAAATGTCGTTTCCATAGACAAAACCAATTAGTTGTTTCAAAAGGCAGAAATAAATCGTCGTTTCATAGACGATATTAAATCGTTGTTTTCAAAAAAAATATATGCTTCGTAATTTTAATAATTTTATAAAAAAACGACAAGAAAACATTTAATAATCTCAAAAACAACGAGGGATGATCCAAAATAACGTAGACTTTTGTTATAGTTGTTATATTATTCAAAATATCACAAATAAAATAACACAAGCTTTAATCGGAATATGTCCAGCATATTTTTTCAAAATATCAGCAAACTACAAAGTCACGTAAAAATCTATGAAAAATTAAAATCATACACTAAGCGCTGTCCGGCGCACGTCAAATTAGATCTCTCAACGTCAACGACGTTAATTCACGGGTGCAGCGTTAGCGAAGCGGCGTATGTTCAAAGTTTCTTTAAATAGAATGCGATGCCGGGGAACCCATTGATCGAACATAGCAGTGTTTCATTGCTAGTCAAAGCCTCGCAAGTGGTTATGAGGCGATCAAGAAATTGGTCTATTCTCTCTCGTACCGCCAAAGAAACGACCGGGAATACCATACCAACAGTATCGCGATTCTTTAGCAACGGGCGTTTACCTGTAAAAAAATTCATTACAAATTTATGTTTGTTATAATATAACAACTTGAAGTCTTTTAATTATGGACAGAGTCTCTGTAGCTGTTTACTCAAGTGTAATTATAATAAATAACTTATGATTTCTTAATGATTCAAATACCAAACAATAGCATTTTCTGAAAAACAAATTTGTTAATTAATTATTAACATATGTTTAAACATGTAATTTGTTGGCAATATCCGTTGCACGCTACCTTATTCAGTCTAGAATAGCTCAAAAAAAGCCACAATAGTTGAACTTTTGTCCGCGTCAATTGCCTCCAGCATGACGTCACTGCCGTAAAGCCGATTTTTTGTCTTTTTTCCTAACCACAGGCCTATTTAATGGCTCTCCTGACCTTAAAAAAACAACACTAGTACCACTTAAAAACTACAGCTCGGCTAACTGAAGTTTTCATTCGCGTCTGCTAAATTTTTTAGCTTTTCAGGTGGAGTTGATTTTCAAAAATCATGACGTAATTTTATAATAGCACATATTTCCGGGCGATCTGACGGCGACATTTCTTACGTTTTCTTACGTTTTCACGTTGGTAATAGCTCTCTTCAATATTGACTGTTTTTAAAACGCAAAGTCCGAATGACGTAAAATTTTGGAATGACATCATTCGTATATCGCGCTTTGTAGTTGCGAAATTCGGCTCTTTTCCCACTACTCTTTTCCCACTGTTACCATGGTTATTCATGAACATTTAAGCTCAGTTTGTTACGTTTGTGTTCTGATTGAATTTAGTATATAATTTATTGCCAATGTGTTTCAAATAAAGATGCAATAACAAAAGTCTACGCTATTTTGGATCATCCCTCGTATGTTTGATTTTACGCTGTAAATAAATATCGCATTTGTTTTGAAATAAAAAGATAATTGACTGTGTGAATGAAATATACATTTGTTTTTTTTTTCAATCTCATATTAGCTCACGAAATTCGCTAAACAACATAATGGATGGCATAATAAATCATTTGCTTTGAACGTTAAAGTCAAGAACGAGAGGTCGAATAAAAATGAATTGATCAATCATTTTATCAACTCAAACGGACATCATAATTTACCCATGCAATTGATTTATGCCGTCAGACCTGTTAATTAGCTACATAATTATAGCCATATCGCTTCTTAATAAAACCGATCAAACAAAATTAAAGAGACTATACTTTAATCAAAATCATGGATATATGGAGCTTCGAACGTTGGTTATTACATAACACGTTCTTATATGTACAATCATGCATTAATTAGAGCATTTCTGAAACTGTTAACTTAAAGGCCAATTTACTGTGATCACCTCTCGAGAATCCGTTTCACATGCTTATGCTTAAATACACACTGACAGCACTATGATTGTTTAGAAAAATTGACAATATATAAAAATGTGAAGTTTTTGCAAACGAATATTCGAATGACAAAGTCGATCCGGATATCCGATATTCCGAACGGATATCAAAATATTCGAATATCCGATGACATCTCTAGTATAAAATCATAAGAGTTAGATATGTTGTTACAAAGGAAGCGAATCTTCGGAAATTGCGAGAAGAATCTAGAAAAAAAATAACTGTATTTGTGTTATCCAAATCACGGTTCTTAAAACAAAACTTCCTTGCAATAATCTAGAATTTAAAGTCACATGAGAATATTGCTTTATTCAGACAAAATAAATTTCGAAAAACTACCTTACGAAAACAAGCATTATTGATTGCGTTTCTTGTTTATTGTGTTCTATTAGAAATGATCATTTAACTTATTCATGTTCCTCCTTTTTTGGCTGTGTGAGGAGGCTGTCTTCTCTGGGCGTCGCTATTCCTGATGCGCATGTTACATTTATTTTATTTAAGATTCTGGAATATATCAGTTATGACAGAACCTGGACAATTTTAATTTGAGGATCTAAGTAAATTGCAATTTAGTTCACTATCCGTCAATCTTTAGATCAGTGTATTTCAATAATATACTGTAAAACGCATTAATTTCGCGAGGTCAAAATTTCGCGATTTTCGTCAAAAATCAACAATTATCTTTATTCGCGTATTTATGAATTCGCGATGTCGTCAGACTCGAAACTGGGAGTATAAACGTATAATTTATTAATATAAACACGCTTTTATCGTTAAACACTTGCAAATGATACAGATAAATACCATTGTCCTTACTGAGATACAGAGCAATTAAATATCAATAAACATAATATTGTTATGCAAACCTTTTGTTTAGGTGTGAAATATATCAAACAGCGCTGACAATAGCTATATTGTTTCCTGAATGAGAATAAATTACTCAAAACTTAACATAGTGTAAGGAGATAATTCTAAAGTATTTGAACAATTAAATCAAATAAATAAATGGTGGCCATAAAAGGAATGATATGTGGCGTTTGAAATGAATAACAGTTCTATTTCAAGTTGCCTCTTTTCAGATACTTATTGTCGGTATCTCAAAACTCATCATATATTCGCGATATTTATGAATTCGCGAGGTAAGCGATTCGCGAATATTAGCGAAAATAAAACTAACGCGAATAAAACCAGTTCTACAGCACATTATAATGTTTAGAATTCAAACGAATTCATGTGGTCCTGTTATTATGCAAATATTGCTGTCTGAGGCCCTTTTAAATTGCTAAATTAATGTTTGATTAATGAACATTTTATTAATTAACATACTAAAAACATCGTGACAATTATGCCCACAGCGAGCGCCGTTACAGAAAATTACCACCGTTTGAGGAAAATAACTTGATTGCTTTAGCCTTGAATACAAATTGATTAATATTGCACTACAGTGCAAATCTTACGTTTCAGTTTATGGCTTCTTGATACTTGGAAATTTACCACAAATCAACGATATCAAGACAATCGAAATTACAGAAATAAACGGCAGGTTGGTTTACTCTAATAGATCACTTGATGTTTCTCTTGGGTAATCTAAATAACGTACAAATTTTTGATAAATGATCATAAAAAGGTGACTCCGGGGTGTTTATTTTCAACAACTTTCGTAAGTTATTGATATATCGCAAGAAACCTTTCCTACTTTTTCTTTAAATGGGAACAAAGCTAATATTTGTAAATGTATTCAATTTACGAAGTATTAAAATTTAATTATAAGTGTACATGTAGAGGCTCAAATGCAAACTTCAGATGGAAGTCTTTAGAAGTGAGATGTAATACATGTAGTTAGAGCTTCGGTTAATTGGTCGGATGGTCGGCCAGGCTTGCCGTCTTTGCCCCTTTGCGTACCAATAAATAAAATCAAACTTCTAATGAGTTTGGTTTCTGTGTAATCAAACTAATTCGAAGTCAGATATAAATTAATGCTGTCATTAACAACAAACAGTGTTTTTTTCCAACTTAAAGTTCAGTGTCCAAATGCGGTGAATCAAATTGCATTTACACGACGCCTTTTACAAACGGATCTGTGAAGTCATTTTAATACATTCAGATATTGCCTTATGGTTGATGAAATGAGTGAGCGATTCATGAGATTTTTTTTCCTTTTTTTTTTCAAATGACAAGATTCATTTCTTCTCTGAAATTCTAATTTCGTTTCCTTAGTGAATTAAAACTGACGGGATGCACGCCATCTTATCACAAGCCTTTAAATTTTTAGGAAAATCCTGAGAAGGAAAGGATAAACTTGAAAAGAAAACCTCCTTTGGTGTTTCTGGTATCATTAGAGTTTCATGTCAGGGAGTAAAATTACTTACAGCACCATGTGTCTTCATCGAATCAGATTCGTTATTTGTTAAGAACTAAATACTCTTCAGTCTTAAATATTAATTTTATTTCATTCCTCATTTTATAATCCTAAATCAAAATGTCGCTGTTCTCGTCAGCTCTCGGTCAGATGCTTCACGATTGATAATCTGAGTGAGAATAGTTAGTTTGAGCATCGACAAAACTTAATGCCCAAATAAACAATTGACTACTGGTATCCTCGAACAAGTTATTATAATAAAAATAAAAATAATATTAATAATAATAATAATAATAATAATAATAATAATAATAATAATAATAATAATAATAATAATAATAATGCTGATGATGTTGCTGCTGCTACTGCTGCTTCTGGTGCTGCTGATGACAATAATAATAATAATAATAATAATAACAATAATAATAATAATAATAATAATAATAATAATAATAATAATAATAATAATAATAATAATAATAATAATAGTAATAATGAAATATTTGATTTTGTAGGTGTCTGAACTAAAATCATTCTTTCAAAATAAAATATCGGATTAGTTCTGCATTCAAGTAAATCGTGCGAATTTGTCCCAACGGAAAATTGTTGTCAGGAACCAACTGAACATTCGCTGGTTTATAGAATGGAATTTCAGATTAGTGCAGACAATTAAGGATGGCGTTCCTGCATGTGGAAAAATATCTTGAAATCAGAAATAATTTACCTTCGTTAAAAGCGAATAGATGCTTGGTTACAGACCTCAGATGAAATAACCAAGAAGAACCACGTTTACATGATTCTCGGTATAAATTAATGTCTAACCTGTGTTTACGACCACCCATAAAGGAAGACCAGCGATTTTACCAAAATATTAATGTCCCACAGACTGAATAAAAAACTTTCTCAGTCGGTAGCGTTTGCGGAATTGCATGGCTAGGCGCTGTCGCCGTAACAGTGCGGGTTCGCTCCCCAGAAGGGACAATATCACCTCAATATACAATCATTCGGAAGACACATATTTTTCACAGAGAACGTATCACAACAAAAGACAACAACTGCTATAAAATTGACATAATTACAAATTATGCTTTAATGTACCGATTTGAGAAGTTAATAATTCTCAGGCTGCCCATGCGCAATGTACTCTTGTCCCGTAATTAAGAATGATTAGAGGAAAATAAACAGATGCACAAATACATCATTGTGGGTAAATTATTTCCTGTTTATCATAATTATAATTTATAGAAAGGTCAATCCTGATAATAAGTGCCTATAAGAAAGGGTTCAAGCAGTATAAACTTCGTCAGTCTTTATACCTTTACTTCTTTATCGCGTGGGTGAACATTGTAGATCCAGGTAAGCTCGAACATCCGTGCTGTCTGATCAGGATCTGCTCTGTTCACATTTATTTTCATTGTGTTAATTCTGACCGAAAGGCGATTACTTAAGATCCAGATCAAATATGCCGTCTAATCTGGATCTACAGTACTAAAAATCATGAAATTGACAATCGGATCGGAAGCGGATCGGAAGCGGACTGCAAACCGATCCCGTTAGGAGCGCAATGGAAGCGCAATCGAATTGGAAACGGAATGTAATCGAAGCGAATCGCTTTGAGCGTTTGGATCGCTTGGAGTGAAAAGACCGGAGCGTTTTGACCGGATCGGATCGGATCGCTTTTATTTATAGTTTTTTCAGTTATGTATAGTAGCGATCCGAATCGCTTCTTCCGATTCTTTAACGACTTTAAACAAAGCAATTTTTGACAATAATGTAATTGAGTTTTCTGCTATCAAACGGTTTTATTAACTGCTTATTGAGGCATACGGACAAAAGGTATTTACTGACTTGATTTACTCCAAACTCATTTCAAATGAACATGAATCTTACTTATATCGGGTGTAATTTACGCTTATATTTTGAAACTGCAATGTAATAAACGCTTACGTTAAACTGATGTAAAATTTAGTAAGACGTGATTTTAGATCTAAATTGATCACTTTACTTTGTTAGTAACCACGGTGTTTAAACAATAAAACTACACAAAACTGCAAATAAGAAATATGTTACAGAAATGTAAATTCAGCGCGAGATGCGTTATAAGAAATGACCAATGAAAAGCGGGAGTGAAAAGATCGGAATCGGAAGAATCGGTTTGAGCGTAAAGATCGTTTTGAGCGCATTGTCTTGCGTTATAGTAAATGACCAATGAAAATCGAGAGCGAAAAGATCGGAATCGGAAGAATCGGTTTGAGAGTAAAGATCGTTTGGAGCGCATTGTCTGGAGAGAAAAAATTGGAGTGCAATCGATTGGAATTGGACCGCAATGGGAATGGAATCGGATCGGTTATAGATGACATAAGGATCGGAAGCGGACCGGAATGGAATCGGAAAAATTGTCAATTTCATAATTTTTTGTACTGTACACTCAGTGTGGTCATATCATTCTTTTACAATTTCCAGGTACTACTTAAATGTATGGATCAAAATTTCGCTTACGGTTAACCTGATAATGACACTTTTTTAAACTACGTGTGATTGTGTAAGTCATTTTGAAAACGAAACATTAATTTAACCCCCTTATTATATGATAGTCGTTAAACGGATTGAGGTCAACTGTCTGAAAAAATCATTTCTTAAACGCGCTCCAGATGCCGAAAAATATGACTTTAGAACAATGAGATTTTAAAAAAATCAGAAAAGTACATGCGTTCATAGCACTTTGTTTTAAACCAAAACACATTCTTCTGTAACAACTACAGTGTATCTTGAAAAGGAAACACAATTATATACAAATACTATTATTGGAATATATATTATGCGAAAAGTCTACTAATTTACTACTTTGCTTTTCGGAAATGTCATTGTTAATAAACTGCCTAAACAGCATTGTATTTTTGTGGTATCCTTAATTTGAAATCGTTTTTCTTTTTTTTTTCTGTCAGTTACAAAGTGCATTTTATAGGTAAAAGTTTAACGTAAAAAAACGAATATCAACGAATATCAAGATGAAAAGAGAGACAGTACTCCATTTTAGACGATGTTATACAAACTACTTTAATAAAAGTACTTTCTCAACAATACAGTTCAAAGGTTCAACCGTTTCGAAGCGGCAGCCACTTTTTGTTAACCTTTCGGTGTTTTTATTTTGACAATGGCAGGGATTAAGGAGTTTATGAAGGTTTATGGGGAAATCTTTCATAAGAATCTAGAACCTTGATTTGTTTCTTTAATCTATGTCATTGTGTTCTTGTTAATGTAACTCCAGGTACTCAGGTATCGATAAGGTCGTTGAGAACCCATCCAATTGACAAAGCTAAAATCTTATGTTTTATATGTGTGTGTGCTTTTGCATGCAACATTGTTGATGTGATCGGTAAATTGAAGTTATTTCGCCAAGTCAACTTGTACTTGTGTGTTCATATGAGAATTTGTCGAGGCAAGTGTAAAGTTGGTGCTCCCTAGTACCTGGTTTAAATCCACAGTGGCAAATTGTTTTGCCACTGACCGTTCTAAGGCGTTAACCCATCGGGTTCTCACTTTAATTAATTGTTTGTGGCGTCTATTTTGAAACTGATTATCGTTATACCATGCCCTCTTCTCTCTTGCCACTCGTGAAAATACGAATTCCGGAGCTCACTCGGTGAAATATATTTCTATCTTACACTGGTAAAAACAAATATCCTCTATATCTTTGGTTCTTTTTGTCTTTTTTTTTTAATTTATTTAATTTTTTATAATTTATGTGCTATTTCATTGTTTTGTTTGTGTTTTCGTAAATTCGGGATCGGTGCAATCTTTAATTGAAATACAACCTACGGTGTGGTCATATATACGCTATGAGTAATAAGGGAAAGCCGCATTCGGGCTTTTCTCGCCTATAGACAATGCGTACATGTTTAACATAACAAAATTAAATACAAATCAAACAGATTTCTGATGACTTACTCTATAGTCCATCAAGATTTGTTTGATTTAAATTTATGGCGGCCACCATTTAATGTAATCCGACATTTTTCAGACTGGTTTTCTAAATTCTCTAAACTTCACCGTCTGTTTAAAAATGAAAAACCAATAACCCGTTACAATTTAACCGAAGATCACCGAGACATTGATTTCAGTCTGAAAAACGGTATCCACACTACCGCGGTAGTCTGTTGGAAGATAGAACAAAGCGCTGCGTTGGCAATACAAACATAATTTTTACTTAATAGAGAATTCTAAAAAGAGTTATTTTCATGTGTTATTAGAGATTTTTTAATATAGTGAAAAGTAAGTATCCTGTTTATCAACCAAAATATTAATGTAACGTGTTTTTTACTTTTTATTTTCAATTTCCAATTTTGGATAGATAACAAGAAATAGCCTGTTTTCAAAAGACTTTAGTTTTGTGTAAATCATTAAGGATACTTTTTACTGTCAAGGGACATGCTTTTAACATTTCAAAATATCATGTGCTTTGCTAAATGAACACAGTGACAGTTTAAACCCATAACTTATGTTAGGTTCAAATAATAAACATTAAAAAAACAGAGAAAAACAGAGATAACATTTGTTCATTTGACCACATAACTGACCATTTACATTCAAAGATTGTTAATTAACTATCATTGTGCAGGAAGTAGTAAATGAGGAAATGTTTCTACAACAATAGGTCAACAAAAATATAATGAAACTGACCATAATTACACAAAAACTATTCCAGCATATGCGAACCACACACAGAAACACACACAGAAATTATAAAAAAATGTGATCAACTTATTTAAATACAAACACTCTAGAATGTGTTAATTCATTCCAATCTGCAACAAAATATACATAAACTCTTAACCTAGAGACACACACTTACAAACACAACAAACAAAACAAATCTCAAACAAATTAACAAAACAAAACAAATTGTAGCAAATCAGGTAATGCTTTTTACAACTTGGATAAATTTACAGCGAGTTTCAGCACTGTTGATATAGCTGGCACTCGTTGCAAATCTTTGCATGTCACTGGAGATGGCAAATGGTTTTTTCAACTGCATTAGTTTTGCCCTGAACATGTTTTATTTTCCAAAATCTACAATGTGAAAACCTAGGTACAGTGGTTAATGGACAATATGTCTTATTGTTGATATGCCCCAGACAACAGTTTAGATTGGCAGACCTTAGACCTGGATGGGCGAAAGTTTACGCCAAGAATGGTGGACAATACTGCCCAGTGTTAAGAAAATACAACACACATTTTCTTTTTAAAAAGCTAGCTAGACTGTATATCTTTCAGCAAAATGGCATAATGTTCCCCCCCCCCAAAAAAAAAAAACATCATAAACTACAGTGTGTACATGCTACATGAGCACAGTAAAGTTTTTCTTTTCCTTTTATGATGAATCTGTTAATAAATGTATGTAAAAAATCTTGCTGTTTTAATTACAGTTTTGTTACCAATTAAAAACGACAGTGTTTACTTTAAAAAAGATCAAAGATTACGAGCTACCCACTGTTCCTTGTTTTAAATTGGCGTGCAATAGGTGTGAAAGTAAAGCCTGAATTGGTTGTATAAATTTGCAATTATCCTCTACGGTAATACTTGTTGGTAGCTTTTGAAAAAACAACAACAAACATATCGGTTTGATGGGCCATAAAGTATTCCTTGTTTTGATTTCATATCTGATACAGTCTCTATGGGTTATGTCTTCCTCGCCTACTGTAGACCTAAACCAGAATAGTTTTGAAACACATTAGATGTAATAAATTAAGTCAATGAGACATTTTAGAGCTATACGGTATGTTATGTTTTTATTGCTTAATTGCTTCGAAAAATACTATCTGGTAGTACAGATAAACCGAAATGGTTAAAGGAAAGCATAGAAATCCCGCAAACAGGATTAATTGAACTGAAAATCGATGCACTGTACAAGGCTTGAGAAGTAGACATTAAATCGCCAAGAGCACGATAGCCGGAAAGGTACAGCCCATTAATTCTCTTTTAAATTTGTCTTAGAAGCATTCCTGAAATCTTATCCCTGCTACCAAGACTACCAACGACATAAGTTGTAGGTTGACAAATTGTTAAGCATCCAGAAGGCAGAAAACTATTGTCACCATAAGGCTGTTGTTATTTGTGGCTGTAAATAATGATAAATATATTATAAAGTGTGGCGAATAATAACTTTTTTTCTATACTGAGCCAACATATCGGCGACTGAATTTATATATTCTGATATTGTGTTTACCACAGGCGAAATGCTGGTCTATAATTCTTATTAGCCAGCTTCTTTTACTAGTCAAGTCTTACTTTTCTATTTCAACATTTTTTTAAGAGGGAGACAAAAAGAAAATCGGTACATGTAATTTCAACTTCCAAGTGTCCTAATATTCTCTAATAACAATAATAAACACTAAGGTTTAGTTTAGAAGTTAATGAGAACTTAATCTATTCCGTAATCAATTTATAATTATATTGACCCAACGTATTTTCAACTTAAGGATCCACTACACTCCTCCTTTCAAGTTCATCGATAAAATTAAATAAAATCTCAGTAACGGCAAAATGCCGTTCGATGAAACTTTGCACAAATGAATGTCACTAGTAATATAACTTAATTTTGAATATGACTAAACATGTTAGAACAGTAAAGAAACATAGCGAGATCTAAAAATTCCATAAAGTTCTATTTGCAAAAATTCACAAAACAAAACAACACAAAACATCATTTTAAATATCCATATGAGTAAAATGATACTGACAACAAAATCTTAAGTCCTCGTGACTTACAAAATATTTAAACTATATGACATTAGTAAAGTTGTGTTTGGCCTTCAATTTCCTGGTCGCTTCCCGGTCGCGTAAACGGGTGATAAACCCTGATCTCGCTGTTCGTAATTGAAAGTTCTTTACAAAGTTCACAACATTTTCATGTTAGTATGATAATCATTACATTTATCTTAATAAAATAATGATTTGCATTGTTTAGTGTTTTGAAATTTATGCAAATAGAATTTTGGGGAATTTTTAGATCTCGCTTTTTTCTTACTGTTTTAACTGTTCTTTATATATGTAAAATGAAGATACACTAATAACGATTATTTCAGCAAAGTTTCATTGAACGGCAATTTGCCGTTATTGAGATTTTGATAATTTTCTTTTTATCGTTAAACTTGCAGGGAGGAGTGTAGTGAACCCTGAATAGGTAGCTTAATTGGAATTGCATGGCTAGGCGCTGTCGCCGTACGAATTCGCTCCTCATCTACGATATAAAATGCGTACTCAATTTGAATTATTTAAACAGAAGATAATAGAAGCATATTATTAACTAATCTAAACTTATAATTGGGACATTGTTTTTTCACTAACACAATGGATTCTATTCCATCACAGTTCGCATGCAATTAATTGTCAATCAATTTTCGATTTATATATATTTTTTTTTAATTTTACTTTTGAATAAATTAGATGTGAATAAAAAATCAGCTGACTATCATAAACTATTAATTGTTTGCATTGATTTTATTTTACTCGTAGATGGAAATGAAATCTTGTAAGCCGCTGAACTACAAAGAATATGCGAACTTGAAATAGACCCGGGTTGAATGCATTTTAATATTTACACACTCAGTCAATAAAAAAATTAAGTTTGAAACCCCATACGATGTGCATTTAAGGAAAATTTGCAATTGTAGATACCTTACCATTACTTGAATATAATTTGAAAAAATACACTCAACAAAAGTTCTAATTGGTCACTTTTTGTCCGTAATTTTTTATTAGAAAGACATTGAATTCACTCTTTATTTATGATCATATGCCAACATCAGTCTTCAACTTAAGCTTTATTCTTGTAATAATTGACCTTGGAACAGTTTGGCAAGAGTTATCCTTAATTTTCCTAAAAATGCATTTCTTGCATAAAAAGGTCAAGCACACAGAAATTTGCTCTTAATTCCTTGTTTTGTTTCAATAGGACCCCTCATGAGTAGGAAAAACAGAAAACATGATTAATCAATAGCACATTTGCCTAAATAAACCCCTTTCAGAGTATCAAATTTTAAAATTACCTCCCTTTTAATTAAAGACCCTGCGCTGTCAGTAAATGGTATTGGATTTGTTTAAGAAAACGGTTAATCAATAACGGTTAATAAGACATTAAATAATTGATTTCTAGACAAAACAGTTCTTTCCACAACCCCTCTTGACGTAGGGAAGAAATGAAACTAGCATACATTGTAAACATATACTAACAATGAATGACCAATTAGAACTTTTGTTGAGTGTAGTGGTTTTTATAAAATACGTCTGATAATGACTGGAATATTTTAAGCTTCATTTTCGTCTAAACATGTTAAAAAACTTTCATAAATTGAATATTGACTGACTTAAAGTCTCACATAATACGAAAAATACAATAAACTATTACTGTTATTTGGCCGTCACTATAACCATAGGTCAGTCACTTTAGTCAACATTTCCTAGGCCAGTACGATCTAACAACATAATTATAATTTTACTTCGAAGGATGATGGAGAGATTTTTAGAATTATCAATATTCATACCAAAACTAGCTTTATACGGTCCGCAAACTTGATAAAATAACTATCGCAGATAAACACGTTTGGGGATAGTCTGCAGTGGGAGAGTATAACAAACATGCATTTCTCAAGCGTTTGTTATTTAATTGTGTATGTGGCCTTCCTTAACCACTTATATTTGATATACTATTTAGTTTTCTAAAATGCTGTGATCCGTTTTTTGCTCTTAAACTATTACGCATTTCATCTCCTCAGTGATAATGGAAGAGGGCAGTAAAAAACGTTTTAATTGTCATTTACAAGACAATTAATTACGGACTGTAATAGTATACATGTATCTAAATTTAACATTATCTGCCTTTATGATAGAAACTCTAGATTGCCAAGAACTTTTTTAAAATACGAAACGAAGTTGTTAGCAGCATGGCTTGCCGATCCAGACATATTGGTCATTGGTTAACCTAGATTACTTTGCGATTACCAGATACTCTGGAAACAATGCCTTTGGATTCTGTTATGACAAACCGTTCTTACTGACAAACCTCGTTGTGTTGGTATGTCAAACTTTGGGGTTAATCGCCATATGCATTCCATCGTTTGGGATGGATCAAAATTGTACTGTTTATTGGTGTAAATATTGAGTTGCGCTCAACCCGGAGCTAGGCGGCGTGGGCAGTAATATGCATTTCCATTACTGCCCATGAACAGGCTCAATCAAATCGAGCCTGCAATATTTTTTATATTAATTTTGTCGTGTTAGTCGGCTTTCAAAGTTCCCTTTTCATCTATTTCATAACTGAAAAAAATTACTCATATCTTTTGAGAGCCACAATTACGAATATCCAGCAATCAGACTTTTTGTAATGTTTAAATATCTGTAAACATTACTTCAGTTTTGTAGACATTAAAATTGGTATCACTTATCGCGAACGTAGGGGGGTGGGTCATTTTTGCCATAAGCAATAATTAATCGCTAAAAAACATCGTACTATAATTATTGTGCTTTACGATCCACGTTTAGAGCACGCTAATTAGTTTCGAGGACAATCTGCGACAATTTATTCTTACGGCGGGTGATTAGAGGTGATTAGAGGCCGATAAAGTTCGCAGCCGATACCTTAAAGCAGCGCCTTTAATTAAGAAAAGGACAGAAGCACTTCTAAAGATTTCTACAACGTTGAATTGGCATACATGTACTTGTAGCAAGTACACCTGCACCTCAGCAAAACAGAATTACGCAATTAATTCTCATCTGACTGTCCAATAAACGATTCTGAGAAGTGGTAGCTACAGGATCCGACCTTCACACAGACCGGAGAAAGACAATTAACAATTAACGGTATAACATGTCGGAGCAATAATACTACATGTATTTCGACATCCAAGTTCTTAAAATCACTTTTAACTGTACGTTATGTTTTATATAACAATTAACTTCTCGGCGTAATTAACTGTTTCCAGCTTAAATGTACAATGATATCGCTAAGACTGTTCTTACTTTACAAAAACTGTCATACATTTTGTAACTAACAGCATGTTACCCAATCAACTCACTTAACTCAACTTCCGCAATATTACACCATAACACAGTATACAAACGTCGCTTTCTGACATTCTAAAAAACTAGCCTAACACTATTGAAATCAATAGAAACCAAATCAAATAACAAAACAAGTCTATATTTTATATGATTTTTAATCAAAGTCTAACTTTCTGACGTTCTATCGAGGTTTCAAGACTAAAGGATCAATGCGTTTACAGCATAACTGTTACATGTATACAGACCTTGATCGTTAAACAGGTTAGTTGTTCAAAGTGATCCTATGGTGGTCATTATAATGCTATCACCGTTTATAATAATGCGGAATGACAGGGCATTTTTACTAAGTTTATATTACGATAATTTTATGTTTTATCACAATATCTTGGACGAAATATATCAAAGTACTGAAAGTATTTACTTACCAAGTTTTGCACTTGAGTCAAACATATTCGCACTAGAGTCGATCATCCATTTTTTTTTACAACAAAATTGGCGTTCTCATATCAAATTTGTCAAACAAAACTCTCGATTGGTTGAGTCGAATCATATAACATCAAAGGGCGCCATTTTCATTAATTCTGAGTAACTATATGCTTGCGTCTCTAAATACTCTTTAAAGTAACACCTGATTCAAGGGAAGTATGCGGTTTATAGAACTTTAACAAGTATCCTTTGTTAGTTAGTAAAAAGAAATGATTTAGTGTTGTGTGTTTCTCACCTTAGTTTTGTTCAAAAAATGAAGGATGACATTATTGTAAGGTTTTTTAAGAGTTTTATTTGAAAGTCTTCTCTACTTTTCTATCTTTGACTTCTTTAAATGATTAACAAGATATAATTTCACAAATCTTATTTACAAGCGTTACTCAAGGGCGAATTTTATTCGAGTTATGGACAAACACTGCTGTGACAAAATTACCTTTTCTTGCACTTTTTCGTGGGTTTTTGGCGCTTACAAGTACCACCTCATATAAAAAAACGCAAACATTTACACAAAACATTGATAAGAATTAAGCAAAAATGGTATATTTTTTTTCATTTGTAGTCTCTGAGGTTTGTATAGTTGACAATTTCAGTGTACTGTGTATACAACAGCGTCCAGGGAGACAGATAAAAACGTAATTAGTTTTTTACAACAAGGTGCGACAAAAAGCAGAACGGATGAAAAATACACCGCAAATGCACTGGTGTAAGAAACAAGAGAAATCGGTTAAAACGGCGTCAAAAACGAACGACTAAAGGACCAAACTGATTAAAAAAGGGTGAAATATGCATAATTTATCAGGAATTGCCACATTCAGAAAAAAAGCCTCCCCACACAGTCAAGAAGAAGAAGAGAGAGGGAGAAAGCATGGTTTCAAGAAAGACACCACAAACAATTAACAAAAATGAGAACCCGAGGGGTTACCGCCTTTGAACGGTCAGTGGCAAATCAAATTGCCACTGAGGGTTTAAACCAGGTTCTAGAGTACACCAACCTCACACTTGCCCCAACCGGTTCTCATATCACAAAACAAGTACAAGTTGTCTTGGTGAAATAACTCCAACCCACCCATCAGCTCAACCATGTTGCATGCAAAAGCACACAAACGAAGCTAATAGCATTGCAAAGCCATAGAGCGGGTACTCATTGATCTTACCGAGACAAGAGCTCCTGGAGTAAAATCAGCACGAACACGATGACAGGGATAAAAGAAACAACTCGAGCTTCTGTAGGTTCTTATAAGAAAAGATTTCCCTATATACATTCATAAACTATTTGTGCAGTGTGGCAGACGTAAAAGTCTCCCCGTACATATAGTCAGTACTGTTATCATTAAACATAACCCGTTACCGATGTCATGTAGTGATTGTTACGTAAATCAGGGCTATCCGATCAACCTTTATTTGGGGCTAACCCTGTTAGCTCAATTGGTTGCGTCGCAGGAATTGCAGGGCTAGGCGCTGTCGCCGTGAGGGTGCGGGTTCGCTCCCAGCTAGAGGCACTATTATTTAATATTCACAGTAGCACTATTTGTGCAGTGTGGCGGCAGTAAAAAGTCTCCCCGTACATATAGTCAGTACTGTTATCAGTAAAAATAACCCGTTACCGATGTCCTGCAGTGATTGTTACGTATATCAGAGCTATCCGATCAACCTTTTTGGGGGGTTGTCCCGGTTAGCTCAATCGGTTGCGTCGCAGGATTTGCAGGGCTAGGCGCTGTCGCTGTGACGGTGCGGGTTCCCTCCCAGCTAGAGGCACTATTATTTTAAACCCCTGCCACCGTCGTGCAACAAAAGAAGTAAGCATAATGATCAACTGTAGATGGATTATTCACCAAATTACGGCTTAGCTGGTAAAAGTCACCAGAAAATATAACCTGAATTCCCCGATAATAGCGTTTACTTTTTCTTACTGCCCTTCATTTTTGATGAACATAGAACAATCGTTCACTATTAAAATATAACGTTTCAATTCTTATTTTAGCTGGTAAGTACCTTTCTTATTTACATATCGACCTACACAGCTCATGCTTTTCAATACCCCTATCCCCAACACCACACCACCGATGCAACATTTGCCCATCTTTAAACTGTGTAGCACCGATCGCTGTGCTGCATGTCATGGCAACTACCTTATTGCGCAATCTTTCTTCATAAGAAGGAGAGATAAAGGGATAATCTATCAACGGCGATCAATACTTGTTCGGTAAGTTACGATTTTGTCTGTGAAATCGATGTAGTCTTGTGAAAGTACTTTTTATCGTGAAATGTGAAGTTTGGAATCTTTCCATTTTTATGTTATGTATGAATGGGTACTTTTGAAAACTGGGATATTTTGTGTTCTAAGTGATTGTAGTTGTATCTCATGCTGTAAATCATCGGTTTATTTCCTGAAATTGCCCACTTTTGGATCTAGAGACCTGTAAGCCTATATAAAGGCATATAGGGCCAGCAAAGGACACCTAAACAAGTGTCTGTGTACTTAACAAGCTATTTTAAATCTTATAAACCGGGTCATGGCAATCGTATGTCTATATTTCACTTTTTTTTCTCTAAAACTCGTGTTTTTGGCAAGTTCTGACATAAATATAATTATGGCCCGATGATATAGAATCGAGTTTTAACGAACAAAAACATCTTAGATTGCCGATGGCAATATCATTTTATCTCATGTCAGGTACATAATGTAACATCTTGGATACGTCTTGATACCTAAATATATTAATAATTAAATGTTTAAATATCGAAATTTTTCATCTAATGAAGTAAACATTCCAGTAAATAATACGTCTTAGAATATAATTTTTTTCTCTCGATGTTGCTTTTTAAAACACAGTTATAAATTTGTAACCAGCATCTGTATTGATAACTTGAGCAAAATATGCATGTAGTATAACTTCGTGTAGTTATATTCAAATATAACAATAGTAATAATATGTTGTATTGTTAGCGCGCGCGCGCGAGAGAGAGAGAGATACTAAAAATTTGATATAAAAACAATTTGTTTTGAAAAAATCATATCTCATGTTTTCTTTTCTTATGACGTTGGCTTCTGCTATCACATTCAAGACTCAAATACTTTGTCAAACATGATACATGTATATCTTCTGTTCAGTCTCAGCCATTGTCTGCTCATTTTAAGGACAATCGCATTGTATTTCTTTTAACCTATGGTATTAAGGGTTTAATAATCATTAATTGAGAACATCACATTTCTATCAACACTTCGTTTACTGATGTACTTATTTCTTCTGTAGCTGTTGAGGTACGGTCAACCCGGATGTTCTGCGTTGTGTAATATTTATAATATAGATAGAAATAAAAATGGTAGTTTGAAAGCCAGCGAAGAAACGGAAAATGCATATTACTGCCCAAGCCGCCTAGCCCACATTAAGCGAATCTTTATATTTACATCTGGTCAAATATCTGTACAATTTCGACCCATCTAAAACGATGGTGAGCATATGACGGTGAGTTTGATATACATTCATTTATTACACGTGAACATTCTGTAACAATTACATTCGGGTACTGTTCTTTGGCGTCATGACATTTTGTTTTTCTTCATCTATTTATAAACAATTAAGTCGATAAGCATTATGGCTTACTCATTTAAATTGCTATAACAGTCTACACTTATCATGGATAAAACTGTCACAAAATCTGACAATAAACAGGAAACTGCTCAGCCAGACGTATGAACAGCAAATAAAACTGGATAGATCAAGAAAGTAGCGCAATCCTGTTGACTTCTCTGTTAGAGAAAACAGAGCAACAACATTCTATAAGTCACGAACATAAGGAGACAACTTGCAAAAATATGCAGAAGAAAACATTTACCATAACCTGAAAGAATATTTAAAGATCGTGTCGTGATATATGTGCTCGGTTCCAGCACAGAAAGGGACTTAATGAGATAAAGTTCCGTCAAACCAAACTAAGCGCTGGTTTTCCTTCAATCCAACTCCAACTTTGGTAAAATCCATTTCTAGCGGCATATGGTCCCCAGACTATCCATTTGCTTGGAAAGGATCCTCTTATCTTGGTCATTTGTAAAATTACGTGTTCTGCAACAATCTGTCAGGACCTCTCGTTTCCAACGTCACATGTCAGAAAGAGACAACCCGATTTCTAATAAATTGTTCGCATTTGACTTTTCTCTTAATAATCAAGAAAAATGAGTTTTCTTCGTGACAAAGACTGTTTAGTTACCAAACAACAAAAACACATTCCATTGTTGGAGACTATAAGAGTATGTGTTGTTAAGAGCGTGTGTTGTATGCAAAAGGTCAGAAGCAGCGTTACAGCAAATACTGTTACATGTATGAAGTAATAAGCCAAACAAATATTAAGTGAAATTTTTAACGCATAGTGAAGTTACATTTTCGAAAAGAGATCCTCAAAAATGTGTTCTCTAGCAATCAGAGGTATAGGGGATATTTGTTTTTACCAGTGTAAGAGAGAAATATAATTCACCGAGTGAGCTCTGGAATTCGTATTTTCATGAGTAGCGAAGCCACGAGTGAAAATAAATAATTACGGAGTTCATGAGTGAAATAAAGTTATATCTTACACTGGCAATAACAAATTTTCTTTTTATTTTATGCTTTAGTGCACAATGTTTGTGAATTTGACAGAAATAATTGCATATAATGGCGCCAAAAACGTTTGTTCTTGACGTGACGTCATGACGTCATGTATCCAAATTTGAGTTCGTTTTCTAAACGTTCTCATTCAGAATGTTACGTGCGTTTGGGTGCCAACGTAAAAAAAACAGTGAAAAAAATGATATTCCACTGTTTGAAAACAGTGAAATGCCACTTTATTTCACCGGGAAAATTCTATAATTCCCTGATAATAAAAAAAAGAATTAGTGATATTACGGCTTTTTCGGATAGCTGTTGGAACAGCCACGTTGACGACAAAATAAATGTCGACACGCGTTTTCGCAACAACTAGTGGCAAAACGTGCGTGCTCGGCGACGTCACACGTCAAAACATTGTGCAATGTCCAATAAATTGTGAACAGATCTATTATAGACGCGTCTTTTAAAGTTATACGTCTCACTATTTACCATCATAAATTATGATTCGTTAGATGAATAGGGCTTCATCGTAGAGGACGAAGTTAAAGTGTAAATATATTGCAATGTATTAATTGTCATTACATTACAATGTAGGTAATTATGTAATTTATATTTTATAATTCTCATTTTATTAGACATCTCGCCGAATAGAAGATTAATGTTGATTTTTTGTCATTGTGATTGGCAACCAATCACAGTCTTATTGCACTATGAACTCAGTGAACACTTTCAAATTCTTTACGAAATCCTGATGCTGATTCCATCCATTTGTCAAAACACATGCTAGCTTCGATATTCGTAATTTCATAAAAAACAAACAAATTATGTTGTTCAGACTGAATTTATATGAATTTAGCTATCTCTGATATGAACTAGAAATATGATAATGCAATTAGGAGTTTATCTTTAACTGGATACAGTACAAGTGTAAAAAGGCCTACGGGATAAAATTGCTTTAGTAAGAACACTGTCTGGAAATGGATGCGTCTTCTAATCCGAGGATGTGTTTAATGTATTTGATGTTTTAATACGCGGAAAATAATAAGAAGCGGCGTTTGATCATTTAATAATCACATAATGCAGTCTTAAATATGTATAGAAAGTAAAGTCAAAATCATAATACTGTTTTGCACATTTTCATCATATATCTTACTGGCCATAAATCCATACAAATATGGCGGCTGCACAAAGCCTACCAAGCCAGATACAGACACAGTACGTACCAACCAAGTCCCCCAAAATTATTGTACACATATGCCAATATACAGTCACCCACAATTATTTACACACGACATGATTTTTTTTTTAAATTAGCACATAACCATCAAGGAAAGACCAAATGAACGGAGCTGATATTTTTTTACATTAATTTAATCTAAATTAAATCCGGGTATCGATGATACGACTTGCAAAACGTTTTTTTTTATTTTCTGGTACAGACAGACTTGTTTATTATTTTTCTTAAATGCAATTAATAGGGTCAACGACTTCAAAATAGCTTGCAGTTCAAGGACATTATCTGTATTGTGTTTGTTTTTCATTGTCTAATTGTTTTTGGGGGTTACATGTAAGTGTTTAAAAAAGATCTGAATATGAATCTGAAGTAGTACGTTGGTGTAACCTATACTGGCTTTTCCCCAACGGGACGTTTTGCGCATGTAATTTTAGTTCAGAGATGTTATATTACGTTTGAAACTTTCAATTGTCAGCTGATTCACAGTATTGTCACTAAGTCTGTTCCAGTCAATTAAAAGAGAGTATTTAAAGTTTTCACTTTTACACTGTATCAGTTGGAAGCACTTTTTGCTGTTGTTCACTTGGTTTGCGATGATGTTCTTGTGTAGAAAGTCTTCGTAAATTTTTGCCCTTATCGTTCGTTTGGGTCTCAGTGGTTTCAAATAGTGTTCGATGTTTGTAGCTGGTACGTGCCCTTCCACCACCTTGTATAGGAGCGTCAGCCTCTGGTGGCGTCGTCTCTCCTGTAGTGGGGCCAGGTCTAGATCCCTAAACATGGCGGTCACACATCCATCTTGTCCTGATCTGTAATCTTTTTTTATAAAGCGAGCAGAAATCACTGTATCCGCTCTAGCTTGTCAAAGTCGCCTTGTTGGTATGGATCCCAGATAACACACCCGTATTCAATTCTTGAACGCACCAGTCCTAGGTACGCGTTCTTACGGCAGCTAGAAGGACAGTGCCTTAGGTTTCTTCTCATGAATCCGAGGATTGAATTTGCTCGCTTGGTAATGTTGGAGATATGTGTAGTCCATTTCATGTCATCAGAGAAAATAATTCCAAGGTAGGGGTTTTCATGGACTTGTTTTAGTATTTCGCCGTCGATGGTATAAACATAGCTGGATTTCTGTTTTATGCTGAGGAGATAGCATTTCTTGGCATTGAACTTCATTCCCCTATCAAGTGCCCATTGTAGGTTTTTGAGGTCTTATTGTAGGAGTTCATGGTCTTTGATAGAGTTGATGGCTCTGTATAGCAAGCAGTCATCTGCAAATAGACGTACTAGTATCTGGGACTTGACTCTCTCGGGCAGGTCGTTGTTATGGCAGTGGAATAGCAACGGTTCTAACACTGTGCCTTGTGGTACACCGGATCCCACTGGGACTTGACGAGACTTTTCCCCTTCCACCACTACGCACATTTCCCGCTGTTGGAGAAAGTTGGCTATCCATTCGAGAAGTGGGCCCCGGATACCATAGTTCTCTAGTTTAAGGAGAAGACGTTGGTGTGGTAAGGTGTCGAAAGCCTTGCTAAAGTCCAGAATCATTGTGTCGACCCTATTGTTCTTGTCCTAATAGCTTAGTTTATCATGAGCTGTGACACCGAGTTGTGTCTCGCAGGAGTAGCCTGAACGAAAGCCATGATTGAGGTCAGTCAGTACCTTGTGTGTGTCTAGATGGTCAAGCATATGGTGACAAATTATGTATTCCAATAGATTTGATAAGACGCAAGTGAGGAATACTGGGCGATAATTCTCTGGGGTGTGGCGATCTCCTTTCATGAAGATCGGCGCAATATTGGCGCTTCTCCAGTCTTTGGGGAGTTCCCCTGAGTCAACTGACTTTTGGAAGACGGCGGTAATGGCTGGAACGACTTCTGTTGCGCAGGCCTGAAGAACTCTGTTTGGGGTGTCGTCTGGGCCAGTTGCCTTTCTAATGTTTATATTCTTTAAAAGTTTCAGTACCCCTTCTTCCCGGATATGAAGTGCGGTTATACTCTAATCATTGCCGTTAGATAATGGTGGGTTTGGTTGGTTGTTTTTGTCCGTGGTGAAAACTGATTGAAACTGATTAAGATCTCGGCTTTGCCTTTGCAATCGCTGACAAGGTGGCCACGGTCCCGTAGGGGTGCGATGCCTTTGTTATCTTCCTTCTTTGATTTGACGTAGTTATAGAACGGTTTTGTGTTGTTGTTTTCGAGGCCCTCATTGATAACTTTTTTAATGTGGTCCCATTCTGCTTTTCGGATGAGTTGTGGCTTTTTGGCATTTTCTAAAGTTTGTCCAGATGTTGGTTTTCTTGGCCTTTTTGAAGATACTAGCTTTCCTCTTAAGTTGTTTTTTTTTACTTCTTTTGTTATCCATGGTGTCAAGTTTCAGGAAGTCTTCATTTTGGATGGTATATTTTCTTGGATTACTGAGTTGAGGTTTTCTTAAAAATTATCACCGGTGTACATTGAGATTGTTACTGTACAATTGATAGACTTCTTTAGAGATGGAAGTTACGTCATTCTTGAGATTTTCCCAGTTGGCCTTTGAGAACATATAACATTGTCTGGGTTTCTGTTTGGCATAGTATGGCTTGGTAATGGAGTCAGTGACTACAATGTCGTGGTCAGAGATCCCAGGTGCGTTTGAAGTGGATTTAATGAGGGATGGGGTTGTGGTGAATATAAGATCGAATATGTTATTTCCTCTTGTAGGCTTGTCGTGTATTTAAGTGAGGTTGAAGTCAATGGACAGGTCAAGTAGAGCCTGTAGGTTCTGTCAGACTATATCAGGACAGTTGAAGTCCCCAGCTATGATAGTAAGGCGTTCTTTTTCATTCATCGCTAAGTTGATTGTCTTCCGTAGATCGTTCACATCAGTCATGTTCCGGTGGGACATGTGGAATGAGGAGACACGGAGGTGCTTCCTATCCTTGAGTTTTACTTGGACCCACTCAACCTCGCATTTCGTAACCAGATCGGGTTGTCCTTAGCTATCAAATCCTCGTGTACAAGGACGAAGACTCCCCCTCCAAGTGTTCCTCTGTCATTTCTGTAGGCCCAGTAATGGGCTGGGATTACTTCGCATGACTTTATGGCGTCTGGAGAAGGGGATTTGCCGGGCTGTATACCCTTTAGCCATGATTCTGTGCAGCACAGTATATCAGGTTTTATGTAGTGGAGGGCTGTTTGGAATGTCTGCATTCTTCCCGCCACCGATGCTTCGACAGTTAATGTTCATGATACGAAGGTTCTGTTATTCTGAGATACAGAATAGTGAGAAGGTATTGGTATATAAAGGCTGGCTTGATGAGGAGGAACCACGTTGTCGGGATCTGCTGGGCTGCTGACATGCAGGGGCTGAATGCTGTACTAGATGTGAGGAGTCTATGGTAGAATCAATATATGATATCGGGTTGAAGATGTTGGAAGTACTCAGTTCAAAACTCCTAAATGTAAAACTAGTAATGTTTATACTATCACATTTACAACACAACCACTGTACATGAGAGCGCTTAGCAAGTAGGTCGTAGTCATGCTGAAGTTCAAGGCAAGATCTATTGTGCCATATATTACAGCCATCACAACAAAGTCCTTCCTAATGCTCCCATGTAACTGGTCTTTCAAAAAGCCCCCAGGGATATACCTGTGCATTTCTTGTAGGTCCAGGGTTGGATTCAAGGTCTCCACAGAGTAGGAGGATGCTAACCAGTAGGGTATTTTCTCTGTATGAGTGGTTGGGCTCACCGAATTTCCAGAATCTGTGTCTAAAATTTCGGATGGAGATGCCAGTAAGAAAAGTAGGAAGATGGTTTTGGGATGGGGAGGTTGTTGTCTTGATATTGCTAATTACTAATAATATACAGAGTACAACTCCAAGTGTCATTGTAAAGCTCACTGGGTCTCTTCGTAGCATGGCTTGGCTTGGTGGGTGGGGTCTGGCCAAAATGTGGTTTCCAGACACGTACACAGCAGAGGGGAATACTATTCAGACATTTATTTACGTAGCAAACCTGATTATGAAACTATGTAAGCACTTATCACTCTAAATATGCACTAGAAGACACTGTATTTATTTAATAAGATGGGAAATTTTCCCTTATAAAAAAAACGCGACATTTTCTTCGCGCATGAACAAACACCTGTCCCTGGTAAAGGAACATTTAGAAGCCAGCAAGCACGACTCATACCAAAACATTGCAGGCTCGGTTTGATTGAGTCTGCCTATGAACAGTAATGAATGTGCATTTAACTGTTCGTAGCGCATAGCCAAGTGTTTATCTCGACTTAATATGTAATATGTATTTGCAAAATATAAGTATCTAACTAAACGACCTTCAAATGGCTTTGCTATAACTGATAACAGCACTAAACAATGAATGGGAAGACTTTCAACGCCCGCCATACGGCACTTAAAACGTTTCTGTAATTACTGTTTTAATGTAATAGATAAAAAAGAATTTTGAATGTCAGTGATATCATAATATCGCAGTCTTGGTTAGCTGGCTCGGTTTAAATATTGTGTAGCGCTAGGATTTGTTGGCCTGGAAAGAAATGTGCATTCCCACTCCTAACCATGAACAGGTTTAATCAATCAGAGCGTGAGATTTCCTTTCCATCTATTCAAGTAAGGGAAAACAGAGCTTTATGTTTCCGCAGAGAAGCATAATTAGGTAACTTAGTACCTTCTAACGCATTTATGTAATCTGTGAATGGGTTCAGTTGTGTATGTTGTGGTCATTTTGCAAAGAAACAGAAATGTATACCTCAACATAAGCGGATACTTATTTGACCATTTGACTGCGTTTCTTTGTAATAATTTATGATTCCAGTTTTAAGTTTTTAGACCAATTTCAGCATTGATTTAATAACAATAACGTCTAGAAAACCAGTGAAGTTCTTTACCATGAAGAAAGATGTTTTTACCTCCTGAAGCCAAAATATAATTTCCAACGAATAGTTCAGAGCACAATTCCAAAAATTGTTTTCCACCTCGGGCTCTGTTTTCGTGACTTGTTTGTGGTGTCTTAGTTTTGCTAACGCTTATTTGTTCTCTCTTTTTTCTCTATTTATGTGGTTTCTATGCGTTTCAATTTTAAAATAGGCTAACAGGATGCAGATCTACGAACTATAAACGGCAAGTCTCGACTTATTAATGAAAATTAGTTCATGTCTCACGAAAAATTTCATTTATCTCTTTAATATGTTTTCCCCTGAAGGACTTTTATGATGGAAAGAATTTATTTTTTAGAAATGACAATCCATGACGAGACAGCAATAGAGTTATATAAGAATTGAATACGAAATTGTCTGTTATTTATAATGGGGAATGATTTTGTTCCAGTGAAATATTTATTAGGTAATTGAGTAGTTGTGTTAGATTAATTTGCAGAATCGCAGATTTTCAATCAATTACATATGAGACATTCCCAGGAAGCAAAATGAAGTTGACCATATAATATATTTCATCTTAATAATATGTCAAATAAGAAGAGGGTTTCGTTCGATAAAAAGAACGCAGAAATGAGCTTACAATCAGCCCTAATACAACCTAATTCAAAAATACAAAATCTAAGACTTTTATAATGCGGTAAGGCAATTTAAATCTGTCTCCTTGTCCCTCATTTTATATTTTAGAATTTAGATTATATTTTTATATTTTAGAAACTTAATGGTTTGTGGTGCCTTATTCGAAATAGATCATTTAATAAACACATACAGTTTCTCCTACTATTAACTGTGTAATGTGTTTTCAAGTGGTAACCCCTTTGGTTTTCACTTTCGTTACTTGTTTGTAGCGTCCATTTTGAAACTGATTTTTTTGCAATGCCATGCTCTCTTTTCCTCTCTACTCTTTGGCAGTGTGGGGACGCTGTGTCTGCTGGATGTGGCCATTCCTGATATGCATATTTCACCTGTTTTCCTGACGTGGCTCTTCTTGATGCAGGTTTCTCTTTTCTTCCTACCATTAACACGGTCACTGCTTTTATAGCAGTAATAACAATCCTGATGAAGAATGGTCATACATTCACTTACTTAGTAAGTTCTGAAGCAACTGCTATTTTAAAAGTCATCTTGATGTTAAATTCTAAAGCTCCGACTATCGAGTCTTTTCACAATTTTTTTAATCGCATTTAAATAACTCTACGCGAAAGTGTTTTTTTTTTAAGGAATGACGTCACGTCAACGCTGGGAAGATTGAAGACAATTTTGCTAAATTTTGTTAAAGAATATTGACTTATTAGATCATATGAAACTGGGAGAGTCTTGTATTTTCGACAAAGACTTCTTATGAGTAACGACATGTCCCCCGAAGCAACAGTAATGAGATATAATAAAAAATAATAATGTCTAAGTCATTAGTAGCAAATTTGAATGAGGAGGCGCCTTTAAGTTGATTATGTCACTGATAAAATTAAGCAAATGTGTTAGACGAATTTAGGAAACACACACAATATGGTATTCTGTCATCAATAAAACTTATTGGAAAGAACACACAAATTGTGGTTTCATGTAATAAATTAATCTGCAATTTATATCGTATTGGTTTATTTCCGACAAAAAAAGAATCATAATTATGTAATAAAAACAGCAACATATGCGTCTCTAAGTGTACATATGTGTTGCCGTTGAAACTCTTTTTTTGTATAAATAATAAACCCTATGAAGTAGCTCCTGATTGTATAAGGGTTTTTATTTAATGTGGCCTTGTGATACAATCTAGTCTGAAATACGGAAAACTACCGATCACTTCAATCAATACTAGTCTTTACTAATAAATGACCAGAGTACAAAAATAATTTTTAGGGTTTTTCTATTTTTAATTTAGAAATGTGATATTATGATATAATCGGGGTTCAATTTTCGCGTATTTCGCGGTAGTGTAAATGCGTAAATTTTAGAATTTTAATTAAACGAAATTTAACCATGAATTAGGTTTAAGTACTAAATACAATTGCTTGAGCTCATGCCCGCTCAAATATATCTTGTGTTTCTTTTGCGCGATAATAAGTCCCCACGAAAATAAATCATATTCCATTTATCATGTTTATTGTATCCCGCAAAACATCACGCCTTCGTTAAAGCTATTATATTCTACAGTTCATATTATACATTTTAATATTTGATAATAATGTAAATGTTCGCCCTTATATGTGATTATGCACCTTTAACGTTGCTTAAAACAACTTTTATCATCTTGTATTTCACTATAATACGTCACTAAACCACACGAAAGAGGCTCATATAATTGGGTTTCAAATCATTTTAAGAGAAATAATTGAGTCATTTTAAATTCAACCACTTGATGTTCTTCAAAACTTTTCTTTCGCAATGAAGTAAATCGTATTCCAATTGTAAAACATTTTGTAGAGAACTCGATTTGTAAGTAAAAAGTAAAATAAAAGAACGAGTCTGTATTAATGTGATATTTATCGCTTTCGTCGGCTTTCAAAGTTCTTTTTTTCAATTGATTTACAGTTACTTATAGTTGTTTTAATAGATTATTTTCTTATAGATGTAAGGAACTTTGAAAGCCACGGAACACAACAAATACGAAAATATCGCAGGCTCTGTTTGTTTGAGCTGTTCATGGACAGTAACGGAAATTCCTATTTAATTTTATTGCCACGCCGCCTTGCCCCGGGTAGAACGCCATTCAATATTTACACCAGTAAACGGTACTTTGATCCATCCCAATCTATGTTATGCATATGGCGATGAACATGGAATCTTCAATGCGTTATTTTCAGATCGCTTTCATGCTCAATTTTATGATCAGTGGCGTATGGTACCTAGATACAATGTAAAAGAATGCGTTTGCTTAAACGGGAAAACAATGGGCTGAATTGAATAAATCTTTGCCACCATCGTGCTAACAAAGAGGATAGCAAACTGTAGATGGGTCAACACTAGAAGGTGGAAACTTTCTCGTTGTTTGTATTCCTGATAAACACCGTTTTACATCCCTTCTGTAACACTGAAACCTGACATGATTATCACCGTAAAACTGCAATTACCGCTAGTCATAATCAAGGAAATATGGCTGTTCACATGAATATAACCGATATTCCACTCAAATGTCATAAACACGATACTCATATTATTAATTTTCAAAGCATTTCATAATACTTCAGTAAGATAAAACATCTTAGTGTCATTTAAATTTAAGTCACGTTTCTGAGCATGTTTTCTTCTGCAATCAAGCATTCCACACATCTCCGAAATAGACAAAAAAGTGAAACATGCATAATTATCAGGATTCGAAACACCCAACAAACACAGCATCCCCACGCGGCGAAAAAGTGGAGAGGAAAAGAGAGCATGTTTTTATAAGAATATCTACTTCAAATAAGACATCACAATTAACGAAAAACAGAACCCTTAGGATTCTGAAGAGAAACTATTTTTTGTTATTCTAATGTTGGGATTCTGCGGATAAGCAGATTAATTTTGTTATTTAGAGTATTTTGAACACTTAATCAATGCATTTAAGATAAAAGTCAAGGACATTTATTTCTTGTTTGGAGTGATAACGTAATTCTATTTTTCTTAATATACATTTTGCAAAGAAGGTATAGGCAAAGATAAACATCGAATAGGTCTTTTAAAACGTTGATTGTGATTTGATAACCATTTTCAGTTGTTCAAAGTAAACCTATATCTCTTTCGGCATAAATATTTGAAAAAAAGCACACTATGTCTTTTGAAAATTGATACAATTTTTATTACAATAAAATCGATTTGATATTTTATCAAATTATAAGCAAATTATTAACTTTAGACAATGAGCATGCGTCTGTAAATCAGATACCAGTACCTTAAAAAGGGAATCAGATGCAGATATACAAACTATGTCAGATACGTCATGTTCTCAAACAAGAGTGCTTCTATGTTTTCTGCCTTATTTTTGTTATGACCAAAAGTAAGTTACATTGACGCTCATGTCACATCGAAGTTATATCTTTCTTTTTCGTTCACCTTAACGACAAAAATGTGATTACGTTCTAAGAAACTGGAAAATGTGTCTTTCAGACAAAATCTCAATAACCAGTAATGACGTGTGACATGAAGCAACAATTTACATAATAAATAAATGAATACGAAATTTGTCTGGCATTGGCAACCAATTAAAATGAGATTAATCGGTCAAAATTCTTGTGACTGTCTAAATATAACTAAGTCAATTGTAAGAAGGATTATAATCCCAATTTCAATCAAACATGTCGATTTAATTATAAAAAATAATGAAGTGGTTTATGCGTTAAACTTTTCTCAAGTACAATGAATGATATAAATATACGCAAAAATATTGGCTCAGAATTTGTTAATTTATTCACTCGTCTAGTGTTTTATAATGACCAAAAGTAAGTTACATAGATGTTTATGAAGACATACGTTCTTTCTTACACCTTTACTACAAAAATGCCATTCCATTCTAAGAAATTGGTAATTATGCCTTCAGACAAAATCTCATAACCACTAATGGCGTGTGACATAAAGCAACAATTACAGAATATAACAAATAAATACGAAATTTGTCTGGCATTGGAAACCAATTTAAATAACTTTGACTAAGTCTTAGACAGTGTATAAAGTAGTGATGTCAACGGATTCCAAATTTGGGATCCGGATATCCATTAAACGATCCAAACGGATATCCGGATATCCGAATACAAACACTTTGTTTATAGCAATATTGTCATATGTGAAGGTTGTTAAAATGTCGTTTCCATAGACAAAACCAATTAGTTGTTTCAAAAGGCAGAAATTAATCATCGTTTCATAGACGATATTAAATCGTCGTTTCCATGAAAATATATGCTTCATAATTTTAATTATTTTATAAAAAAAAAACGACAAGAAAACATTTAATAATCTCAAAAACTATGTTTGATTTTACGCTGTAAATAAATATCGCATTTTTGGAAATAAAAAGATAATTGACTGTGTGAATGAAATATACATTTGTTGTGTTTTTTTCAATCTCATATTACCTTACGAAATTCGCCAAACAACATAATGGATGGCATAATAAATCATTTGTTTTGAACGAAGAAGTCAAGATCGAGAGGTCGAATAAAAATGAATTGAATAATAATTTTATCAACTCAAACGGACATCATCATTTACCATTGCAATTGATTTATGCCGAAAGACCTACATAATTATAGCCATATCCTTTCTTTAAAAAACCGATTAAACAAAATTAAAGACTCTATTCTTTACTCAATTGGATATATGGAGCATCGAACGTTGGTAATTACGTAACACGTTCTTATAATGTACAATCATGCATTAATTAGCGCATTTCTAAAACTGTTAACTTCAAGGCTAATTTACTTTGATCACTTCTCGAGAATCCGTTTCACATGCTTATGCTTAAATACACACAGATAGCACTATGATAGTTTAGCAAAATTGACAATTGAATATATAAAAATGTGAAGTTTTTGCAAACGAATATCCGAATCCCAAAGTCGATCCGGAAATCCGATATTCCAAACGGATATCAAAATATTCGGATATCCAATGACATTTCTAGTATAAAATCATAAGAGTTAGATAATTATGTTGTTACAAAGGAAGCGAACCTTCGGAAATGGAGTGAAAAATCTAGAAAAAATAGCTTTATTTGTGTTATTCAAATCACGATTCTTGTTAGACAGTAAAACAAAACTTCCTTGCAATAATCTAGCATTAATCAGTTAATCTTTAGATCAGTGTATTTCAATAATATACATTATAATGTTAATAAATCAAGCGAATTCATGTGGTCTTGTTATTATGCAAATATTACTGCCTGATGCCCTTTTAAATTGCTAAATTAATGTTAATTCGTTTCTGTGAAATCAAACTAATTCGAAGTCAGATATTAATTAATGCTGTCATTAACAACAAACAGTGTTTATTTCCAACTTAAAGTTCAGTGTCCCAATGCGGTGAATCAAATTTTATTAACACGACGCCTTTTACAAACGGATCTGTGAAGTCATTTTAATACATTCAGATATTGCCTGATGGTTGATGAAATGAGTGAGCGATTCATGCGATTTATGTTTTTTTTTCTTTTTTTTCAAATGACAAGATTCATTTCTTCTCTGAAATTCTAATTTCGTTTCCTTAGTGAATTTAAACTGACGGGCTGCACGCCATCTTATCACAAGCCTTTAAACTTTAAGGAAAATCCTGATAAGGAAAGGATAAACTTGAAAAGAAAACCTCCTTTGGTGTTTCTGGTATCATTAGAGTTTCATGTCAGGGAGTAAAGTTATTTACAGCACCATGTGTCTTCATCGAATCAGATTCGTTATTTGTTAAGAACTAAATACTCTTCAGTCTAAAATATAAATTTT
Source organism: Corbicula japonica (assembly GCA_038501625.1). Taxonomy (NCBI): domain Eukaryota; kingdom Metazoa; phylum Mollusca; class Bivalvia; order Venerida; family Cyrenidae; genus Corbicula; species Corbicula japonica. Next base: position 1,047,209 of record JAZAYU010000016.1, read on the forward strand.
ATTTCATTCCTCATTTTATAATCCTAAATCAAAATGTCGCTTTTCTCGTCAGCCCTCGGTCAGATGCTTCACGATTAATAATCTGAGTGAGAATAGTTAGTTTGAGCATATCGACAAAACCTAATGCCCAAATAACAATTGACTACTGGACCGGTATCCTCGAACAAGTTGCTGCTTATGCTGATGATGTTGCTGCCGCTGCTGCTTCTGTTGATGATGATGACAATAATAATAGTAATAATAATAATAATAATAATAATGAAATAATGATAATGAACTATTTGGTTTTGTAGGTGTCTGAACTAATATCATTCTTTCAAAAATAAAATATCGGATTAGTTCTGCATTCAAGGAAATCGTGCCAATTTGTCCAAACGGAAAATTGCTGTCAGGAACCAACATTATATTCGCTGGTTTATAGGAATGGAATTTCAGATTAGTGCAGACAATAAGGATGGTCGTCCTGCATGTTAAAAAATATCTTGAAACCAGAAATAATGTATCGTCGTTAAAAGCGAATAGATGTTTGGTTACAGACCTCAGATGAAATAACCAAGAAGAACCACGTTTAATAAATGGGATGCATATTTACCACGTGAATAAATGGGATGCATCTGTATAAATTAATGTCTAACCTTTGTTTACGACCACCCATTAAGGAAGACCAGCGTTTTAACCAAAATATTAATGTCCCACTGAGGGAATTAAAGAACTTCTCAGTCTGTAGCGTTTTCGGAATTGCATGGCTAGGCGCTGTCGCCGTGACGGTGCGGGTTCGATCCCCAGAAGGGACAATATAATTTTTCACAGAGAACGTATTACAACAAAAAACAACAACTGGTATAAACTTGACATAATTACAAATTAAGCGTGAATGTACCGCTTTGAGAAGTTAAGAATTCTTAGGTTTCCCAAGGGCAATGTACTCTTGTCACGTAATTTAGAATGATTAGCTGATTAGAAGAAAACAAACAGATGCACAAATACATAATTGTGGGTTGATAATTTCCTGTTTATCGTAATTACTTATTTATAAAACGTTCTTTAAAAACACAATACTGGTTACTGACTATAAGCAATGGTTCAAACAAGTATAAACTGTCAGTGTTTATCCTTTTACTCTTTTATCGCGTGGATGAACAGTGTAGATCTAGATCAGCTGGAACATCCGTGCCGTCTGATCAGGATCTGCACTGTTCACTTTTATTTTCGTTCGTGATATTTCTGAAGGAAAGCCGATTATTTTAGATTAAGATCAGATGTGCCGTTTAATCAGGATCTACACTCAGTCTGGTCATTCTTCTACAATTGCCACGTTTTTCTTAAATGTATGCATCAAAATTTAATTTCGCATATGGTTTACCTGATAATGTCACAATGTTTTCACGTAATTTCTACCTCATACTGACAAAAACTCCACATAACGTCTAAACGCGGATTTCAGGGTCATATCGATGCACATATTTTAAACCAAACAGCAAAATTTTATATGTGGAACGTCACAGGAAATCTTTATTCGGTATTACTTGTAAACACTTCAGTTATTAGCCAATTTGGAAAGCACTAACACTTTTCCATGCGTTTTACATTAATTATGTGTGATTGTGAAAGACATTTTGAAAACGAAATATTAATTTAACCCCTTATTACATGCTAGTCGTTTAAACAATTGAAGTCAACTGTCGGAAAAAAACCCATCTTAATTGACGCGCTCCAGATGCTAGAAAATACGAATTTAGATTGAAAAAACACGAATTTACACACAATTATATACAGATACTTTAATTGGAATGTGTATTATGCTAAAAATCTACTAATTTATCTTAAATGCACCTTTCTTTTTAGAGAAGCTTAATATGCCTAAAAGCATTGTACTTTTGTGGTAATTTGAATTTGTTAGTCTTTTTCTCTGTCAGTAAGGACAAGAAGGACAAACATGTGCGCAATTTCGTTATCTTGAGTAAATGTTAATAATCATAACAGGCCTTGGTGTTTCTGCTGAAAATACTTCGTTTTGACAGAAAAGTCATTAAAGATGTATTTAATTTACACTTTGCATTATTCTGATGTCTGATAACAACAGTATTGGGCGGTTGAAGGACGTTTCTATCAAATCTGTCAGTGGTTCCTTGAATGAACATAAGATATAAACAAACTTGAAGTAGTCATTTCGTTACAAGCGAAATATAATTAATTTAAAAAGTGAAATACGCATAGCAGGAATCGCAAAACTCACTTTACACAGCCTCCCCATGGAAGCAGCGAAAAAGAAAAGAGGACAAGATAGCATGTTTTTATACATTGTAAGAATGTCAAATTCAAACAATAAGCCACAAACAATTAACAAAATGAAAACCCTTGGGGTTACCGCCTTGGAACGGTCAGTGGCAAAACAATTTGCCACTGGGAGTTTAAACAAGGTTATCGGTTTCACCAACCTTACACTTGCCCCAACAAGTTCTCATATGAACACACAAGTACAAGTTGCCTTGGTGAAATAACCCCAACTCACCAATCTGCTCAACAATGTTGCATGCAACTACACACAATCATATAAAACATCAGAACTAATAACATTGCAAAGCCAACTATGCAGGTAACTGTATTTTAAAATTAACTACATGTCAAGCAAATCATTATCATAGTATCTTAATTAATACAGTTAATATTTCTCATGGTATTTCTTAAGTACAAGATGGCCTTTAACTAGCCAATACAGTCTGGCAAATCTATTAAATTAAAATAATTTGCTAACCTAATGGAAAATGTAAAGAAACGTGCATGGGGAGTTTCCAAAACACTTTGGAAGAAATAATTCATTCCTTTTAGGCTGTATATTATGGGTTAAGGTTATTCAATTGTGAATAACAATTTCATTTTACAGTTTCCGTATAAGTTTTACAAAATATTAACAGTCACATTTCCGGGAAGTAATGGAAAACACGAGATAAATCTCACAGCAGCGAGATTAGATAAATTAGATTAGAAAGGAAGATCTAAACGGCCTATTAAATTATTGCCAATCAAATGCAAGCGACGACCTTTCTCTTTCTTACTCGACAATTCATTTTACGCCAATGTAAAAAAAAAAGTTAAAATGAACTCTTAGAACGTAGAATATTTATATTATTATCGAGGGTTGTTCAAAATTAAATAGAACTGCGAGTCTTGCATTTTCTAATTTTATTAAATCTTAAATATGTTCATATGTACGGCACTCGTGAAATGTTGTCTACAAGTTGAGCATGATTTTATGACATAAAATTGCTCAACCCAAGTTTCCAGTGTTATTTAATAATCATGTTAACGCGCACCCGGCGCAGCACGTAAAACGTTTTTGAAGGTTAGATTAACTTCTAGTTTTTTTTCATAATCCGATGTCTGTGTTTCCTGATATTCCGCCAACCTGTTTCATTTTATTCAGGTGGCACACTATCCAAATTTGACGTCATTTGCACGTTTACACAAATAAGATTTAAAAAGCAGAAGTCATAGCGTTAAATATCGAATTTTGACGTCCGCTGAAAAGATAAAAAAAATTGCGCGATCGTTACATTTTGTCAACATATGGGCGATATTCGTTCAGCTATATATGGGCTGTTTCAAAAAAATGCTGGAAAACTGAAAATAAAGTGAAAAATTAAAGTTCATAAAAATTCAAAACTTGTTATTCTGTATTTTTGCCTTTTGAAACTGAGTGCAGAACTGAAAAGATTTTTTGAAATGGGTCAACTGGTTGCTGAGATATTGTCATTTGAAAAATGGCAAGCATGGCAAGTGAAGAGAAAAAAATGTAAAGTTCATAAAAAGTCCAAACTGGTTGCTCCATATGTTTGTAAGTCTTTACAGTGATCAAAATCAATCAAGTAATACTCATATATGGCAGAATGAAAATTTTATGGAGCTTTATTGACTAATATCAAATTAATCACAAGAATTTTAATTTATATGCTTAAATACAATTGTTGCTGTTTCTTATTATTTAAATGTGCATTTCTGTTAAAATACATGTTGAAACATCAAATATATAAGTGCCTTAGAACTTGTGGTATCACATAAAGATAAAAAATTCATATTTTTTTAAGAAAGTGTGTTACACTCGTGTCACACTCCTGATAACCACATAGGTGCAGTGTAATCAAAAATGTTTCACTAAGGCCATTCATGTTTGTCACAATTCAACAAACATGACATATACTTCTAGGAAAAACATGCAATTGTTTTCTTGTAAAGCTATGTTGACAGAAAATTGCAATATGTGCATAATTTCACTCTCCTGGCAAATTTAGCAGAATTTCTGAAGGGAGCTGCAGACAAATATAATTTTCAAAAGAGGTGATAATATAATATTTATTGCATCTAGAAACATAAAAGCCTTATGATACACAAAACATTTCTTAAGTACTTTTTATCTTTTAAGTCCTACAAAGTTATCAAGCAAAGATGTATTGATTTTTTGAGGTTTTTTCTAATCTACCACACTTGACTTTATAGCATAAATTTTGATTACTTTAAGTACTAATAAATGCACCTTTTACTAAAACAACACTAAAATTTGTCTCTATTCAAGCTTTTTGTAAAATAATGGTCTGAACAAATGTGATTTTTAAAAGTGTCACACTTTTTTGTCACACTCCTGACATTTTATGCCAATTATTTTAGAATATTTTTTAACGGATGGTGCTTTTTTGACGAAACTTCACAAATCTTTAAAGGGCATGATGAGACACCTCTGCAAAGTAGGAAAATGGTAGTAACTGTTTGTTGTACATTTTTATAACAGGAAAACCCAACCCAGCCTTTTTTAAGCCCATATGCGAATGTTATATTAATGAAGGGCAATGAATCGGCGAGGTCAGGCGTTTTCAGCTGGCACGAGCGATTCAAAGATGGCGAAGACGAGATCACAGAGAAGAAAGGGCAATGAGAAAGCGGGATATTAACGGAACGTAAAATTTAATGACGTCATTTGCAGAAGAGCTACGAAAGGATCGACGATATACAGTTCGCGAGCTGTCGGGTATGTTTGATGTTAGCATCGGGTCAATTCATTCGATTCTAAACAAAGAATTGAATATGAAAGAGATTTATACTATTTAATTTTATATACCTAGATCTATGAGTATTTCAAAAAGTTAATGACATTAGGATACGCAGGAATTATTAGAGATATTTTTACCGATTTTGTTCCATAAATGCTAGCCTGTGTTCAGTAGAATATAATGTTTTTCGATTAAAGAATATTTATTTCACTGTTCATGTTTATATCAATTTTAGATCATATGACATGAAAACGAAACATTAATTTAATGCACATATTAACATTTAAGATCCGTACCAGTTGGTGCAGAGATCAATCAAAGATCACAATAAAGAGCGTAGAACGGCCGACTCCCTGGACTTTCCACTGAGAGTGGAGTAACATGTGGCCACTTTCTTTCTCGCGCGATCACCACAGACGAGAATTTTGGTTATGTGAGAGTGCTCTGAGAAAGAATGACGCTTGTGACATTTCGTACTTATTTTGCAACGTCATGATCGTCATTTGCTGTAATGTTAGCGTGCGCCGGGATGCGTACCCTTTATTATTTGTAATTTTCACAGATTTATAATTTGTTAAAATCTTGTATTTATTTTTCACTGTATGTAAAGGACATGGTCAGGTATTTGTTGCTTGCAAAATCGTGTAAGTAAATTAAAAGATGAGCCGCAGTCCTATTAATTTTTGAACAACCCTCGTAGTTATTGTATACATTATAATAAATAGTAGATAACGTAAAACGTCTAGTGAACATGGTGAAAGCCTGGAGTTTGTCTTCATTTTGTTCATTTAACATAAAAGCTAATTACACCTTAAGCCCATGACTAAAAGTGCTAGAAAGCATCATTAAAGAACAAGAAAGCATACTAGCATGATTTCTGTGTTCGGCTCTGATCAAAAGGCAAAGTAGCTGTGCAAAACAACGATTTGCGACATTTTGCTGTCAATGGGAGTGTCAAAAGGTTGATTTATTAGGCAAGAGATCATCAATATATATCACAAAGGCCAGCAACAATTGGAGACTATTCTAAGTACCAATAGAAAATACAATCAAACACATGTACCTAATAAAAACGGAATCTCGAATCACCTATTAAAGAATTTGATAAACGTATACGTATACGTTTCTAAGAATATCTTTAGCTACTGTAAATTCATTATTAAATTCATATCATACGGGAAAAGGTACCTTCGGACAGTTGACCTCAATCTTTGAAATGACGCCACAAATTTTATTGTCAAAATGTGTACCAAAATCACATTTTAGTTATAAGAAATTGATTTATAGTTGTAACTTCTTTCTTAATTAGGTAAAAGCTAAAATATCACTAAAAATTACCGAAGGTACTTTTTCCCATGACGCGCTCCATATAATTCGGGTACTAATTTTGGTGGATTTCGTAGGATTCACGCATTTAAACCCCCAAACATAGAATTGCGCTTTAACGCTATTTTAGAAATTTAATACAAAAATTACGAATTTATGTAACGAAACTCACGAACCTATTTGCAAAAAAAGTATAAAAAAGCAACATATGCATATCAGGAATCGCCACACTCAAAGTAATGCATATAATTTTCAATTTAAAAAAAATCCACAATTATCAATCAACAATCAACAAGCCAATGCAACCCTCATTTCTCTATTTCTGTCGAAGTGATTAAATAGACGTCGAGTGTCATACAAACAGTGCATTTGTATGTATAATAGAGCTCCTTAAAGTATTGCTTGCATGGGAACTTACACTATCTGCTATCTGAGATAGTCAAATGAATCATAAGTTGAACGTTTGCAGTGCTTAATTAACTCCGGAAAAAGGTCGCATTCTGAAGTAAATGTTTTTTTCTGAAATTGGATAACAAAAAGTTAATCACAATGTTGTGCCGCCATACGCATTAGTTGTGTCCCATTACGACGCCAAGTACATTCATTTGGGCTGAGTCATAAGAAAAAGTGGTTTCAGCGAATTTGTGAAATTTAAGTACACTTGGTGAATATTTAGAAAGATCAAATAAATATAAACTTTAATTATTTGGGACATAAGGAAATGTGGTTTCAGCGAGATTTGTTAAGTTTAAGTTCACTTGGTGAATATTTAAAAGATCTTAATGATACAGTCTTTTCCCAATAGTATAAGGTTCGATTGTTGTACATATACATACAAATTAGATAACTTGATGAATGAATAGTAAGCAATGTTTTTTTGTGCTTATATTGCTGCCCTCTATGTCGAGAACAACGTAAACTTAAAAAAAAAGCATTTCCGCATTTCTCATTTCCACATGGCATACTGCAAAAAATGGAGTGTTTTTTTTCTAAAATTGGAAAAACAAAAAATCACACCAATAATAATGTTGTGCCGCAATGCGCTTAAATGTTGTTCCATAAAGACGCCAAGCAAATCCATTAGAGCTGAGTCATAAGAAAATATGGCTTCAGCGAGATTTGTGCCATTTAAGTTTATAATATTATTTTAAAGATCTAATTATAATCGCCTTTTCCCAACAGTATAAGGCGGATTGTTGCATATGTTTATGTAACATATATGTTAAACTTGATGCAGGATGGCCTAGTTAGCAATGTTTTAATTTTTGCAAACATTTATACCCTCTATTTCAGAAATGACATAAATTTCACGAAAACACATTTTGAAAAACTCATTTCCAAATGGAGTGGGTTATTTGTTTTTGTCTATTATCAGATTGAAGTAATTTGTTGCGTAAGTTGTCGTTTTTTTATGAAAATGAAATAAGGCCCTTGTTGTGAAACTAATGTTTTTATCGATATTAAGATACTCAGCTGTTGCGTTATCTCATGATAAGTGGTTCGATCCTTATAAAAGCGTATATCTCTTTCGACGTGTTCAGTTTGGTACGACACCACCTACCTTTTACCTGTTTATAATTTTCTAAGTAATAAGGACAAAAATACAAATCACAGGAATTACGGTAAAACGAAAATAGATAGAACTTGTTATCGATTGGATAATCCACCGTAATTAAGAGTGCATTTAACTGCTGTGCTAAGCAGCAATTCATTTAAACTGTAATATTAACACATAAAAATGATTATAAGATATGTCACTATAAATAAAAATTAAGATAATGATTATAAGATCATGTTTACAAGATATGTCACTATTAATAAAAATTGAGATAATTAAGATAAATTAAGGTATCATAAATTAAGGAAAATTGAGGTATCATAAATTAAGGAAACCCTCACTTTTTGCAAGATAATGTCATTATTAATAAAAATTAAGATAATGATTTTAAGGTAATGATTAGAATGTATGTCACTATTAATAAAAACTAAGATAACTAAGATAATAAAGGTATAACCAAGTAAGGAGAACCTTTTGCAAGTTTTATTGTCGATACCCAGATATTATTCAAATATACAAGTGCAGTTTAAAATCACTACTGCAATGAGGTATTTCACAGCCAGTTTTTATAGGAATTTAATTTATAAACTTAAGAAAATAAAAGGCAATATTAATTTTCCCCGGTTATAGGTAAAACCCATCTGTAAATTCAAAAAGAAAGGTTAACAACATGGTATTCTACAGCGCTCTGCAGGCCTTGTGATAAACCCATCTACAGTTGATCACTATGCTTACCTCTTTCGTTGCACGACTTCGGCAGGGGTTTGAGAGTTTATGAATTCAAGGTGTAATGGGAAATCTTTTTTTTAAAGAACCTAAAGGCTCTATTTGTTTTTATCCCTGGCATCGTGTTCTTGCTTATTTGACTCCAGGAGCTCTGGTCCTGGTAAGATCATCGAGTACTCACCCCTTTGGCTTTGCAATGCTATAAGCTTCTTATGTTTTATACATGTTATAAGTTTGTGTTCTTTTGCATGCAACATTGTTGAGCTGATGGGTGAGATGGAGTCATTTCACCAAGACAACTTGTACTTGTTTGTTAATATGAGAACCTGTTGGGGCGAGTGTGAGGTTGGTGCATCAGAGAACCTTGTCTAAACCCCCAGTGGCAATTTGGTTTGCCACTGACCATTCCAAGTCGTTATCCCCAAAGGTTCTCTTTGTCGTTAATTGTTTGTGGCGTCCTTTTTGAATTGATATACTTATATCAAACATGCTCTCTCTCTTCCTCCTTTATTTTTCGCTGCTTTGGGAGGCTGTGTTTTGTGAGTGAGGCTATTCCTGATACATATATGCATATTTTACTCTTTAATAACCGTTAATTTAAAACAAACATGAGAAGAGACACGCAAAGCATCGACAGTTGCACACAAAGTGAAATATGCAAATATTCAGGAAATTAAAAATTGATAAAAGAAGCTACATCACACAATAACATCACTCTTAAGCGTTCCATCGTCATGGATTGATCGAAATTGCACTATTTATTGGTATAAATATTAAGTTGCGCTTATCCAGGTGCACAGGTGAACAGGCTACATCAAACCGTGCCAGCAATATTTTCATAATTCTTGTATTCGGTGGCTTTCACAGTTCTCTCATTATTTATTTCACATAGACCAGTAGAGAGGAAAATAATAATTCTTTAAAAAGATTAGAAACCAACTGTTCAGAAACGACTTAACTTTAAGATCATAGTAAAATGTCCCCCATGTCTAGTTGATCAGTGTAGTACTAAATAGTATGTCACGGGGAGTTTAAACCATGTTCTTGGGTGCATTTATACATTTCATACACATGACCGGAATACACATATAAACTACAATAAACGCGAATTTTAAAGTGGGCTTACCACGCAAATGTCAAGGTCAACATACTATTTGCTACCGGGTTTAAAAACGAGGAAACTCCTGGCATTGGTGGTGTCAACATTTCTACAAGAAAAATACACATCATCAAAAGCCTCAAACCATAAACACGACAACAATCAAGCTTTGGGTTGTGAAATCGGAACTAACAATATTTTCATTCTGTAGTTTATAGTGACTGCATGGAATTCAAATATTACTCCACCTCAAGTAATATTTTAAAGAGATGGGCATCGTTATGACATTCATGCTTTTAGTTAACGGTGCTGATAATTTAGCCAATTAGTTTGGCAGAATAATGGCATGCGACATTTAGCTGTCAATATGTGCGGCGACAGGCTGATTTATTTAGCAAGGGTTAGTTCACAAAACATCAATATAATACAGGAAGGAAACTTCAACAAAGACGATTCTCCGTACAAATAGAAAGTACATTATTAAGTAAACATGCACCTTGACAAAAAGAATTACAAATCAGAAACAATCGTAGGCAAGTCTACGATCCTTGGAAGTGGTATCGTATAAGTACCATGATACACTAAACAGAGAAACTAGAACTTTGCAAATTATTAAATTCAGAATATTAACAATATAATGGCATTCTAAAACAAGTTCTGTGTCTGCCTTAATATTAAAAGTAACATCAAAACCCTCAGAGTACTCAAAATGACAAACGCACTCGCAATTGTAAAATCTTTGAAAAGATCTTATGATTATCGTTTGTTTTTGGTTTTATTTGTTGAATGTCATATTCACACGTCTCACTAATGGGGATGTCTATTAAAATGTCCCTTCAGTACAGAAGAAAGAAAAAAGGTGAAACGCTCCCATCGAATTATCGTCAATATCTATGTGAAAAAAGGGATCTAACTAGAAAGCTTTCATCAGAAACCAGTAAGACAGGAAATGAAATCAGGCAGTTAAAACCTATAACACAAATCACTGATAAGAAACCTATTTCGCTAAAAGTTAATGACCGCCAAAAGTCAGTGTCCTGATGACTCAATATCATTTGCATATTCTGATGTCTGATAACATCGTCGCGCCATATTCCCGGCAACAGTATTGGGCGGATGTATGACATTTCTATAAAATGTGTCAGTGGTTCCTAGAATAGACGTACGATATAAACTTGGAGAAGTCATCTGATCCAGGTGAAATAATTAATTTAAACAAGTGAAATATGCATATCGGGAATCGCCAAACTCCCAAAACACAGCATATACACTCAGCGAAAAACAAAAGAGGAAAAAGAGCATATTTTTATAAGTATATCAACTTCAAATAAGTCGCCATAAACAATTAACGAAAATGAGAACCCGTGGGGTTACCCCCTTGGAACGGTCTGGCAAAATAATTTGCCTCTAGGTGTTTAAACTAGGTTCTAGGGTGCACCAACCTCACACTTGCCCCCAACAGGTTCTCATATGAACACACAAGTTCAAGTTGCCTTGGTGAAATATCTTCAAACCACCAATCTTCTCAACAATGATGCATGCAAAAGCACACAAAAATATAAAACATAAGAACTAAAAGCATTGCAAAGCCAAATGGGCAGGTACTCAATGATCTTACCGAGACCAGAGTACCTGGAGTTGAATTAGTAAAACACGATGAGAGGAATAAAAGAAACAAATCGAGCTTCTAGGTTCTTATAAAAAGATATCCCCATAAACCTTAAACTCTTAAACCCCTGCCACCTTCGTGCAACCAAAGAGGTAAGCATAATGATCAACTGTCGATGGGTTAATCATCAGACCTGCAGAGCGCTTTAGAATATCATTTTGGTACCTTTCCTTTTTTAATTAATTTTACAGATGGTTCTTTACGAATATCCGGAAGAAATTAACATTGCCTATCATAATTTTAAATTATAATTATCAAAAGATGTATTACATAGGATCGCCGGGAATTCCAATATATGATTTTCCCCAAAAAGTAATTCGAATATTTAGGAAAAATACAAATATGGCAGTGAAGAAGTTTTCGGTTCTTTTGACTGTTTTTTATGGGTCATGGAAAAATAACCAGTGACGTGTTACAAGTACAACATTTTATAATTTTAAGATTGTTTTTCTAAAATTTTTTGACGTTAACGACTAATTTAAAGCAACAACCACAAGAGAACGCTCTTAGATTCTGCAGTAGCTTAAAAAATAAATATGCATATAATCAGGAAACTAAAAATGGTTAAACTTAGCTACATTAGACAAATAGAGAACTCTTCACATAGAACAATAGATGGGCAAATTATAAAATTAAAACCTACTGGTTGGCAACCTCTGGACTTTAAGATATTAAAATGTCAATGTATTGTTGATCTTTGTAGGGGCAAATATTTTTTCACTGGGGGCTTAAACCAGGTTCTTGAATGCATTTCATACACATGACTGGCATACACATATAAACTACAATAAACAAAAACGTTACATACAAAGGTCAAAAGTTTTTGCTACCGAGGTTTTAAACCAGTGAACTCCTGGTATTGGTGGTTTTAACATGTCTACAAGTAAATATATACGTCATTGATTAAAACCCCCAAACGAGATACACGACAATAATAAGGTTTTGGTCTGTTTAATCGGAACCTACATTATTTAAATTATGAAGAATATATTACAAATGCAAGATTCCATCAATTTAAAAGCAAAGGAGTAGGTTCACGAAGGCCTAATATTGGCCTAAAAATATGTAAATTTTTTAATTTTGTTACAGATCTTAAATTTTAATGCCATTGAATACAAAAATAGTTATACTTTTCATATCTTAAAATTGTATATTGATTACTGCTAAAGGTGTTTGACAAGGGGCTATCAAAATTGCTAAAAAAGAGGAAAATATGCAAAAATTCATATTTTTGTCCATTTTCACAACAGATTTTTAGAGGATTTCGATAAGGGCACACTTCTCGACCAAAATCAAATTTTGACCATGAATTCAGCACACATTTAAACAAAGAAATTTCTTTTAATTAGTTTGGTCGAAGCCTGTGCCCAATATGAAAATCACTAAAATATGATGAAAATTTAACAAAAAAAATTGCATTTTGTCAAACATTTTCAAATTTCAGACATATATGACATACTTAATTTTTTATTTTGGTTTATGGGCTTATCTTCACTTTTTATCTTTTCAAGAAAACAACCATTATAGATTATAAAAAGCACACTTTCAGTGATGTAAATGCAATTTGAAAATTTGAGATAATTTTAGGCCAATTTTGAGCCTTCATGAATCTACCCCTTTCACCTCAAGCAATATTTAAAAGCGATATAAATCATTATAAAATGCTCTGCGTTTACGGCGCTGATTATTAAACCAATAAGTTTGGCAGAATAATTGCGATTCATATACAAAGTACATATTAAGTACACATGCACCTGGTATATTAAAGGAATTACAAATCAGAAATAAACGGATTGGCTAGTCTATGATTCTTTCAAGTGAAATCTCATAAGTACAATTTTATACACAACACAGAGAATCCTAATCTTTGCAAATTATTAAATATCAGAATATTAACAATATAAAGACATTCAATAACAAGTTGTGTGTCTGACCTAAAATTAGAGGAAACTTCATAACCATTAGAGTACTCAAAATGACAAACGCACTCGCAAACAGCAATAACATGACAGCTAAAAACTTAACTGCAATTTCAAACATATACTTTTTGCTAACATTATTGCTTACATTATTGTTTTACAAAGGATCTGAACTGCAGTAACGTTTTGGACAAAACGTCGTCTACTCCAGGAAATGTTGTTTGTTTTCTGAAATTTGAAAACGAAAATTTATGTGTTTGTGTTAATAAGTATGTTGCACCGCCATGCGTTTTTAATGTGTTCCATAATGACGCCAAGCACATCCATTTGAGCTGATTCATAAGGAAATGAGGCTTCACTGATATATTAGCTGGTAATATCTTAGGAATGATCTAATGATAATCGTCTTTTCCAAATATTATAAGGTGAGATTGTTGCAATATTATGTACATATAATTTATATAACTTGTTGAAGCAATAGTATATACTATTTTTTACAATACACACCACGTACACACCACACCACACCACACTACGTACACACCAAGCTAATCAAATACAGAATGACACATCAAACTGCCCATTCCCCTAATTAATTTTTAGATCTGTTTTGGAAAATTATTGGAGCTTCAACTTCATGGACAATCTGTATTGTCAATAAATTGAACAATGATTTGTCGGTGGTAAAGAAAAACACAGTAATGAAAAGCTTTTTTGAGCTAGTAATGAAAAGCTTTTTTGAGCTATGTCTTAGGGTAGCTAGTTAGATACTTGAAACCTCGGTATATTATATTGATGATACATGGATGCCCTTTTTCCAATACTGTAAAACTGGTTTTATTCGCTCGCGTTTTATTTTCGCTAATATTCGCTAATCGATTTCTTTGCGAACTTAATAAACCTCGCGAATACATGATGGTTTCCATATATCCGAAAATAAGTAAATCCGAAAACGACGTCGCGAATTCATAGATACGCGAATAAAGAAAATATCTGACTGTTTACATAAATCTCGAAATTATGACCTCGCGAAATCAAAGCGTTTTACAGTAATGACGTAAGGCTTATGTTTTCACGTGGCAAAGTTTATTTATGTTTTTATTATCAAATTAAAGCCATTTGTTGCGTAGGTTGTCGAGTTTCTATGACAATGAAACCAGGCTTTTGTTGTGCAACAATTGTTTCTATCAATATTAAGGCATTCGCCTGTTACGCTATCACATAATAATTGTTTTGAAAAAAAACAACATCTTTCTCTGCTTGAAAAACATGCCAATGTATTGAGTTTGGTATAACCAATTCTACATTTTGCGGGGTTCTTTTTTGTTATTTTCTCAGTCACGCAGTTGCTCAAAAAGTTAAATAAGAATTTTATATGAAAATTGAAAACTGGTTAACTGTAGCCATACATGTCTCACAAAATTATTGAGATCTTTACATGGATCAGTAAAGGTGAAATAATAATAAAATAAGATTTAAAACGAACTACTTAGAAAGGACTCGACATACACATATAAACTTAAGAAGAAAATTACAGAGGGTAACGGTTACCATGCAAGGTCAAGATCAACATACGTTTGCTACCGGGGTTAACACCCAGGAAATTTACATTGGTGGTGTTTAAAATTCCACAAAAATGTAATATATGCATATCAGGAATCGCAACACTCACAAAACACAGCCTCCCCACGCAGCGAAAAGGAAGAGAGGAAGAGAGAGAGAGCGCGCATGTTTTTTCAAGTATGTCAATTAAAATAGGAGGCCACAAACAATTAACGAAGAAAAGAACCTTTGGGGATACCGCCTTGGAACGGTCAGTGGCAAAACAAATTGCTACTGGGGGTTTAAACCAGGTTCTAGGGTGCAACAACCTCACACTTGCCCCACTTGTCTTGGTGAAACAACTGCAACCCGCCAATCGGCTCAACAATGTTGCATGCAAAAGCACACAAACATATATAACACAAGAAGCTAATAGCATTGTAAAGCCAAAGGGTAGGTACTCAATGATCTTACCGAGACCAGAGCTCCTGGAGTAAACTCAGCAAGAACACGATGACAGGGATAAAAGAAACGAATCGAGCTTCTAGGTTATTTTAAGAAAAGATTTCCCCATAAAACTTCATAAACTCATAAACCCCTGACACCGTCGTGCAACCAAAGAGGTAAGCATAATGATCGACTGTAGATGGGTTAATTACCAGGCCTGCAGAGCGCTGAAAAATATCATGTCGGTAACCTTCCTTTTTAAATTTACAGATAATTTTTACGAATAACCGGGAGAAATTAACATTGCCTTTATCTTTTTAAGCTTGTAAATTAAATCTCCATAAAAACCGGCTGTGAAAAAACTTGTTGCAATAGTGATTTTAAACTGCACCTGTATTTATGAATTAGATCTGGGTATCGGCGACAAAACTTACAAAAGGTTTTCCATAATTTGTGATACCGATAACCCTGATGTAAGAGTTTTTCTGTAATGCAAAGATTACGTTCATTGAAATCATTCACATCGTTGCAAGCTCTTGAAAAGCGAACAAGCTGTGAGATATAAACCCTGTAAGATGTTGGAGGGGAACATCGCCGTCTAAAAACGGAAAGTTTACTATATTAAAATTAAAATCATCTCTTTTATCATATTTTTAGTAGTGACGTAACCATTTTCAATGGACAGATTAAGATCAAGAAAGTTTGCTTGCTTTTCTGAAGTGTTTGCTTTATTAAGCTGTAGTTCTTTAGGATAAATCTGATTAAATAGTGATGGAAAATGGTTATTTTCTATATTTAATAAATCGTCAATCTACCTCGAAGCGTTCTTAAAAGCTCTAATAATATTATCTTTATGTTCGGTAGAAAGAGATAACATAAAGTCTCTTTCATAACAGTATAAAAACAGATCAGCAACAAGGGGTGCACAATTTATACCCACTGGAATGCCTATTACTTGTTTAAAAATAGAGGTACCAAATCTCAAATAAATATTATCCAATAAAAACGTGAGCGCCTGGATAAGGTTTTGACAGGTCCATGAAGTATAATTATCTTAAGAAACATCTGTAAAGAATGCCCTATGTTCAGTACAAGCGATTAATGTTTTATTTTCTCTAGCAAACGTTTTTCAATGAGACTGGTTAGCTTGTCTCTTATTAAATTATGAGTGAGAGAAGTATACAAAGTAGAAACATCATATGAAGACAAACAGAACGCCTGAAAATTATTTGATTTAAGCTTCTTCAAAACGTTATTTGAATTTTTATAGACCAACATAATTTTTTGCCTGTGGTTTCAAAAACTTTTTCGCAATACCTAATTATATGTTCTTTTATAGCTGTAAGACAAGATGTTAAGAGCAAGGAAAATTTTGTTGTTGTACAAGAACTAGAGATTTCAATAAATCTTGCTTTGTACGGTGTTTTGTACATTTTAGGCAACCAATATAAAGCAGGTACTTTGTCTTGTTTCGGCTCAACACTGATTCTACATTTTGTTATTTGTAGAGTGTGTGCATTAACAATATCACTCTCAGATAAAGAAGTCAGTGTATAAGCATTAGTGCTATTAAGCTCTTCCGTTTAAACATTAATATAGTGTATACGCCACACTATAATTACATTATTTGAAGCCTTATCAGCAGGTGTTTAAACAAATCTGTTGTGAAAATATTGAATACCCTTTTTCAAATGACGAAAGTTAAAACGAGGTCGAGGTGGTAATAAAGGTATGTTTCTTTTATAAACGGATATACGAGTGTCAATTATTTTGAATATTTGTTGTTGTTTTTTTCAGTTTGAAAGAGCTCAGTATGTTCTCGTTTACAGCATTTATTGCAAAAAGAGTTTAAAGACTCGCCCATTTACGCGCGACAGGTATTGAATTCGATGTCTGATGGAATTCTATATTTCGGACCTTTTGAAATTAAATTGCGGATTCCAAAGTCTTTGATAACATTTAGATCCTCTGTTACGATGTGACCGGCAGTTTGATAGCAAAAATTTGAATTGGAACAGTCTCATGAAATTGGTGTATTCTCAACAATCGGTAAATCCGAGGTTATTTTGTTGTAATTGAAAATTGTGTTTCTAATTGGTTTGTTGTATTTATAACAAACGATAAGTGTTTTCTTCTTGAAATAATTAGGTATAGCCGATTCAACAGTTTTATCTTTAAATATACTTGGAAGGTCAATAAAATATATATTTAAAAATGAAATTTTCAGGAAATGTCTTTGGTGATCAGATTCCAAGTCAATGTGTGGTTTGAGAACATGCCGAGTGTAACACTGAGCAAGGCTAGCAACTTCATAAAGAGAATGAGTTACAAAATATAAACATCATTAAAAGCCTCAAACCAGATACACGACGCCAATATTAAAGTTTGGAGCTGTTAAATACAATCCTAAATTATTTTGATTATGTAGAACGTATTAATTATGCAAGGTTATATGAATTTAAAAGCCAATCCACTTTAAGAAATATTTAAAAGAGACAGACATTATAATAAAATGTTTAAAATTTATGTTTTCGGCGCTGATAATAATAAGCCAATTAGTTTGCCAGAATAATGGCATGCGACGTTTAGCTGCCAATGTGAGTGCCAGTAGAATGATTTATTTAGCAAGAGTTCCTTCGCATCAACGCCTTTTATATTACAGAGACACAGCTGCTATGGAGAAAATTCTCAGTACCAACAGAAACATTCATATCAAGTATACATGCACCTCGACAAGAGTGATTACTAATCAGCAATAAACGAATTGACTAAGAATTGGAATTGTCGCAGTCCCGTGGATTCTGCCTTCTGGAATGTGCAGGAATCGCTGAGCGTCTAGCCTGTAAAGGCACGCAATACCACAATAAATATTATGAACCAAGAAGAAAAACAAGGCGCTAGCCTTCATAGATTTCTAATTGTGAAATGCCAATATCAAGACAAAATACAACAACAGGACAATTTGAAACGAATGCATAATGAACGTAACGAATGAAGTAATGAAACAAATAACAATTTACCTGTAAAGGCACGCAATACCCCAATAAATATTTGGTTATGAACCAAGAAGAAAAACAAGGCGCTAGCCTTCATAGATTTCTAATTGTGAAATGCGCATGCGTGCAGGTGTAGTGCGGGAAAGTTAAATTATTGAGGCCCGTCACACAGGTTAGTAAAATATGAATGAAAAATGAGCTATGCATGGGTCTATGGGAATTATGAAGAGGACGAATTGTGACAATACAGACACAACATATGACGAATACTGACGATACAGACAACACATTGCACGAACACTATCATAACACACATGTACAAACATACAATACATAATAATATATACAAATAAATAAACTGTAGGTTTTACCCTGTGACATACTCCCCCTCTGCGGGAAATGTCGTCCCGACATTAAAAAGAACATCCTCTGAGGAATAGTAACTTGAAGTATCAAAGGGTTTTAAGGTAAAGTTGTAAGGCTTAGACCTATTAGCTAACTAAAAACTACAGCGTCATACCATACGCCAACACTAGCTTTCGTTTGGGATGGTCAAGCTACCTTCCAACAACTCAGTTCTACAACATCGGCACACTGGGTGCGCAAACCCGGAAAATGCTATTAAGCATTAATCAATATAGGCGAGCTCAACCTATATACGATAATCTACAGTATTAAACTGTTTGCACAATAAGGCATTTTATGTAATGCACATTGCAATTACATATTTAGTATCATCGAGGATGCAATAAGACAAATAAGATAATATTCATTTTGTCAACTTTATTCAAATCATAATCATTTTTAACTATACAAGTTATATAGTAAAAATAAAAAACAACACCTGAACAACAAACGTCACAACTGTAATTGGGTACCAAACTTTTACCCTAAATCCCAAGTGCCATCAGTCATCCACTTGGGTTGAGCCCTAGTTCTGGGTTGAAATGTTTCCGCCCCTGGATTCAAACGCTTGGACCTTCGTGCAGGAATTACATATTTCGGCATTTTCTGGATACTGTCTGAATGAAAATCCTTCTGGATACTGTCTAAAGGAGAAGCATCGGAAGACGCAGGTGAATCCTTCTGGATACTGTCTGAAAGAGAAAGATCACAAGAAGTTAATGCACTGTCTGGTGATTTCTGGATAGGTTCTTGTAGTGGAATACCCATGAATGGAAGGAGAAGATTACGGTGGAGGAGTTTTGGCTGACTCCTACCGTGCTCCCGCTTAACGCTATAAATGGGAAGCTCGGGATTGGGGTGATCTATGACCAAATAGACATCCTTCTCCCAACGGTCTGCGAGTTTGCTTTTACCCCTTATTCCAACATTTCTCACCAGGACCCTATCCCCGATGTCAACTTTCGCTTCTCTGACTCTCAGGTCATATCTTCTCTTATGACGTCGGCCCTGTTTTCTGGCTTCTCTGGCTGCTACTTGGTAAGCAAATTTGAGACGGGACCTCAGGCCATCTACGTATCCGGACTTATCTTTCGGGCGTCCGTCCTTATCTGGTTCGATGCCCAAGGCGGCATCAATAGCAAGGCGAGGGTGGCGCCCGAACATCAGATAATGCGGGGTGAAACCGGTGGCGTCATGCCTAGTAGAATTATAGGCATGGACCATGACAGGAACATGGGCTTTCCAGTTGGCCTTCTTCTCCTCCTCTAGAGTTCCCAGCATATTTAGAAGGGTCTCATTAAACCTTTCGGGCATGCCGTTGCCCTGTGGATGGTAGGGCGTCGTCCTCGTTTTCTCAACCCCAGCCAGAGCACATAGCTCTTTAATCACTTGACTTTCGAAATTTCTTCCCTGATCGCTATGGAGTCTACTGGGGAAGCCATAATGACAGACAAAGGATTCAAAAAGAAGTTTGGCGGTAGTGTGAGCCGTTTGATTTTTTGAAGGAAGCGCTTGGGCGAAACGTGTAAAGTGATCAGTAATGATAAGAATGTTTTCAAAACCACCACTAGACATCTCAAGGGAAAGAAAATCCATGCACACGAGTTCCATGGGATAACTGGACTGCACAGGAACCAACTTAGCAGCCGTCTTATCCAAGGTTTTGCGACGTATGCAACGAGGACAATGGCGCACTCGATGTTCAACAAACTGATCCAACTGAGGCCAAAAGAAACGCGATTTGATCAAATAAGTAGTTCGGTCTCGACCTTGATGACCTATTTCCTCATGGAGTCCCTTGAACACCATATCATGAAATGACTCAGGAAGAACGATTTGTTCGACAGGAAACCCGCTCAAAGAACCTTTTCGGTACAGAATACCATTTTTCAGGAAAAGAGAGTTCCACTCCCTAAGGTATTTACGGACAAGTTCCGACTCACTGGACCGCTGCCTATCAGTAAGTCTATGACCGGCTCTAAGGATCTGCATCACTCGTGAAATGACGGGATCTTTGGCCTGCTCCTCTTGCCAATCCACTGACCTGAGATCGGATCCAACTGTAATGCTTTCTGGGTTGTCTTTTAGAACCTGTTGTGTTAAAGAAACACACTCAACAGCTGGGAATTTTTCCTGTTCAGTAGGCCGGGCTTGCAAGAGAGCTTTAACTGCATCTGACAAAAGTAGGTTTTCCCCATCATTTGCAGAGAGTCTAGAGAGAGCGTCAGCATCTACATTTTGCTTACCAGAGCGATAATGAATTTGGATGTTGTAAGCTGACAAAGCAGCTAACCAACGATGGCTCATGGCATCCAACTTTGCAGTGGTAAATGCATAAGTAAGGGGATTATTGTCAGTGCGGACATGAACAGTGTTACCATACAGATAATCATGAAATTTGTCACACACTGCCCATTTTAGAGCGAGAAACTCAAGTTTATGGGCCGGGTAATTTCTCTCATTACCTCTTAAACCCCTACTGGCATAGCTTACCACACGCTCCTGGTCGTCGTGTTTCTGGTATAAAACTGCTCCGAGGCCATTGGTACTCGCATCTACATTCAGGATAAAGGGTTTGCTGTAATCAGCATATGCTAATACTGGGGGAGTAGTGAGTTTCTCAATCAAGGTCCTGAATGCTGTCTGGTGCATTTCACTCCAAGACCACTTCACAGGTGCCCTGGTACTCTTTGTCCGTTTGTTAGTCGGATGACCAACTAGCAAATCATTCAAGGGCTTGGCAATTTGTGAAAACCCTTGGATAAAACGCCGATAATAGCCGGCAAACCCAAGAAAACTCCTAAGCTCTTTAATACATGTAGGGAGTGGCCATTCTTGTAAGACTTTGATCTTTTCAGGGTCAGTCTCAACACCCTTATGGCTGACAATGTGACCGAGGTATTGTACCTGTGTCTTCAAAAACTCACACTTGGAGCCCTTCAGCTTAAGACCTGCCAGTTCTAAACGCTGAAACACAGCTTCCAACCTCCTGAAGTGGCAATCAATTGTGTCGGAGAAAATGATGACGTCATCAAGATATATAAGGCACTCTTTGAGGTGTAATTCGCCCATACAGCGCTCCATAAGGCGCTGAAACGTGGCCGGTGCGTTAGTAAGGCCAAAGGCCATTCGATTACACTCAAAGAATCCTAGAGGGCCAACCTGAAAAGCAGTTTTAGGCTTGTCTTCTTCCTTCATGGCAACCTGCCAATAACCTGAGCGTAGGTCAAGTTTAGAAAAGAATTGGGAGCCTACAAGAGAATCAATGGTCTCTTCAATACGAGGAAGAGCATATGCATCTTTAATGGTGCGGCTGTTTAATTTGCGAAAATCAATAAAAAACCGCAAAGAGCCATCCTTCTTCCGTACCAAGACAATATTTGAAGAAAATGGGCTATGAGATTCCTGTATCAATCAATGCAAGGACGTTGGTACCATTGACAAACATCTCAGTCTCATTAGCATGTCCTACTAATGGCACAGAACTAGGGCTAACACTACTCTGACCTCCTATCTGCCCTGTGATGGAGGCCCGCTCAAGTTTAAATCACTCTTCTTGGCACCTTCTTCCGAAGAACTTTCTTTGTAAGGAGTCTCCTTACCTTTGTTTCTCCAGTTTGAGCGCTTCTCATATCTATCCGCTTGACCTTTCTTTAAATCTTTCACCTCTTTGTCTAACTCCAGCAGCTTACTTTCCATTCTGCTCATCTGCAAGGTCATCGTCTCCATCTGTTTTAACAATCGATTTTCGACGCTTGCTAAGAACTGCTTTGCTTCACTTACCTCAGGTCTGGGTTCATCGCTTCCCACTCTCCTGGCATCTGGTGCAATGTCCTGTTTCGGTGTTGGTTTACTTACCTGGGTCAGGGATCGTCGAGACAGCCTCATGTCTTCCTCTATTACTCGTAACTCCTTCCGGAGAATATTGTAGTCATCAACTTTCTCAAAGAGATAGCGCGAAACATTTTTTAATTCCATATCCCTTAAACCTGACCATAATCGATTTCGTAGCATCCTGTTACAGCTAAGCCTGCGATTCGGTTCCGTGTAAAATCGGTTTTGATCGGCGTGACACGCACGCAAAACGCTTCACGGTACACGCTAAGCGGTTTACGTTTCACGATGCACGCTTTAGCGCTTCACGGTTCGAACCGTGTGACCAATCAAATCACAGAGCGGTTTAACCGTGAACCGTGTGACCAATCAAATCGCAGACGGATTGTAACGAGGTTGAGATAACAGTGTCGCTATTTATGCACAACACACGCAACTTGTACATCTAACCCTGTACGGTGAAATTTATAAAAACCAGATCACGAAAACAATGTATAACTATTTAAGCGGTTCATAGCCTAGGAATTTTATTGTCCCTTGAAATAATTCTGATGGAAAGAAATTACCGGTAATAAAGTATTTAATAAAGTATATTAAAGGGCTGCTTAAATATAAACCCTTGTGGTTCATACTCAAATAATTTAATTTTGCTTTTGAAATAGATCTGATGCGAAGAAATTAGATCTACCCGTAATAAACATTTACTTAATATTTTAAAGGGCTTAAAAATAGACCCTTGTCTTGGACCGTGTTATGTGTTTTATATACTGTACAGTGATGTACGCTGATCTGGGTTTTACTCATGCGCTCTACATGTAGAAAACGTGTGTAGAATATTTTGATGATCGGCGATAAATCAAAATTGATGGTGAGTCTATATGTTGTATTTTACAATTAAAACACAGTCAAAAACTTGAAAAACGGTATAAACGGTTGCTGTCATGCCGGATAATTGGAAGTTTTGATTATTGTAATTAGATTTCGCAATCGTGTGGTCAACTGGCCGGTTACACAGGCACCTGATTAGAGGTTTTTTTCTGGCCAGTATGTCAGATTTTGTCAATTTCATCTAATAAATGGGCTATTTGTATTATTAGATGGAACTACAATCACCCAGAACACAAAATATCCCTGTTTCCGAAAAAAAAAACACAACAAATTGCTCGTTGTCCTAAATAACTAGATCTACTGTAAAGATAACAAGAAAAACAGATCACAAAAAAATGCATAATCCCAGTTGCACATCGATTTTGAATGAAGACAAAATTACCAATCAAATGTTGATTGGCGTTGATAGGTCCTTTTATTAATCTTTCCTATGAAACCAGTAAGAAAACATGAATTTGTCTATTAGTAGAGAATATCCAAGTTTATTATCAAATTTTATGCAAGTTTTCACTCTGAATCTTTTCTATTCCGATTACTGGTAAGCCAGGTTTATTTAAAAAAAAAACGAGTTGACTGCATTAGCCAGGTTCAAAAAATGTTAAAATTTGCGAAAACTTGAATGTTAGCAAAACATCGGTATGTTTTTTTGTACATGCGGTGTGATTTAAATAAAAATCAGGTATATAGAATGTTGACAATCAAAATAAGTAACCTAATTTGCATCTATTTCTGGAATAGAGCAGATTCCGCGGACTAGAATGTGAAAACCTCAGTGTATTTTGATAATAAATTTGGATTTTCTCTGCTAATTATGGACTTATGTTTAGTTTCTTATGTCATCGGAAAGATAAGAAAGATGTTTCCAGTCACAGGTCTCTAAAAATTTTGGGTCGGTAGGTCATTTTTTGTTGTTGTTTTTTTTAAACCACCAATATATGCAAAAATGGCAACAGTTTAATTATTAATTTAATACAAATTAAGCTAATTGCCATCTGACGGATATAAGTAACAAGAATGTTCACCTAATATATGTGATAATGGCTATATCCCATAGAATAAATGGTTACATTTACCTGTTGATAACATGTCAATATAATCTGAGAAAATTAGTACCCTAAAAATAATTATACAATCACAGTATTCTATTAGAAATTGCTTGCAGTACAGCAAATTTGAATTGAAGTAATTTATTGAAAAGTTTCAAGTTCATGAACCTCTATGAAGCTCAATGCAGCTTTGTTAGCAAGAATTTGCAATGTTTAAGCTCATGTTTGAACTTTTTCTGAGACATGGACTGACAAGTGCATTTACACTGTAAATAAAAAGTAACATAAATCAAAAGTAAGGCACTTTTTGGTTGGTGCTAAACACATGGGAATCCTTTGTTGATTTCAGGTATCGGGGTGGGAGGGGGGGCACAATTTTTTCAGTGAAATAAATAAAAAAGAAATAGTTAATATTTCACAGTATGTGCAAAATTTAAGTACACATTTTAATAGTTAATTTTGCAGCAAATTTAGAGGTGAAGTATCTGTAAAATAATGTTCATTTGTTGGGTTTTTCTAATGCAAAATGGCAAAGTTAAACACAGTGTCAGGACTTACCTTAAAAATCTATTTATGATAAAACTGAAATCATCTTGAACATTTCTTATGTTTCTGTTTTGTTTTTGTTTTTCAGAATATGTCACAGCTGAAAATGTCATTGAAACACCAACAAGGATTTTGATAAAGTTTAAAACAATAATGTATTTACCGGTATGTAAACAGTTTTATAGTGTTTTAGTCATGTATGCCTGATTGTTTCACTTTAATAGAGAATAATTGCTTTCCTCCATATATAGGCATTTTTACAGATGTGTAGCCATTAGACTGTGTGAATGTACAGGCTGATCAGGATCTGCACTGGTCACATTTTGGTCAGAAATAACTGAACAAATAAAAAAGCAAACTTTGTAGATCCTGTTCAGGTGGTAAGGATGTGTCGGCTGATCTGGATCTACACTGTTTGCCCACGCAATAAAGGTAATAATATATGGAAGAAATGGTTAAAATAATCCTAAATATCCCATCTGATTTCTTTTCAATGATTTCTTTTATATAAATTCTCCAAACTGACCAAGTACACCTGACTTTGTAATTTGATACAGGCCATTAAAGCATCACTGGGCAAATGAATGATTCCTGGGGTCAAGCATGATATTATAATTTCATGGATAAGAAATCCTGGAGATTAGGGGAAGTTTAGACTTGTTTCTTGTACTGTAAATAATCTCCCCCCCCCCCCTAAAAAAACAACAAAAAACAACAACAACAAATGGATTCTGAATGATATTGTCCTTTCCTGTGAGTAAACCCGCACCCAGAAGATAATATGCTGGACCATGATTAATTAAATTTACCACAAGACTCAGAAGTACATGTAGTGGTTTTCAATTTAAAGCTGTGTTACACTTGTTAGTTATTTAGTCATAAGGGTCTCATATTATTATTGGGGATTTAATGTGCTATTTAAATAAGTGTCCATGTGTTGTAAATAAAATTGGTCAGAATCTAAGACTTGGGGACTGAAAACAATAATCAATGTTGTAATTTAACTGAACATTTAAGTACAACATATAGATTAAATCATGAAATAGTGTCTGATTTAAGTTCTTTAAGTGCAACTTTCATATTTTCATAACTAAACTCTTTTTGGACTTTATTCATTGTTTGGGATGATAATATACCTAGTTTAAACACTCCCATCCAATTATTTTTTACCAGTCACTGTTCTTTTTTCACATAGTGCTTATTACTTAAAGATACTTGTGTTTTATGACCATGTTACATAATCTAATCAGCAAGACACTGATCTTATCAGTAGGTCAGCAGGGGGTGTCATAAATATCCTTTTGAAGATAAGTAGTTCACTTTGTGAGAGATTAAAGATGTGCTAATTTAGGGTAGAAGTGTTGTTTTAAGAAACTGACTTGGGATTAATTATACTATTTCATGCTATCAGTGTAGTAAGAGACTATTAATTTATTTAATTTTTTGAACTGTAATAAGTGCAAGTTGTGTTTTTTTCAAGCCAGAGGAAAGTTGAAAACAAATTAAAAATTATATTATTTTCAAATGATTCAATTTAATTGTAAAAAAACTTCAAAAAGCAGATATCTAAAGATAAAACATTATTTCAATAGAACAATTGATTTTTTGTAACATCCTTGTAAAAAAAAGCATCATTATGGCATTATTAAATGTTACTAAAAGAGTAAAAGTAATTCTTGTGACTTCTGCATCATAGATAAATAAGTGCTTAAAACATAATAAAATGCTTCACATTCATGACCTTATGCATAATTATTTAATTTTAAAAATAAACCAATAATAGGAAATAAATGTATATGATTTAACCCATTCCTTTACACATTTTTATGCATGAACCACCTTTATAGATCTAGATCAGCCGGCACATCTATGCAATCTGATCAGGATCTGCACTGGTCGCATTTTGGTCAGAAATAACCTAACGAATCTTAAAGCCAACAGTGCAGATCCTGATCAGATGGCATGAATGTGTCGGCTGATCTGGATCTACACTGTTCACCCACGCAATAAAGATGTGTCTATGGAGGAAAGGGTTAAACAGAATGACAGAACAGTGAAAGTAAAAAATCACATGCTTAATGGCTTAAAATGTAAATGACTGGTACATGTTTAATTTTTAATTAAATACTTATGTTCGTATGGCATTTTCATCCCCAAAAGTGGCACTTAGGTCTGGCACCGTTTAAGTGGACCCCACTTATTATTACATAATAAAAGTTTCAAGAGTTAAGAAAATTTATAGATTTAGTCTTAATAATATTTTCTGTATGTTATTGGTAAAAATTTAAGTTTATCGTACTTCTTTGTTTGACAGTATTATTGTTCAGTGTATTTGGTTCATTTTTGACAGACTAAGTAAATTATCTGTGGAACTTATTGCAATTAATAAACAAAGAAATTTCCTTTTGTCACTTTTACGGTTTTATCAGCTTGGCTGCATAATGACAGGTATTTGATTAACTAAGTGTCAAGCCACAGACTGATGAGGGTTTTGGGGGTTTTATATTTGCATATTTGTTACATAGAATTTTATTGGTTATTTAAGAAAACCTTTATTTTTATATAGAATAATTTTGTAGAATTTAGTCAGTCTTAATAGAACATAAGTAGGAAAAACAACTTGGAAATTTGTAACTTCATTTTAAGTCTTAAGAATAACTTTTGAAATATTACTTGAACAATTATATTGGGATATATAGAATTTTGGAATAAAGTAAATTTATGGAACGTACTGCTGTTACCCTCTGCTAAGTAACTGGCAGAGTGTACCCCTGGACTGAGTGAATATTATAGAGGTGTGTCTACGCATGGGCATTGAGCTAATTAATTCCCCAAATCCCCGGTCAGCCTCTAATGCTGAAGTAGACCCAGTGTAGACCCCAAAGAAAAACAACAACAACAATCACTCTCACTTCATTCCGGTTCCAGGTCACTTATAGACTTTTGCATACATGCAGTTACAATGCAGAAGTTTTTTCTTGTATGTTTCTTATTAAATAAGTGAGCAGGTCCATGACTTCTCCCTAAACTAGAAACTTTTCTCTGTTCTCACGACCTAAGCTATTCCCAGCCTATCTACTCAATTGAATAAGGCTGTTATCCATAGGTGAACAATGTAGATCCAGAACAACCAGCACAGCTGTGCCATCTTGTAAGGATCTACACTTCACTTTTTGATTCAATAGATAATTTCTGACTAAGAAAAGAAAGGTGTAAATCCAGATCAGATAGTGAGGATATGTTATATTTATTAATGTTACACCTTTTTTATCATACATTATAAAGCATAGGTAAACATTTCAGCTTTTGTTTCCAGCAGACAGCTAATATAATTATATATTCATGCATCAACTTTGTCTTCTTTTAACACTTTTTAAACACCTAACTTCTTTTTCAGGGCAACAAGAAAGAGAACTTGTAGTGTTTTATGATGGGATATGGAAACTTCTATTTCGACACATCACCCAAAAAGAAATCCAGTATGACTAAACATCTTGCAACTGTCAAGATGGACTGTGTTGTACAACAGATTTGATTATTATCAAAACATAAAGTGAATGTCGCTATCCTGTGGAAAGTATTTTGTTTGAAATCTTGGAAAGTGAAAGACATTGAAAGTAACAAAGCATTCTTGAAGATATTGGATAAAATATTAAAACTTTATGAAGATGTCAAGAATATTTCCACAGGCCAGCAGCCAGTGGAGCCTTGTACGTCGAACAGTCTGAAGTGTTATTATTATGCACACATAAAGGCATATTCCAGCAAGAAACTACTTCGTTTAAGCTACTGATCGAGACTTCTCAGAAGAATACTACTTCCCAAGCAGGACAGGAACCTCACAGTCTTTCACTGAAATCTAGTTGCCAGCAAAAATAAAGCAAGAATTCTGTCTCAAGCAAAATTTATGTGTTTCACATATCAGTCAGCACTTTCCTGTAATGTCTCCTCGCCAAAGCAGCCAGCAGCCACAGAACTAAATAATTCAACCGTTGAGCCGGCATCCAGAGATCCAGATTTGCGAGTGAAGCAGCAAACAGCAAGTCTGCATCCAATGGCAACCAGTAGCTAATGAATCGTCTTTAAAACATTTTAGACACTAAACTACATAGCTGATACACATACTTAATTTAACTTGAATTTATCTAATTAAATCTCATAAAGAAAACGGGGCTGCTTTTTTGTTGTTTACCCGTGTATTACAGACTTCCCGAAAGTTGAAAAAAGTGTCAGGCATTTGGTCAGACAAGATGTGAAAAACTGTCTGACCGAAACAAATTCTGTCAGACCGAAACATGTTAAAAAGGTATAATAAAGTATTAGGAGTTCAAATTTTTGTCTGACATTCGGTCAGATAACATTAGAAAACATGTCTGACCGGCTGAAATTTTACCAGACAGGTCCTTCGGTCTGGCAACTTTCGGGAAGTCTGGTATTACATAAATATTAACATCCATTATTATGTCTCAAAAAGTTTGGGGATCATCTAGTCATTGCCAAGAGTTGTTTAACTCTTTCCTCCGTATATACGCATTTTTACGCATGTGCGACCAGTGTAGATCCAGATCAGCACATCTGTGCCATCTTATCAGGATCTGCACTGGTCGCATTCTGGTCAGAAATATCCTAATGAATCAAAAAGCGAACAGTTTAGATCCTGATCAGACAGTACGGATGTGCTGGCTGATCTGGATCTAAACTGTTTGCCCAAGCAATAAAGGTGTATCTATGGAGGAAAGGGTAAACCCTATACATTTTCTTCATAGATACAACTTTGTACTATGTACTTTCAATGGTTTTTAGCTTGATTATTTAAAGAATAGGACTGTGAATCTCTAGGCAACCTGCAATGCTATAAGCAGGGTATTTCTGATATGATGACATGTATTTTTCTGTTGTTTTTGTGATATTAAAATTTTTTTTTTCTAACTACTGTTTGTATTGTTATTTTCTCTATTAAGATTGAATATGAAACAAATCTAAATATAATATAAAAATGGGATTTAACCTTTAACTCCATAGATACACCTTTGTTGCATGAACCAACATAGTAGATCAATATCAGCGAGCACATTTGTGCAGTCTGATTCGGATCAACACTGTTCGCATTTCATTAGTTTATTTCTGATCAAGATGTGACCAGTGCAGATCCAGATCAGACCACATATATGTGCAGGCTGATCTGGATCAACACTGTTTGCAAACACTTTTAAGCCTGTATACCAGTATGTGAAGTAAATGGTTAAACATAGTTGTGTAATGTATAATTTACAGTAAGACTGCATGATCTGGTCTTATTTAAAAAGGTTTTTTTTTTCCTTTTGCCAAAGACAAATAATGATAATGGGGATACCACGGTTAACATCATCTCACTTTGATCACTATTATTTGGTGCACCAGTGAATCTTTACAGCCTTAAAGCGAGAATATTTTTTAACTATTCCACTCACTTTGTCGTCTGCATTTTGCTCTAGTCAAAGACACAGATCTTTAACTGATCTAGTAAATCTCATTTTGATATGGGGACTGGACGAGAATTACTTCACGTAACAAATCGCTATTTTCACTTGATATAATCCACCATATTGTAACTGATAATTACGTGTTGACTGGATTTTAATCATGTTTACATCACTTTTAATCGATCTTCATGTTATTATGTTATTTTGATATACTTCTTGAACACATTGACTAAATTATCACATCTTTTTAAGGGCCTTATGTGATCGGCATTTCAAATTTGTATGTTTGCTTTCTGCAGGCTAAGGCACTTTGAACGGTTACATGGTGCAATTTTGGTGATTTTGATTGTTATATCAATAAGTAAATAGTGAACCTGAGTTTAATGATAAAGAATATGCATCTTTCTTTAAATTAATGCAAGTCAAATTTGTATTTAACATTCATTAAAAAAGCTTTAATGATAGACAAAATTGATAAAGGGTTTCGGTATCAAAAATGGCGATCTTGTGATTCAAGATATCGCAGGCCGCATGCATAGGCGAGAAAATGCGATGATGCATATCTACTTACATATAATATAGGTCTTTGCTGCAGTAAGTGTACATTAGATTTTTAAAATGAGCACTCTAAATATAGTTATATAATAATAATAGACAGACGCCCATATGATCTGCTAAGGACGTCTTTAAATAAACACAAAAACACATACACACACACACACTAGTAAGTGTAAAAAAACAACCTTTTATTATATATATTGAAAAGCCAATTCAGATGCAGCAAATTTGTGCCCATCTTACATAAACCTGAACATAATTCAGGAAAGAAATAAAAACAAGGAATTAACAGATTATATCTAGTGGCCATCAGTGTAGATCCACATCAGCCTGCACATCTGTGCCATCTGTTAAGAATCCACACTGATTCATTCTTGATCAGAAATAACCGTATGGGACGAGAAGCGACTAGTTAATATCCTAGCTGATAAACCACAGGGATCTGCGCTCCACAGATCCAGATCTGCGCTCCACAGATCCAGATCTGCCTGTACATTCATGAAGTCAGGAAGTCTTATTGGTCAGTTATAAACTTATGAATGTAGACATGGCCTTGTCAAGAATAATCTTATAAATCTAGGAGCATTGAATGAAACCCCAATCAGACTCAATGATGTGTCAGTGTAGATCTAGATTAGCATGCACATCCATGCCGACTGATAAGGATCCTCGTACTGTTCTATTTTTTGGTCAAAAATAACCTTTGTGACAAGAAAGCGACTAGTTTATTTCCTAGCTCATCAAGCAACACAGATGGGAGTCCACTGTAGATCCAGGTCTGCCTGTGCTTTGTGCAGTCTAATCAGGATTTACACATTCCATTTATTGATTGGTCAGGAATAAAACTTTATAAATCTAGACAAATCTTGGTCAAGAATAATCTTGTGAATTTTTAAAAGCATCTAGAAAAGCCCCGATCAATCTCATTGCAGCTAGTGTAGATCCAGTTCAGCATGCACATACATGCTGTCTGATAAGGATCCACATACTGCTCCATATTTTTGGCTAGAAATAACGCAATGAGATGAAATGCGACTATTGTGCATACCCTAGCTGACCAAGCTGCAAGGAAGTCAAAAACATGTCGTAGATCCAGATCATTCTGTACTTTAGTGCTGTCTGATCAGAATTTGCACCATCCACATTTAGTCAAGAATAACCTTATTAAACTAGAGAGGGCTTGCATAGATCCTGATAAGACCGATGTGTTTGTTGTCTTGATCACTTTCATGTCAAAATTAACCTTAATATATTGAGCGAATGGTGCAGGATGTGTCGAATCTCCGCAAAATTCATCCGATTTAAAAATGTCGGGTACCAATTAAGTTCGGTAAATTAAATCTTAACCTTCTCCAGTATTAACTGATTTTCGGGGAATAGACTTTAATAATAATCATAAGGGATATAATCAACAAAATCATTTCAATCTTGAACTCTGTACGTTTCGGCCTACGACCTTTTCAAAACAAAATACAGATTGCCTTATATGCAAGTGTTATTTTCGTAGACTTGTTTCGGTTTTCATATTAGATATGACAAATAAACAGTAGTCTAAGACATTCATTGAGAAATAGCAATTGTTTGGATGTATTCGAGAAATGGCCATTATTAAGTTTTGTTTTTATGAATTAACGCTTCACGCTGCGCATGCGTATTGAGATCTCACGGTTTCACGGTGCGCATGCGCAATGACATGAGCGGTTTCACGGTGCGCATGCGCTGTAGTATCACGGTTCACGGTCCACGCTTCACGTTACACGCTGCGCGAGCGTTATCGTTCGTCGCAAGGTTTCTCACGCAAAATCGGGGAACCGAATCGCAGGCTTAGCTGTATAACCTAAAACATGCTACCATGATTTCAATTAAAAGTACTATTACATGACTTTGTACTGTAATAATGCCTGGTGCACCGTGATTGGAACTGAGGGTTTCCAGATTGGAGGCCAGAATGCTTTCTATGGCTGTCATCGGTAACATAAAAAAAAATGTGACCCGGCCATAAACAAAACTGCTAATGATGTTTGTTTCCACAAGTATGTTTTGAAATAAAGAAATAAAATAAATCAGATAATACAATACAGTCCTTAAGTTTGCCTTAATTGCAATTTAATGTCAACCCAGTCATTTACATTTAATGTTTATCACATTTTCTAATAGATAAATTGGTTATTAATTTATTTATTAGGCAATGGTTATTGCGAGTGGGGTTTGAATCAGAACAAACTTAGCTGACTGCAAATACATTTCTATTGCTGAAATTTAAACTGGAAAAAATTGTTCTTGAACATGATATGACCCTATTATTCCCCATGATGACTACATTCAGTGATAGATTTCATAGTCTGATTTATTTACAGATCCTGAAAGCTCACCCATTTATGCAGCATCTAATGACACCTGTACAAGACCCGCCTTTGACATTAAAGATGGCTACTCACTTACTTAAACCGTCATTTTCACCAGAGGGATCAAAGGTCACAAAAATCAACTGTTTATCAGAAGTTTATCAAGTATCTTAGGGAAATATCAGGTCAGTTGAAATTATGATAATTTGTCATATTAGTTCGCATAATGTTTTTGGACTTTTTATTTCTGTCCCATGTCCTAAGTTTGCCTGAGCACTTGCTGCTCTAAGGTTAACTGCTTAGATAATCTGCTGTACGTTTT
Organism: Corbicula japonica; assembly: GCA_038501625.1. NCBI lineage: Eukaryota > Metazoa > Mollusca > Bivalvia > Venerida > Cyrenidae > Corbicula > Corbicula japonica. Next base: position 1,080,939 of record JAZAYU010000016.1, read on the forward strand.
CTATCATCCTTTGTCAGTCATAGGAGTATTTTAACGCTAGAGTCTGTGATTGTTACGAGAACAAAATTAAATTAATATGTGCGGAACTGTTGTCACCATGATGCATATGCAACGTTTTGATCACATTGGATTTAAATCAGTGTCACTTAGTCAAGTGTTCAGACAAATTGTCAGTCTTTATAGACCATTATATACCTGGTCAATATGTCTGTCTCGGTGATCTCTGTAAAGATTCAAATATGAGCCCCATTATTGGAAAAAAAATTACTTGATCAGATATATAGAAATCGTGCTTCTGCTTTAGATGCAATGCTTATTATCAGATGTTCATTAAACTTGTTGAGTCAGAAAGTCTGTGTTTTGATGCAGTTTCAGTGAGAAACATGTATAGTCACAACATTGGTCGCAGGGTTCATAGTATGGTTCCAAAATGGGTGAAAAGAAATATCTGAATCGATCATCGGACATTATCAGACCGATTAATTTTATCAATCATTGATTAGATAATCGAAATCTTATCTGTAGTGCATAGCGTATTTTTTACCCTCAAACTCAGACTTACTAATACTACCATAACTTCTTTGTTCTTTTGTGAAGCAAAATCATACTGTAACAAATGGTTTTTAAATAGCGACATATATTATTGCGACGGGCTGTCCCTTTGGTAGGGTTATATTCACTGTAAACCTTACTGTCAACAGACTCAAAACTCTTTTCCATTGTGCAGTTTGAATGAACACTTACCGCAAGAACCAAAAAAGGAAGTTACTCTAATAATCAAGAAAAAACTGCGATAATCGATTATGGAAAACTGTAATCGATTATCGCCGACCTAGGTTCTATTCGATCAACATTCGATTATTTTAGATTATCGTTGGATCCCTAGTTAATAGTATGTTTATTTGTTTATTGTGTATATGCCACAATGTTAATATGAAAGTTAACTAGGCCTGAATGTGTGTCTGTGATCTCTCTGCTCATTTTAAAGAAGGTGAAGTGTGTTAAAAAATATTAACCACCTAATTGTGTCATGTTTAAAAGCATGCCTAACAAGATGTTTTATTTCTAATTGGCAGGTGGGAGACGAGAGGGAATACATCTTGGAATGGTGTTAAAATTTGTTACTGGGTCTGAAGCTGAACCTCCGTTAGGATTTTGTATTGCTCCGTCTGTTACATTCCAGAAGCTAGAATCACTACTGCCAACTGCAAACACGTGCACGAACAGTCTTCATCTTGGTATTCCGATCAATGCCACAATGCCTGAAGATGAGGAGTTATTTGCTCTGTATGACTATGCTTTTTGTAACAGTTATTTTGGGCTGATATAAAACTTGACTAAGTACATCTGAAGACTGACTGGTAATTAGATTACTAGTAAACATTTGCAGATATGTTTGTGAAATTGTCAGTGCAAAATGTGTTCATATTCATATTGCTGTCAAATCAGACTTCATGTAGGTAGTTCATACTGTGTTTCATCAATCTATTATATCATTTTGAAGTTTCTTTTTGTAAAGAAGGTTTGATGTGATTGAAATATCACCACTGTAAAACTTTCATCAGTATTGATCTGTTTGTGATTTTGTTTTGTTTTGTTTTTGCTTTATATCAAGTGAGTTTTCTTGTTCTTAAATTGTTAAGGATATTGTTTTTGCATTCAGGAAATTTTCCAAATTGGAACAGATTTGGTAGTGTTTTTTTAACTCACCTGATCACAACATATTTCTTTCTTCAGGGTAATGTATAGGCATATACCTTTTCCCATTGTCAATGTGTGCATGCATCTTTAACAATTTCTTCAAACAACATCTCCTCGTAAACCGCCTGATAGATTTTTATGAAACTCCTAGGACTTTTATATTTGATGTGTCTGGTGGTCCTCAACTAACATTGTTCAAATTTTATCCATGGGTCAAAATTGGCGCTTCTAATGTATAGGAAAAGATAAAATAATAATAAGGTAAAAATAGATTTTCAAACTTAAAACAGATTTTTCTGATACTGAAGCGTTTAGTGCTCTCATATTTGTTCTGTAGCATCACTTAGATGTTCTCCACCATAATTGTACAAATTATGTTGTTATATGATGTATATGTAACCCTTGTATATATAAGTATTGCCATACTGTTACATATGCCACTGCCGTTAAAAGTCACATGATTGATATAGAATTATAACTTTAAATTACTTCTCCTTTAAGTATCCATTGTTTTTACCAAACTAAACAGGAATATTTCTTAGGTGTTAGATTCTTTAAGTGGCATACCCTGTATCTCCTTGTAAAATGTAACCATTTAAAAGTTAATGTTTATTACAAGAATGAAAGTCTATCTCAAAAATAAATGCTTTTCAGTAAGCCTCGATGAGTACACATGCGTGACTCGTTCTGAAGATTTCGCCAAATGCTATCGTAAACCACGCTAAATAAGAACGGGATTAAAATGCAGCCTGTATTTAATACAACCTGTTCTAAAAATCTGATTGCCCAGTTACAATGTGCTTAATAATTCTGACTTTTCGAATAGTCGAGCGTGCAGTCGTTTCCGACTGGCTCTTGTTATTTTCATTACAGCTAGCATTCTTCAAATATTTGGTCTATTTCACTTATCATATATAAAATAATCAAAGTACATAATTGTATGAATCAAAAGAAAACAACCAACTTTCAAACGTCTTGTTCTGTTTCTAATCATAGCGTTTCTAATGATAGCATCCAATCGACTGTAAGTTCCGTTCGTCGTTGGTATTCGGAAAATCATAAAATGGCGATTAAAAACTGTTAAATTGTATCCATCTGCATCACATAAATATGACGTTTAGAAACAAAAATGTAATCTTACATCGTAATTTTAGGGAATTTTCTAACAGAATATGCAGTAAACACGGGTTTTCACATTTTCATGCAATTTTCATACGGCCAGCTACAGTATAACATTATTTAGGGTTTGCCAATAATATATATCTGTATGAATCTTTATAAAAAAAATTAGCATGCTGGATAATGTACCCACCTTTGTCGTTTTTTTATGACGAATTACTGCCTATGTTTTTTGGTAGGTCAAATTATTTGTAAAATTATCATTTGATTAGAGATTGTTTTGTATTTGTGTTGTTTACAGAGTTTATTCTGAGTTTTAGTTAAACTTGTTTAGTTTGAAATATTGTTGTAGTAAATATGTGAGCCAGGCTGCAGGAAAACAAGCCCTAATAGCAATACATTTTTATTATTTTATCATTATTTTGATATATACATCAAGCATGATTCAGTAACCAAAGTCAATTAATAAACAATTTCAACGCATGCATAGTCATTTTTTGTATACTGTTTATTTAAAAAAAATGGATTAATGCCATATAAATATACAATAATATTCGTACTCAAAGAAGTTCTCATTAGAGTTAAAAAAATTATCATGTGCTGTGCGCAGATATGCACTGAAAAAGATTGTGTTCATTGTCTTTGTGTTGCTACTGTTGTTTTGTACGAGGTATGTACGCACATACAATTAATACAACAACATAGTATTGAAACAGTGCTTTCGTGTTGTGTTTTGTTAGCTCACCTGAGCATGAAGTGGTCATGGTGAGCAGTTGTGATGGGCCGGCGTCCGTTAGTCTGTCGTCAACAATTTCTTCAAACGACATCTCCTGAATCGCTTGACGGATTTTGACCAAACGTTACAGAAATGATCATTGTGTGACCCTCTCTCAGTTGTTTAAATGGTTTTGGAAAATTGCAAAATTAGGTCATTTGTCGTATGTCACCACACATTTGTCTCCTTATTTTCACAAACTAAAACCAAACGCGTATGTCACATAAGTTGTGATATAAAATGATGGCACAACATATTAGAACATCATCAGAAGTAGCGTACTTCATCGTCAACATTGTGAACAACATATTTATTTCAGTTATAGGAGAAGTATCATCTTTATAAACAACAGCAGCAGGCAACCATCATCATGGTCACCTTTTGTAGCTCATTGTGCTCAGGGTGAGTTTATAAGATTGCAATTTGTTTGTCGCCCCGCAGTCTGTATACATGTCTGACTCCAAGGACCAATACTGTTGAACGTGGGTGTTAAACTATTTCGAAATTCTTTGATTGACCACACAACATTTCTCCTGAATTTAGAATGTTAACCAGGTTAACAATACATGTATCCATGGCTACAGCAGATCACATGCGGTATTTTGGCTTTCAACCTCAAGCCTTCATCTTAAAACGGGTCCCATGGATCGAAATGTATTAAACACATTCCTGCAATGCATCATTTCCGATAGGGTTTAGATACCCAGTGCGCACAAATATGGCAGTATGTACTTGCCCACAAACTACTCTAATAATCCGATTGCCCAAACAACTAATCCGACAGCCCAGTAATCAAACTTCGTGTATAAGTGGTAGTGATAAGAGCGTTTAACAACGACCACTCTTTGTTGTGAGTTTGAATTCCGACTGCATTTAAAAAAAGATCACTATGGCCTCTACTGTATGAACCTTAATGACTGAGGTTCATGGATATACACTTCACGTCTGACTTAAAAAGAATACTGACATGGAAATGCAACCATTTCGTAGATTATTTAGGCTGTGTAGTGATAGCTACTAAACTCTGGTTTACTGTAAAACCTGTTTGCTTTGAGGCTAATTACTTGGAAATAGTCCAGCATATGTTCCTACTCGGGCTAGTCAGACAATGGCGGACACTAAATAGTCCCAATTTTTTTGCCTTTTGGGGGCATTAAATGGCTAGTATGGCCTGAAAGGAACATGTTAAGTAAATGAGATGCTTTTACTGACACACTGATAGCAAATTTATGTTTGGAAATGCAGTATATGAAAAAAGGCCCTGGTTTTAGGACGGCATATGTAAAACAGTTTTGAAGTTCACAAAGAAGTGAAAAAAACAGACCACCAGTTTCAAGGTGTCAAATCTCTGTTAATTGATACATGACCCCTACTTTTCTTGCTGGAAATGGACAGTAGAAACAATTAGCTTTAAAAGCATGTAAGTCAGCCCTTATTTAAATGGTACCAGCTATGATTGCCAGCCTTTTGAAACATGTCATGTTTACTATAGTTTATATAGGGAAGTCTATTTACAGGTCTTACACCTTGAGCGCTGTACCGAATATTGCTGGTATGAGAGAAAATCATTGTCTGTAGTGTTTTTATCTAGGACAAAGCATTTAAAAGTCTTATTTCTATAATAATCTATCTTCTTAAGTCTATTTCTTATCGCCGATGAAACAAAGAAGAAATTTGCTAGTTAGTAAAAGACTACTGAAGGTATTGGCAGGAAACAATGAAACACTACTCAAATGACTTACAGTATTTTCCCTGTAACAGATCTTCATGCAGATGTTATCTCAATACAGGTTCAATTCGTTAAAATTTTCTTGCGAAACAAATTACTAGAGTATTCGAACAAAACATGCAAAAAGTATTGATAGCAGCTTATACGATTATCGTATATTTATCGTTTATTGATATTTACCATACGTACAAATTACTTACTGAAGTATTAGAAATGGGCGGTTCACTATTAATGGCGGTTGAAAATATGCTGCTAATTTGATATTTGAAATAGACAATAATGATAACACATTTGTTATAAAACAAACTATAGAATATGTTGCACATTTATTATTCGGGTATTTCAGTTGCACAAAAAAGCATTTATATAAATCCTGGTTTCGATATGCAATGTATATCACAGTAGTATATACATGTAACCCTCAAATTAAGTTGTAAATAGGATCATACTTGAAGTCCCAGTACAGTGGTACACCATCACAAATGTCTATGAACATACGCGAAATAGAATAATATTTATTCTAGTGGCCGTGACTGTTGTTTACATGGCGACAATCTTTATTTCTTTCAGTGACGGTAGCAAAGGATGCACTAAAAATCAGTTGCAATATATAATAACAAGGTGCATGACATAAATCTGTTGAGTATGTCACTATCCAAAAACGTGTGCCTAGTCTCAGCAGTTCCTGCGTAAATTGAGCATGTGACCTATACACAAATTCTAGGATCTATCTAAAATTTGACGTGCCTTTACAAACACGTCAATACCATGGTTATCAGAGACCCAGTCGTGTGGACATTCCTCTTCCAGTAAAGCTAAGCAGTCTCTACTAACGTGGATGTTTGGAAATGCAAAATCAGGTCCCTGTTCAGATTCACCCTCGACGTCGCTATCGTCTGTACCTGTATAAAAGCTCTGGTCTAGATCTGAATCTCTAATCATTGGATCTGTTGGAGCATTGTTCAACATTCCAGCCGTAAACAGCCTTATTGGTGATGATTTCACCGTGCGAAGTCTGTGGTTATTCCAAGCGTACAACCATAATTCTAAGCGTTCATTTATCCTTTTTGAATATACACGATGAAGTACATATAGATGTTTCTCATTGAGTATATCCAGCAAGTTTTCGTCTTCGAGAAAATAGAACAGATCATAAAAGTAGCTAAGAACACCGTTAAAAACGTCTCGCCAAAGTCTTTCGATACGTTGATTGTGCGTGCTTTTCCCGACCAGCATTGCATTTGGTCCTCGAATTCTATTCATATATTCCGCTACTTTTGTATTTTCCATTCCCATGTCCGATCTCACTCGAATCGGAGTACCGTATTTCCGAATCCCTTCTAAGAAACAATCATGCACAGTCCAGGCTTTGTTGTTATCGGTACACGACAAGAATGTTATCAGACGGCTAAAACCGTCTATACCTCCGCATATCACGAAGTGCCATCTAATCAGTTTATGGCTTGTATCAATGTGCCATAAATGGTTTGGTCCAATAACATTATATACACGTCTTTTCAGTCTTCTTCTTTTCCTTTCGGAAATACCATAGCTATCCAATCGTTTAAGGCAGACTCGTAGTCTAAATCTCTGTACCTGAAACGAAAAAAATCTTGATATAAAATATAACAAAAGTGTTGGCAATTCTTATTATTGTCTTACCCACGACATAGGCATATTACCTGGTAAAACTTTGTGTAAGGTAATATCAGCTCAAATGATAATATGTGTTCACCTTTTTTCTTTAGTAATGTTTACATACCATTTTCGTTTACGACTGTTATTTACTATTAAGGTGCGTTTTGTAAGCAAAGCAAATCGATGAATATTCAAGTCGTATCAAGATCTAGGAAGAAATGGCACTCCAGTGACCGTAGTCATACAAGCTGGGGTCGGACATTACATAATATTTAAAACGTGACTCGTGACAGACAAACAAATAAAGCGCATGACGACGTTTTAATTGTATTTCGAATATCTTTGACTTAGAACTAAAAGAACACAGTAACCACACCACAACGTAAATATGAAAATACGTTTATCGCACTGATAAGTAATGCTTCATCAAGTGATGCTATGGGATTTCCATTACTGCACTTTTAAGTAATGTCAATCTAAGTACTTATATACAGATTTTCATATATTCAATTCCGCGATATACATTTCAAATACCTTTATTCCTTTCCCTTGTAGCACTTTCCATAGCATTTTCTCTCCGCTATTTGGGAAATCTTGCAGTGTATCAGTAACAATTTCATCAAGCTGACAGTCTGATATTTCTGTAAAAGCTAGTTTTGAAATGTTAAACTGTCGCATCTTTCGGTACAGTGTACTTTCCGAGACAGACAGCACCTTGCTAGACGGCGATGTGAAACCCGGACTCCAGAAGATGTTCAATAGTTTGTTTTGAAATGTCACATCTACCCCGGTATTCCGTGGCATTAATTCTCTTGTAAGTTACGCATTCTACTCTCAGTTTCATAATGTCACTTTTATCAGTTACACCTAAGCACTGAAATTCATAAAGAGACAAACAAGACACAATGTCCGGAGAAATTTTTTGTTCAATAAAATTATTTATTTGCACCGGATTAAGTCCAATCCTCTCCAAAATTTTAATCATCTCCTCGCTGACGTCCATGTTACAAGGCAATGGCGCAGTGTTTCTCGCAGTGTGAAACACGTTGCTTGAACACATCGAAAGTTATGTTTTAAATAGCATAGCTATTTTGGTTTAATATATTGATGAAGTTGTATCATATATTCCAAAAGCCATCTTAGATATTGTTTAATCGGTTTCAGTTAAGGACACCTGATTTCATACATTGATTGTTTTCATACCATACATTATAACTATCATAGATTGTGACAATGATATTACATAATGCTACTCTAGTTCCACACAAGAACAGATCGATTCGCAAATGTTTACTTTGGTTTGATATAGAGATGAAGTCGTCAAACACAATATCACTATGAACCGATACATCGCATCTTTGTTTACATATAAGGAAGGTTGGTTCCATGCACTGATAAATCAGAACAATATAAGCATAACGTTATTTCATACAATTACAAAACGAACATATATATTTCTTATTCGGTTTTATATATGAACAGTTTACTTTCATATATCGTGAAAATGATATAATATAATGCTACTCTCGTTCCCCATAAGGACAGTTGGATTTATGTATGTCTTATTCGGTTTTAAATATTAACACATTCGTTAAATACAATTCAAAAATATATTTATATATGCGAAAGTTGGTTCTATACAAAGGCAGTTGGTTGTATATATTAAAATGTGAATTCATATTTGAACATACTGGTTTCATTCAATACAGTTTCCAATACAAACATAGCAAGGCTGAATCTACATAAAGGTATATTGGTTTCATATATCGACGAGTCCGTATAATATATTGTACGCGTGGATTAATATAATGAGTATTGGTTCAATAAATGCATGTTTTGGTTTTATATATTATAGAAATGAACTGATATAATACCAAAGCGAACATATATATTTCTTATTCGGTTTTATATATGAACAGTTTACTTTCATATATTGTCAAAATGATATCATATAATGCTACACTCGTTACACACAAGGACAGATTGATACATATATGTCTACTTTGGTTTGATAAAAAGATGCAGTCATTAAATACAATGTCAATATGAACTGATATATTGCAACATTGGTTACACATTTGAATGGTTGGTTCAACGAATGATGAATCGAAATAATATAAGTATTACTCGATTTCATACAAGGACGAAACGAATATATATATTTCTTCTTCGGTTTTATATATGAACAGTTTACTTTCATATATCGTGAAAATGATATAATATAATGATACTCTCATTCCACATAAGGACAGTTGGATTTATGTATGTCTATTCGGTTTTAAATATTAATACATTCGTTAAATACAATTCAAAAATATATTTATATATGCGCAAGTTGGCAGTATACAAAGGCAGTTGGTTGTATATATTAAAATGTGAATTCATATTTTAACATACTGGTTTCATTCAATACAGTTTCCAATACAAACAAAGCAAGACTGAATCTATATAAAGGTATATTGGTTTCATATATCGACGAGTCCGTATAATATATTGTACGTGTGAATTAATATAAAGAGTTTTGGTTCAATAAATGCATGTTTTGGTTTTATATATTATAGAAATGAACTGATATAATACCAAAGCGGTTGAATAAATTCGAAAACAACAGTATAAGACAGCTCTGGCTTTCCATATATTTGCATAATTAGTTTTGTATTGACGGGTCCGATCAGTAATGTCAGTATGTTACGGTACGGGTATCGGATAATTAGTCTGGGTTTCGCCGGTAGTAAACAATCATGGTGGTCAACGTTATGAATCGATAAAAATATTAATTCGTTTTGATCTGCCGACGATTTCAATGAAGATTTAGGTTTCTGTTCAATGTGCATACATGATACGATGTAAATGCAAAGTCATTGAATGATGGCGCAAGGAGTGTACTATCACGCACTTTTGGTGAAACAAATGTAAGAAATAACTAAGCACTTATCAAATGATTAAACTCTGCTTTGGTGGTAGTGATAAACCTTTTACCATCGTTGAAGGGTTGTGAATCAAATTGATTATGTGTTAATTGCATCAATATCAAGAAAGGAAATCTGATGATGATTTGAAACTGTGGATTATGGTATATGGCAGCCTGTAACAAGTGATGGGTACATGTAAGTAAATCCAACATGTTTTGTTACTTAGATGACCATCAACAAATCTACAATATCCATAAATTAAACAACATTATGGTTTTACGTACCGACAGTATTTGGTTCTCATTATGATTATTTAGAAAATCTAAAATTAATGAAAAAAAATATGTTAAAATATCTACCGGTATTATTTAAAGGAAGATATAGTAAGTAAATATAGATTAAAATAAAATTGCAATTGTACAATCCTAGTGTACCTGTTTGGACACTCAGTATCCGACCCCAAATTTTTAAAATCATTCAACCTATCTATTTCCCTAGACATCTCAACCCCTTACTATTTCAATCCTTAATTTAAAGACACTTCAACCCCTACCTGGTTGGACACAGACCACAGCCAGGGAATCTGCAAATAGCACAAAATACCCAAATCTTCTCAATTATTTTATCATAGATTCAAATGATTAGAAAAAAAAATTATGCCAATTCCGTATGCTACATGTATTAACAAGATGTTAATGCTTTAGTAAAAACCAGGTTAATTTTATACTTATTTTTGCAGAGTAAATGCTGTTGGAGGGCACAATAGAACCAAAGAGCAAATCTATAAGAAATGGTGCGATTTAAAGGTATGGTTTTTTTGGCTATTAAATTTTTCCTTTTATTTAGTATGTTTATTAACATTTTGAAAATATATAATGCCTGGAGCATCCAGTAATTTAACTGTCAGTCAACAGATCAGCATGACTGCATTTTAACTTTTTTGGTTAAATTGGATAATTCTGAAATTATAAAAAAGCAATGACATGAAGGTTTACACACAAGGTAATTCTAAATTGTGAACCATACCGTTTTGATGATGATGAAGTGTGAAAATTATAGTTTTTTATTCAAATAAAAAAATACAATTATTGTATTGTTATAAACAGATGTATAATTAACACTTTTGTTAAAAAAAAAATTGTGGCCTTGAAAGATCAGGTTATTGTTGCACCTTTATTATTGAATAAACTGTTCTTTTTAATCATTGAATATTGGTTTCTCTACTTGGTTTTATGCTAAATTCATTTTAGATTTGTTTCATAACAGAATATACTAGGTATATGCATATGTGTACCAATGTTGTTATCTAATTAAATATGTTATTCTAGAGAGAGACCAAAAAACTTGAGTGCAAAAGAAGGAAAGCAGCCAGTGCTACAGGTGGAGGACCACCACCGAAGCAACTTTCAGCTTTACATGAGAAGGTTTGTATAAGCGTAAAATACAAATCATTGTCATTTTTAATAATAGTCTTTGATTAGGGGGGGTATATTATTAATGTTGAGTCAGTTTGCAGTGATGAAATTGAACAGAACAGAATATATTATTCATTTTCCCAGGTGTATACATATATAACATGATGAAAATGAACAGAACAGAATATATTATTTATTTTCCCAGGTATATACATATATAACATGGGCATATAATGATATATCAGATAGCACTATTATAGTATAAATTTTAATAGGGCTTTTTGTTATATACCCATGTTGTATATGTATGGGAATACATTAAAGCGGTTAATTATACTAGTATGTGATTGTATCCCCTAGAATGCATTTGTTATTAAACTCAACAAAAGACCAATGCTATATTACACAACCCACTTTTGTTGTACTTTCAATAGAACACATAATATTACAAAACCATATTGAGTTAGCTAGAAAGAATTAGCCAAATAATTCATCAATTTGTGGTATATGAAATAAGAGTGTGTAGATAAAATTTAATTTGATACAAAGAGAAACATGTAAGAAGATTAATTTAAAAATAAGCATATTTAAAATGGAAATGCATTTTGAATGACAATAGGGCATTAAACTTAACTGTTTTACTACTTTAAAAAGATTGCAGGTATAATTCCCCAGTGCTGCATAGATGGACTAGATGGAGGGGTGGACACATTTAATGTAACAGGTATCTATAAATTGTACCAATTTTTTATGAAAATGGACAGAAAACTGTCTCCTCTAGGATGTCATGCAGAGTTACATCATTTTTGCTATCTTTCCAAAATTTTATCAGGACAAACTTCACTACTGGTACATATGTGTTTTCTGAACACAGCTTCTTGTTCAAGTGATTTCATTTCCATTACCTTTTAGTTTTGAATACTTTATATTCCACATTCCACATCATTAACTGGTTAACATTTATGCTTTATTCTAAACTATAAATATCATTTCCATGTTTACCTTGATTATTAGTTTTTCACATTATTAACTTTTTTGTTTTTTTTTTAAATAAACATTGCCTAAAGGCATTTTTAAGATTGAAATGTTATGAATTTCAGGGAAAAGTAGAGAAAGTTTTTTATCAAGAACGGGTGAGATATTGCATTTTTCATCAACTAATTATATGTAAAGATATACCAATGTTGTCATAGATAATAAGGTCAAGAATAAAAAAAAACAGTCATGATAATGTCACACCTTGAGGTTTAGAGTTATCATACTTTAACTGTCCTGAACATCTATGCATTTTCATTTACAGATTTTTGTTTTCATATGCTTAAAATGAACATTAGTGGTGTGGTAAATAAACTGTTTGGAAAAAGAATGAAATGGCAAATTTTAATATAGGAAGACCACTACAGGAATTTATTATGTTAAGGAGCAATAGCTTTTCACTGTTGCATGTTCAATATTTTCTGTGTTGTGCATTGTAATGTTTATCATTATAGATGAAGAGCTGCGGTTTGACCAGGCAATTAGGGAAACCATTGCTGCTAACACTGTTGAAACACACGGTAGGATTATTGAAATTGGTTTTTTTAACCAGATAGTCTAGTAGAGACCGACTAATAGTTTGTTGTTCATTCTTATATGAAACAAATGCCCATTCTTCTATGAAAACAAAGCTTTGAGCTTGTGATAGTTTTGAGTGACTCACAAAATGAATTTGAACTCTCGCTGCAATGCATTGCCTATCGAGAATTCAGGAGGTCGTGTAGGAACAGTTTTTATTTATATAGCTAGTGTTTACCCTTTGCTCCATAAATAAACTTTTATTGTATGGGCTAACAGTGTAGATCTAGATCAGACGACACCTTTTGTGTCATCTGATCAGAATCTACACTGTTTGAATATTGATTCAATAGGTTATTTTTGACCATAGGAGATAATACTTCATTAATTTGGTTGTTGATAGCTGGTGGTCATGAGAATATCAGAACACAATAACATGAACTGTGTCTTTGAAATTTACTGAATTACTGTTCACCATGTTTACTGTTTGTAAACGTTGTTTTTATGTATATTTTTTAGACCAGATGTGCCTCTGTCAGTTTACGGAATACGACGATGTCATTTTATGCAATTGTTTTTCCGATTGGCTGGCGTTTTAGACTACCAGCCAATCGAAGAAATCGTTGCAAAATTTGAGATCGGCGATTTCCGTAAACTGACCGAAGTCATTCGGAAGCATCATGGCTGTCAAAGTAAATATTTGAGACGACGCAAACAAAAACAACGAAGATTTTAGCGTTAGATCGAGAAAAGGTACAAGTTACTGGTAGATAATGATTGAAAACTATGTATTTTATGTATGCGCGGTGTGAATATATCATAGATGTGGGGAGACACTGGGAAATGCCGTAACCAAAATAGTTTTTGGGATCACCTCATCGATGTCGACTAAAGCGTTAGGCAATGTTTGAGCATATATGAAAAGCTGTAGCAAAAAATCGGTTTGATGAAATTCAATTCGGTTTTCGCGACATGTTAGCATGATTCAAGACTCATCTGTTGCTGTATTGTTTCAGCTAGATTTGTTTGTTTAAATGATAAAATTTTTCAGTTCTTTGAGGTCCCTATCAGTGTATGGGACCCGCTTCTTGGGGACCTTCATTATAATATATCAAAAACACAAAAACTTTTTTTTCTTTATTGGAATTTTATTTTTTAACAATGATACGGTCACCTGTGATAAAATCCATAATATAAAGGGTAAATCAAATGATACTATTGAACACTTTCTTATAGAACAATTTGTATTGTTTACCAAAAATTAAGTAATGGTCAAGGGAAATCATTTTCATCAATTCCTTGCAGTTCCTTAGGGTGAAGCATTGACTTGGGAGATTTTCATGAACCTCTGTAGTCTTTTTTTAGATAATATGCTGTCTAAAGTGTTTTTGGTGTATCTAGAATACAAATAACAAGGTCTAGGAACAAGCCCCAGGGATACACTAGACAGGACTTCTTGTGCATTAAATGACCAAGACCAAGCTCTTATGAATGAATCAATCCACTAATCTATCTGAGGGGTTCATGGTAGAGACTATCAAATGCCATCTACATGTACAATACAGTGATGCCAACTTTAATACTGGGCATTGGTGAGTTTAGAGATGTACTCAGTGGTATAATCCCAGCAAATCACAAGAAAACCTAGGGCGAAATCCATGTTGGTTTTAATGTAGAATATTTAATATAAAGTATGCAGTGCAAGGAATACCATAATTTAACCATGAACAAAAAGGTGTATAATTTATATAATTTCACTTCAATGTCGTAATATGTTCAGGTATACATCAAGATGTTCATAATTGTAAAGCAAACTCTTTTGTCACCGGAAGAACTGTGGTAGAGCGTGGGTCTCCAGATCCATATACTGCGGGTTCGAAACCCACCAGGGGTGAGATTCGTCTCCAGTTTTCCCAGTCCTCATTCGGCGTGAGTACTGGTTGGCAACACAGGAAGCAATAATCGAGCGTGATGATCATGAATATAAGTTGGAAGAACTGGTTTCACAATCGATGTAAAATAACTAAGTTTAAACCAAAATCTTTGTCGGCCACATTTTACCAAACATCGCCAAATGAAGTGACAGATAAGGTCTTGATCTGCTTTTTCCATGTAGTTTTTAAGTTATCCAGATGTTTCCATCGCAACATAAAGCGTAGTGCCAAAAGACATCCAGTCCACGGGCAAAGGGATCTTTGCTTGGTACACCCCCACCCCCGCCGAAGACTTCGATTTACGCTACTAGATGACATACATCCACGAGCCGTAACATAATCAGAAGAAAGTGGTTAGCAGTAAATTGCATTTTATTCTGGTCAATTGTATAAGTTTGGTGTAAGAAATACCACAAACTGACCTCGAACAAAAGCAACTTTCCCTAACCGACAGAGCACAAATAAATTTGCTTTCAGTTCAAGGTCGCGACCTTGAGTTACCGTTAGAATTACTTTCTATCAAAATCAGAATAGACTGGTGAACAACCTGTTTTATTATAAAGAAAATTACAGAAAAGTGAATACCTGAGTGGAAGGGTCTATTGCTCTTGACCGGTTCGTTCTTGTTAAATCATCTTGAAGCAATTCGGTTAAATAAGCAATTGCACCTCGGTCTAATCGGTAGCGGGACAATATTTCATCATCACGCAAATTATCTAAAGACGCTTGGTCTAGTCTCTCGCGGAAATTCCTGGGATTTCTCCTCTGTCGGAAATATAAATATACGAGCGCCATATTGTTTAAAAGAATTTCGCAGCGAGTTACGCCTGCCATGACCATGACGTAAAGTTACGCAAGTATTTACGAAAAAGTTACGCATTTTAAGATCCGCAAAAGTTTGATAGGACGGTACTTGCGACAAAAATTGTAGTTACGCCTAAAGTTACGCAAAAATTGTGCGGAAGTGTGTTGATAAAACGATCCCCAGGCTGCTGCATGTTATAGTTGCTTAGAAAACTGCAACAGAAATTGTGCAAGTATGTCAATTATGTGTAAAAATGTAAGTATTCGGTAAACAGGAAGTAGATGAGCAAGGAGCATAAAATCGCTTTACACCATATGGGACTATAGGATAAAGCAATATGCAATACATCAGGCTGCTGCATGTTATAGTTGCTTAGAAAACTGCAACGGAAATTGTGCATGTTTGTCATCTATGTGTAAAAATCTAAGTATTCGGTAAACAGGAAGTAGATGAGCAAGGAGCATAAAATTGCTTTACACCATATGGGACTATAGAATAAAGCTTTATGCAAAATATCAGGCTGCTGCATGTTCTAGTTGCTAAGAAAACTGCGACGGAAATTGTGCAAATATGTCAATTATGTGTAAAAATGTAAGTATTCGGTTAACAGGAAGTAGATGAGCAAAGAGCATAAAATCGCTTTACACCATATGGGACTATAGGATAAAGCAATATGCAAAATATCAGGCTGCTGAATGTTATAGTTGCTTAGAAAACTGCGACAGAAAATAAAAATGCCCTTTGGTTGATAAAATGCACCTATATAGTAACAAAATCTAATATGCGACAAACAGGAAGAAGATGAGCAAGGAGCATAACATCGCTTTACACCACATGGGACTATAGGATGAAGCAATATGCAAAGTATTAGGCCGCTTCATGTTATAGTTTCTGAGAAAACTGCGACGGAAATTTTGTTACTGACGGACGGACGGACAAGGGTAAAACAGTATACCCCCCTCTTCTTCGAAGCGGGGGTATAACCAGTATGTGTTATACGTGGCGCATTGTGATTTGATGACCTATTTTAATTCCCGCGTAACTGTCCTAATTGATTAGTAATTGATTTTAAAGAAGGGTGTATCGAAAGTTAAGTACGGGGTCGATAGAAGGCCCTGAAGTTGAACCATCAGTTCATGGTGCATACGTCTTTCCAATAAACAGTTTCGCAGTCCTGTACGAGTTACTTCCCGTGACCAGAAATCAACCCCAAAACGAGGCTTCACGGGAAAGCTGAACTACCGGACTATGACTTTCACATAAGGGCTCACATTATCCATTAAATTTTAGGACTGCGATCGTCGCCGCCGGTCGAAAAGAAGTTACTGGTCTGTTATTCTAGTCAGACCTTTTTCACTATTTGTTAGATATTTGCATTTTTAATATTTTCTTGTGGTTAGTAGGCAATGTGAAACGCGATTTGAAAAAAATTGAGTATTAATTTTACGAATTTCTATACAACATTTTCTTTTTAATGTATTTTATACTTACAATTATATTTAACTGGCATGCAAATGGAAATGCAAGCAGTCTTTTTGACAGTCATTTTCTAGATCAGATTCAAGGGAAATCAGTGTTGTTAAAGACAGGCAACACAACAGTAGTTCGGTACATAAACATCAGGTTGAGCACAGGGTCGAGTCAATTGTGCTTTCAGGTTTGGAATTTATGGAATTTAGCTATCCAAACAACATTTGAATACGAGCAGTACACATAGTCGGGAAACTGAACACAGCGGATAAGTTCAGTTGACACAAAATCAAGGAAACAGAGTAGTCTGTAAATACTTCAGTAGTACACACAATTTTTCAAGTTTGGGGAACTTCGGTTATTGATATATTTGCTTCAGTGGAGAACCATCAGGCACCAGTGTCTTGTTCATGGTTCCCCAACAATCAAGCTTTTGCAATAGATGCTCCGAGTATTTCTTGGGGAAACATGTATGCTTATGCCTACGCTCCCCTATGCCTGTTCCCGAAGGTACTGGAACATGTGTCGCAATTTCACTGCAGAGTTATTCTCATAGCTTCTTGGTGTCAGAGGACATTGGTACACGGAAATTCTGAATTTACTAGCAGCATGCCCTCTAAAACTGCCAGTGATTCCGGATCTCTTAGTACAACCAAAAACGCAAATTGGCCATCCAAATCCAGGATTGTTTCAACTTACAAATTTGGATGTTAGACAGTACGGAAAGATTAGATATACTAAAGACTCTCGTTCTTTACCACAAAGGTTTGCAATACCTCACAGTAAGTGGTTATAGATCAATGTTGTCGGCCGTACTCTCTCCAATTGAAGGTC
Source organism: Corbicula japonica (assembly GCA_038501625.1). NCBI lineage: Eukaryota > Metazoa > Mollusca > Bivalvia > Venerida > Cyrenidae > Corbicula > Corbicula japonica. The sequence continues at coordinate 1,098,825 of JAZAYU010000016.1, forward strand.
ATAGAGTAGGTCAGCATCCATATGTGATTCAGTTACTAAAAGGAATGTTTAATTCCAGTCCTCCAACAATTAGGCTAATATCCGAATGCTACTTATTGACTTATAGCCATCCAATAACACAGACAGAGATGGATTTGATAACTTGATCATTTACAAATTTCAAAAACCAATATAGTGATCCTTTTGTAAATGTATTTGATCAAAATTGACGATATCACTTCAGTTCATCATACTTACTTGGTAGGGCCCCTTTATTCGACTGGCCATTATCAAACACACAATTCTTGAAATGGAGTCTTAGAATTTGCGTGTCTTCACCAGACCACTTTACTGAAACTGGAAATAAATATATTTTCCTTAAATTTATTAGTGAATGCTTTTAGATTAAGACACATGTTTAAATAACACCAGGTGTTTATAATTGCACAATGAATTAATGTGAAAATAAGGTCCAAACAAGAATTGATTTAATTTTTTGGTTTATTTTAAATATCAAGTACTAGAAAAGTATTCCAAAACATCCTAGATATTCGAATATTTGTCATCTTTTAAAAAATAATTCCTAACTGTAGTGGCAGAAAGTTTAATTTAAAAATTGTGTGTTTGTGGAATCACCATATTTACTTACTAATTTCTTCTTCTTTTTCTCTTTTTGTTTCTCATCATCTTGTTCACTATCTTCTTACTCATCCTCATCACTGTCTGTTTTTGCATCTTTGAATGTTTAATAGAAATACATGCAAGTTTTATACGAGCTTCTAGAGCATTTACAAGATTTTTTTATTTTTAGGTCACTTAGCCTGGTGTTTGACCCCAGATTACAAATATTCGAACTTGTCCGAGTAATTACTGGTACATACATCCTATTTTAGTAAGAGTGACCTTGACTTTGCACCTACAGGCATGGGTATTCTATACAACACCATGTCATGGTGAACATTTGCGCCAAGTTATTTTGAAATCACCCCAAACATAACGAAGTTACAGCCCAGACAAGAAAATTCTATTTTAAGTAACTGTGACCTTGACCTTGGACCTACAGGCATTTGTGTTGTACAAGACCCAACAACATTTAAACCAAGTTGTTTTAAAATCAAAGATATACCAATTTTACAGCCTGGAAAAGAAAATTCTTTTTTTAGCAAAGGTCACAGGCATGGGTATTGTACTCGACACACAGAAAAGTTTTGAGACAGAATGTAAAAGGAATCTCGAGATTTATTTTGACTTTATCAGGGATTTCATTAGATGCAGATTCTTGCATCTTCATGCAAGCAAATTTGAATGTTTTCTTTTTTGATCTCACCTTATTCTGATGTTAGGTTCATTTTGATGCACGAGTATTAAATAAAAGTGGTCAAATTATGCAAGCATAAAGGTAAATACTGTGTCTTCTGCATTTTAAATATGATGTAAATATTTATTTGGCCCTTAAAATAAATTAAAATGAATTTAAAGCAATCTTATATTAAGTAAAGTTCACAAAATACATAAAATGACGTGTAGCTTTCTGATTATGACCACTTGAAAATTCAAATGACCCCTGGTTTTCAAAAGTTATTCATACATCAGACAAATACCGATATGTGTTTTAAAGTAATCATTCAATTTTAATGCAACAATTATTCTTGTATCAAGTTGAATTGAATTATTACAATACAATAATAATATTTGATTAAAACTAAAAATCTACATGATTCCTCTCTTCCATTGTCGACCCATTTTAACATAGGCCCCATTATCTTCACATGTTGAACCCCTAGGGGTGTTTGATAGTTTTCTTTATTTATGGCGCTGTCATGACCCATGTGGTCCAGAAAGATCTTTTGTTCATTCGGGGTCATATCTAGGCTGGGATATACAGTCGACATCAAGTGCCGCACTTTCGTGGCAGTCACAGGTATGATGACCAATGCTTCTTTACAGACGTCGTTCAACGCATGCCAACCTGAGGCATGTTCTCTTGATGACTTTGTTCCAAACAAGAAGAAGTTGTCTCTCTTAATTCCATAATTATCTCTATTTTCAAGTAAAGGTTTATATTTCAGTTTTTGTTGCGTTTTTATTTAAATCTCAAACGTTTATCGCATGTTGCTATAAGAAACCATGTTATTTTAAAATTAAGATTTCAGATCAAAATATAATTTGCAGTTTAAAAACAATTTGTGGTCTTTCATCTATTTCTTTGATAAACATTATTGGAAGCGTTCTGATTACTGATAAAAGTATGATCTCCGGGGATCAATCTCAGCATGTGTCATATCGTACCATTGATTAATTACCCTATTGTTTCGAAGTGACCAGTTCGATATTTAGCTCCGCCCTTCTAATTTTCTGATTGGATAACGTAAACATTGATTAACGTTCTCTTCAATATTGCGGCTAGCAGTAGGCGGGGAAATACTTGAAACCTAAACACGCATAATTCAATAATGTGATAATAACTGTTCTGCCTTAAATCGATTTTATTCTTACGTAGATATTATAAAGTGTTGAAAATTCGTTTCATGACAGTAAAAGGTTATTATAAAGGTGAACAGCATACAGCTTGGAGGAAACTAGAAGGATATTCTTAAGAGATATACCCAGTGGAAAACCAAAAGTTTTTAAAAAAGAGGGTCCATAGGACCCTGGGTCGCTCACCTGTCAACAACTGCTGACTGGTTGTAAGAGTTGCCTGCAAGTTTGGTAAAATCAAGTCAAAAATTTAAAAAAAATTAAGCTGCTGTTGTGGAGAAAATGTAACTAGATGATGCTCTATACCAAATATCTAAGCTCTAGGCCTTACGGTTTCAGAGAAGAAGATTTTTAAAGATTTACTATATAACACTATGTAATAAAACTAGTGACCACCGGGGCGGAGCCATTTCGACGCCATGGCACTCAGAGTTCTGCAAGGAATTGATTTCTTTGAGCAAATTTGGAAGAGCTTCATGCAAGGAACATCCGTGGCAAGTTTCATCAACTTTGGCCCAGGGGTTAAAGAGATGTCGTTTAAAGTAAAAGTTTACGGACGGACGCCGGACAAATTTCGATCACAAAAGCTCACCTTGTCACTACGTGACAGGTGAGCTAAAACGACTTCACCAAGATTGATGATAAATTAATTAGCTTAAAAAGCAGTTTATAATTGCTATTCAGTGTAAGTTTTCATCGGAAGAAAATTATGAATGGTGGCAAACTTTTTTAATAACTTTAAAAAGAAATCATCTGGTCATCAACAATTGATAACCTGTATTCAACGCCAAAGGAAAACAAAAAGAGTGAAACAAGTGAAGACGTCCTGGATACCCACACACAGTCAATTCTTGATAAGGAAGTCGGAACACCAAGGTTATGTTGTACCAGCAAATCTATTTACTTAATAAAGCACAATTAACATACACCGTACTTACATTCAATACTGTTATCTTTTCATCCCTCAGGGACTGCATTTGACATTCACTTTTCACACCCCCTCCCCACTCATTTATTATTATATACCACATTGAAGGTTATATGTTCACCGACTTTCTGTTGCGTTTAAATTGAAACACCTCGAGGTACCTTGATGATTTATTAAATATAGACAATAACCATTTTCCATTACTGGTTAATTAGATTTATCCTAAAGAACTACAACTTAATAAAGCGAACACTTAAGAAAAGCAAGCAAACTTTCTCGATCTAAAGCTGTCCATTGAAAATGGTTATGTCACTACTAAAATTTATGATAAAAGAGATGATTTTAATATAGTAAATTTTCCGTTTTTAGACGGCGATGATCCCCGTGCAATATCTTATGGGGTTTATATCTCACAGCTTGTTCGCTTTTCAAGAGTTTGCAACGATGTTAATGATTTCAATGAACGTAATCTTTGCATTACAGAAAAACTTTAAAAACAAGGTTATCGGTATCACAAATTGAGGCAAACCTTTTGCAAGTTTTATCGCCGATACCCAGATTTAATTCATAAATACAGATGCAGTTTAAAATCACTTTTGCAACAAGGTATTTCACAGCCAGTTTTTTATGGAGATTTAATTTATAAACTTAAAAAGATAAAAGGCAGTGTTAATTTCTCCCGATCATTCGTAAAAACCATCTGTAAATTTAAAAAGAAAGGTTACCAACATGATATTTTACAGCGCTCTGCAGGCCTGGTGATGAACCCTTCTACAGTTGATCATTATGCTTACCACTTTGGTTGCACGACGGTGACAGGGGTTCAAGAGTTTATGAAGGTTAATGGGGAAATCTTTTCTTAAAAGAACCTAGAAGCTCGATTTGTATCTTATATCCCTGTCATCGTGTTCTTGCTGATTTTACTCCAGGAGCTCTGTTCTCGGTAAGATCATTGAGTACCCGCCCCTTCGGCTTTGCGATGCTCTTAGCTTCTTATGTTTTATATGTTTGTGTGCTTTTGCATGCAACACTGTTGAGCCGATAAGTGGGTTGGAGTTTTTTCACCAAGACAACTTGTACTTGTTTTGTGATATGAGAACCTGTTGGGGCAAGTGTGAGGTTGGTGCACCCTAGAACCTGGTTTAAACCCCCAGTGGCAATTTGATTTGCCACTGACCGTTCCAAGGCGGTAACCCCTCGGGTTCTCATTTTTGTTTATTGTTAGTAGTGTCTTTTTTGAAACTGATCATTTTATTAACCATGCTCTCTCCCCCTCTCTTCTTCTTGACTGTTTGGGGAGGCTGTTTTTTTCTGAATGTGGCGATTCCCGACATGCATATTTCATCTTTATACATTTTATTAACTCAACAGGATAACTTAATATCTCCAAAAGACTGTAATCATTGATTAGAAACTGTGTATGTATAAGATTGTTTTAACCTGCATTTCTTTAAACTTTGATATTCAGCTAGGGGTCAATAATTGAAATACTCTCTATTTTGCTTCATGTTTTAAAAAAATATTTAGAAATTATGAGCAGATGAAGGAAGTTGACAGTTATAAGAATATATTTAATAAAATAATGTTAATTTGATAAGAGTTAAGATACCATCTGTATACAGTAGAAAGAAGCAAATATATTAGCTATAGAACACTCCAATAAAAGAAAATTGTATACTGACAGTTATGTAAGAAGAGAAAAGGCCTGAAGAAGTCATATTCAAAGAAGAAGATAAGGGAGAGCAACTTCACTAAAGGTTTTAATGTACTTAATATTTTAATTTTGACGGTTGTTATATTAATGTCTTGAGCTCAACAAAGCCAAAGGCATAAAGTGACGTAGTGTGACTGAGTTTTAACATGTGATGTCTGGTGTAAACTTTGGTTTGTTAATGAGACCGATGCCTCATTTCATATCTTTTTGACATCAGACTTGCTCAGAATGGTTGTGTTGATCATATCTCAAACCATTTTAACATAGGGTCATTAAGGTTTAAACCACTGGGTAACAGTTTCAAATGACAAAAAATGTTAACATTAAGATTACATTTGCTTTTGATTCTCATCAAACATGTTCAGATCATGTCTGTTAACGATAGCATATATAAATTAAGAACTGGATCTCAATTGGTAAAAAAACTTAGGACTCTGTCAAATGAAAAACAACATTCCTGATGAAGAACAAGAGGATACATTATTCACCCAATCTTCCAAGTATTTCTGAGATGCCTAGAAGATTGCACAGACTAGTTAAAAACTTTTAACATGACTTGGATTTTTGCTTATATTAGGATCATCATCATTATCTGCTTTACAGTTGGTTTGCCACATAATTGCTCATTTGAGCATGATTTTGTTCTGCTTTTTAACTTTTTTCGATTATTTCTCTGCAAATTAATAAGAAAACTAAATTAAGCTGGCGAAGAGAAAAATCAGTATTTATTTAGTTCAAAGTACTTTCTTTCTATGCTATGTTATTGGTGATACAGATTTTAGTTGTTTCATGACTGGAAGAAGTTGAACAAGTGCATGGCAGTCAAAATATGGGTGAATTTTGAACACATATAAAAATTGTTTTCTAATTTAATATCTTTGCAAGCGATTGAAAACTGTTAATTTGCATATTAAGACAAAATTTTTTAAACCATTAATCATTTATCTTGCAGCTCATATGTGTAAGGCCATGGTGATAAAATTTGTTATTCCCTTTTTATGCCCCCGCCATGAAATGGCGACGGGCATTAAGAGTTGCTCCTGTCCGTCCGTCCGTCCGTCCGTCCGTCCGTCCGATATTCTCGTGAACGCAACTCCTACACTACTGGTGGGAACTTAATGAAACTTGACCACAATGCTTGGCCTGATATGTTGTTGTGCATGAAGGTGGGGTTTCGCTCTTACATGTTCCGTTCAGAAGTTATGGCCCTTTGATACTTCCACTTACATTAGTTTTAATAGGAATATATCTCGTGAACGCAACTCCTCCTACACTACTGGTGGTAATTTAATGAAACTTGACCACAATGCTTGGCCTGATATGTTGTTGTGCATAAAGATGGGGTTTCGCTCTTACTTGTTCCGTTCAGAAGTTATGGCCCTTTAATACTTCCATTTACATTAGTTTTAATAGGAGTATATCTCTTGAACGCAACTCCTCCTACACTACTGGTGGGAATTCAATGAAACTTGACCACAATGCTTAGCCTGATATGTTGTTGTGCATGAAGGTGGGGTTTCGCTCTTACATGTTCCGTTCAGAAGTTATGGCCCTTTGATACTTCCATTTACATTAGTTTTAATAGGAGTATATCTCGTGAACGCAACTCCTCCTACACCTCTGCTTGGAATTTAATGAAACTTTACCGCAATGCTTGGCCTGATATGTTGTTGTGAATAAAGGTAGGGTTTTGCTCTTACATGTTCCGTTCAGAAGTATTGGCCGTGTGATACTTCCATTTACATTAGTTTTAATAGGAATATATCTTGTTTCTTATATTTTGTGTTAAGCAAAATATGCATTTTGCCCATAACTTTAAAACTACTTGAGATACTGCCTTGAAACTTGAAATATATTTTCACCATCAAAATCTACATCATAACCAACAAGACCCATAACCCTGCTTCCAATATTTTTCAAATTATGCCCGTTTTTCACTTACATTTTGTGTTAAGAAAAATATACACTTTGCCCTTAACTTTGTTTGGAATGGAGGGATTTCAAAATAACTTGGCACAAATGTTCACCATAACAAGGCGGTGTGCCGTGACAATACCCATACCAAAATCTACATCATAACCAACAAGACCCATAACCCTGCTTCCAATATTTTCAAATTATGCCCCTTTTTCACTTACATTTTGTGTTAAGAAAAATATACACTTTGCCCTTAACTTTGTTTGGAATGGAGGGATTTCAAAATAACTTGGCACAAATGTTCACCATAACAAGGCGGTGTGCCGTGACAATACCAATGCCTGTAGGTCCAAGGTCAAGGTCACTGTTTCTAAAAATATAATTTTCTTGCAGAATCTTGTCCGCTCTGTAACCATATCATGACGGTATGTCACGTACATGCCCAAGCCTTTAGGTCCAAGGTTAAGGTCACTGTTACTAAAAATAGAATTTTCTTGTCCGGGCTGTTACTTTGCTATGAATGGAGGGATTTCAAAATAACTTGGCACAAATGTTTACCATGACAGGGTGATGTGTCGCGTCCCATGCCCATGCCTGTCGGTCAAAGGTCAAGGTAACTGTTACTAAAAATAGAATTCTCTTGTCCGGGCTGTTACTTTGTTATGAATGGAGGGATTTCAAATAAATTTCGCACAAATGTTCACTATGACAAGGCAGTGTGTCCGCACAATACCCAAGCCTGAAGGTCCAAGGTCAAGGTCACTGTTACTAAAAATAGAATTTTCTTGTCTGGGCTGTAACTTCATCATAAATGGAGGGATTTCAAAATAACTTGACACAAATGTTCACCATGACAGGGCGGTGTATCACGTACCATGCCCATGCCTGTAGGTCAAGGTCACTGTTACTAAAAATAGAATTCTCTTGTCCGGGCTGTAACTTTGTTAGGAATAGATTGATTTCAAAATAACTTGACACAAATGTTCATCATGACAAGATGGTGTGTCCCGTACCATGCCCATGCCTGTAGGTCCAAGGTCAAGGTCACTGTTACTAAAATAGAATTTTCTTGTCAGGGTTGTAACTACGTTAGGAATAGAGTAATTACAAAATAACTTGGCAGAAATGTTCATCATGACAATGTGGTGAGTCGTGTACCATGTCCATGCCTGTAGGTCCAAGGTCAAGGTCACTGTTACTAAAAATAGAATTTCTTTGTCCGGGCTATAACTGTTTTGAATGGAAGGTTTTCAAAATAACTTGCCACAAATGTTCACCATGACAAGGTGGTGTGTTGCGTACATTACCCATGCCTGTAAGTCCAAGGTCAAGGTTACAGTTACTAAAACTTGAATTTACTTGTTCGGGCTATAACTTCTTTATGAAGGAAGGGATTTCAAAATAACGTGGCACAAATTTTTACTATGACATTGCATTGCACTACCACCAACTTCTTCACAGACATTTCCGTAATGAGAAGACAACAGTGCCACAAATACAAATAATTTACTTGATCATCAAGTTTATGCATATTCTTATAATTACTCGAACATCACTGTCTTTGAAATGCTATCATTCCCATCATTGCACTTTAGTATCTGAAAACGATGCATAGCGGGGGCATCCGTGTCCTATGGACACATTTCTAGTTTTCTGTTTGAAAATAAAACTAATTTGTTGATTTCAGGTAAAAAAAAACATCATGGAAGAATTTCAGAAAACGCAAGAAGCAAAGTAAAGCTTAACTACCCAGGTTGGTAAATTATTATCACTAATTTTAAATCAAATGCCACCAAGTGTTATCTAGTATGCTTAGAGTTGGGCTATACAGTGACGCCCTGCTATTAAAACTGCCTGTAGGACTGTACTTGTGTCTTACAAGAAAATTGGTCTTCATTTTTGGATGGAAATTATTGTAGAACTGTAGAGACACTATTGATCTTATTGTTGCGGTCGTCTTAATGAGAGTTCTTCCTGAACAACATACATAAATTTAAACTGCTTTAGAAATAATACTTAATATTTGAACACATTTGGCTTGAAAATCATAATTTAAGTTTATAGGATCAAAAAAGAAATCGACTTCAACTGGACCAACCAACCCAGCAAAAGATAAGAAGAAAACACAGAACAGACAAGGTAAGAAAGCTGCATTTTAGAACTACTCAAGCACTTTCAATGCAGAATATACAGTATTTATTTGATTTCTGAATTATGGTTCACACGATAATCACATGTTAGCCTTTTTAGCTTGGGAAACATTGTAGATCCAGATCATCAAGCCATCTGATCAAGATCTACACTTTTGGCTTCTTGGTCATATTAAACCTAACTAAAGGCCAACAGTGCATATCTTGATCAGACGGCACAGATGTGCCAGCTAATCTGGATCTACAATGTTCGCCAATGGGAAATGGTCTATACATATGAAAAAAAGGGTTAAACCAATGTTAATTAACAAAACAAGTTGGTCATGGTCAAATACATCAAAGACATATTCTGAAATGTTTGTTGAGCATTTCAGTGTATGTGCATGCGCTAGTGCGTCTGAGAATGTGAGTGGCATAACATTGACATGTATTGAGCATTGTTGTTTATATTTGGCATGAATGGCACCCTCAATGAGTTGGAGTGGTGAGCACAAATCCCAGGTTCCTGTTTCACAGGTCAAGGTCAAATTTATGGGACAGAGGTCATTAAGAGCTTGTCCAGACCATAACTTTGACATGCTTTAAGCAGTAATGTTAATTTGGCATGAACGATAACGCAAGTTAGATGGAGTGTCAAGCACAAAGCACAGGTGCTCATCTCAAATTTTAAGGTCACAGTCCGGGGTCAAATGGGCTTGACATGTTGTCAACAGCCATCTAGTATAAAATGAACCTCGAAAATAAATATTTTAATTTCTGAATCTCATCAAGAGAAGGGTAACAGTAACAAGCCACACTTAAATATTGAATTCTGTTCAACTTTTTTATTATTTTATAAATCCATTTCTTTTTTTTTCTAAAGATTTAACTTTACTTGATATATTTCCTTTAATTTCAGTTGTGTCAAAGCTCGTGATGATTCCGATGACAGATGAAACGAAGAGACATCTATGGATAATGTTATTCCTGGATATGTTTCTGTCATTGATAGTTCTCTATATGTGTATTCTCCATTCATTATTTACATTATGGGCACTTCTTCTGACCTTGGAGAGTGCTTGGACTCTTATAATTATTGAACACTGTGCAATGATGAAAGCTATTGCACACACTGTAGGTACATTTGCTATCCAGTTGCAAGTGCATCAATTTATTGTTGGTGTAAGAACTGTGTAAGATGGACTAATTTAGTCCATCAAGCAATTCCTTGAAAACCCAGCAGTTTAAAGCAAATACGGGTTGCACTATTCTATTTCTTCCCCCCATTAAGTGTTGCTGCATATGACACTATACTGAAAAGTGAAACTAAGTGCTAATCATTGATGAAATTTCAGAAGCCTGTGGTCAGTAAGCTTTACTGTTTAACAGTAGACTTCCTAGCATAAAAGTTTAAGTTTAAAAGTTTATCTTTTACAGTAGAAAAGCTTATTTCTTGTATTTCGTTTCGATCAAGATTTATGTTTTTTTTCTTGTAAAAGTTGTTTGCTTTATTAAAAGGACGAAGACTTTAAAAATTTGTTAGAACAAAAATTAAACTTTCACCGAATATTTAAAAATTTTGAATTGAATGTTTCAGTTTTATCATTTTTATTATTGTTAAGTATATAATTATGTAAGGGTTTGTAATTAGCATATCTGTGAGAAAAAGAGTAGCCTGCAAATATTACTTGAATCCTGAGTGCTGCATCAAAGCATTTTCCTGTGTTTATGAAAGTGCTTATAAATATTATTATTCAGTTACATGAGTTTGTATCATCTACAGAATCAAGCTTTGAATATGGTTTAGCACTTTTCATTCTGCATAATTATAGCAGAGATTTGTTGTCAATTGGAAAGCAAATGTTCCAAAAGTGTGTGCATTTTAGGTTTAATAAAATTACATACTTTCTGTTATAACTGAACAGTTTTATCTATAAGTTTAGATTATTTTCGGACATCAAAGTATCTGACTTTCTGTATTAGGATGACTAAGAGGAACTTGTAGCTTGGTAAATTGTAATTGTAATTTTTTCAATAAACATTTTTCATTCATCTGACATTCTGTATTATTGTAGGTGTAATTTCGCACCACATAAATTTAGCTGATATGAAATCCCCTATCACTTTGTCAAACCAAAAAACATTGTACTTGACAAATAAGTATAAAGTATTGCTTATCTTTGAGGGGGAAGGCGGTCAGGGCAAAAATCATACTTGTGAAGTAATTTGACATCCATAGGAAGTGGTCCTAACAGAAGGTGATCTTTACTACAAGTGGAACAAATTTTCTTTAGCAAAAGGGACAGTAAAAAAGTTGACATTAGGACATAGAGGGTTTTAATTTTTACCAGTGTAAGATAGAAATGCATTTTACCGAGTGCGCTCCAGAATTCATATTTTCACAATTGGCAGAGTCATGAGTGAATATGCATAACTCCCGTGTTCCAATGTTTTTGAAAACAGTCAAATACCAGTTATTTGCACCCAAACAATCTTTAATTTAATCAAATAAAGTATGGTATACATTTTCAGGTGGTCTTACTGAAAGTGTTCACTTCGTTACTTGTTTTGTTAGCATATAATCCTTTTTAAAACTGTAAAAGAAGCATTGTGAATTTTATGCAGATGATTTTTATTGGAGCTTGAAGATCAGATTTCTCAATTAACATTAGATGTAGTGTAAGCTTAATGTATAATTTCACACATTGTAATAAAAATAGTTTCTTTCACAGTTGAGACTCAGTGGAAAATACAAAAAAAAGATTTCATAAATTTACAAAAATGGCAAATTAAACCAAGGTGTGTAAATTTACGCACAGGTTTCTTTGATTAATCATTTTAAAGATATGAAGCGTAAATTTACGCACTTGTTTTTTAGTATTAAATTATTTTTAGGTGATATCAAATGCTGACTTAATAGCAAATGAAACAGCAGTATGTAAATTTACGCACTTGCTTGGTTGTTAACCAAAAGTTATTAGTAAATAACTTTATCTTTGACTATTGAATTTAAAGCTAAAAGCAATGAGATCAGAATTATTTTAATGAATTTACAACCAGAATTCTTTATTAACCAATTCAAAATTATAAAATGTTAACAAACTTGGGTTGTAATTTCTCACACTGTTTTTTTTTTAATTTTGAATGTAAAGGTTAAAGCTAAGGAATCCATAGATTGTAATTTTACCACATGATTCTTATTTTAATTATTTGAATGTAATAAGTAACAAAGTTCGTAAATTTACACACTTTTTCCTTGTCGATTGAATTTAAGAGAGAAGTTAATTTATCATCAGTTCGTCGTATTTACACACATAAAAACAAAAGTTAAATGCAAACAAATCAATTCAAAATTAAGGTTCGAGAATTTAATGGAAATCATGTATAAAACAGCACTTCGTAAAATTACGCGGATGCTTCTTTGAATAATCAGTTTCAATGTGTTAAGTGAACAAATCTTGTTCTAAATTTACGCACTTCTTTTTTCCCCAAAAAAATGTTTTATTAGCAATGAAACAACAGTTTGTAAATTTACGCATATCCTTTATTGATTGACTAATTCACAAATCATGTTTGTAAATTTACGCAATTGTTTTTAACAATTGAATTTTTAAAATAATTTCAATTTGACATCAAAGTTCGTAAATTTACACACTTACCATTTTAAATAGGATGCACACACATCTAGTGTGAAAATTAAAGCACTGGATTCTTTGACAAATGAATTGAAACTTTTAGGTAACATTATTTGTTTGTACATGTAAATTCATGCAATTCTTTCATTTATATAAAATTTAAAGAAGGTTGCAAATGAAACCACAGTTCGTAAATTTACGCACATATGTCTTTGATTTACCAGGAATACAATACGTAATTTTACGCACTGAAACCCATATATGTATCACTTAATATACATTTTCTTAAGTAGTTAATGAATAAAGCGTGTATTGTTACCTTTGCTATGAACATTACATTAGATATTCAGATGTTCGTAAATTTACGCACTTAAATTTACATTGAATTTTGTATACATTTCATTACTGCAATAAACATGTTCTATGTTTCTGTAACACTTTTCGTAAATTTACGCACTGTTATATTTAAGTTTCTACTTAAATGAGTTCGCTCAACTTACGCTCAGGGAGCTTTCAACTTTTACAATGCCTTTTCCCATGTGTGTTTATTCAAACGTTTAATGTATTTATGTTGATTGTGTATTTATTATGATCTGGTGTGAAGTTTTATAACTGTTCGATAATTTATTGCAAAAGCTTGGAAAGTAAAGAAAAACAGATTGAAGACCTTGTTTTATTGCAACATGTCAAAAATGTTTACACACTTTTAGGTTCAAGAAAGGCATATTTGTATGTTTAAACATGTGTCTTTTTTCACTTAAAAGAGGATTCTTGTTATAAATTCCTTTTTTTATAATAAAATCTGTTAAACTCGGTCTAATAACAAACAGTTTTTTTAAGTTTCATTAGTGAAATTTTGTAAAAACTTAAAAAAAATAATACAAGTTTTACATTTTTTTAACAAATTTACCAAATAAGACAAAAATTAATATTTCATCTCCGTCTTTTTATAAGTCGGGAAGATTTTTTACGGTCTGGCAGAATTTCATTGCTCATCGGACCGAATGACCGGCAATCTTTTAGCCTTTCGCGAAGTCCTAACCAAGGAAACATTCTGTTTGAGTCTGTAGATTAGGAAACATTCTGTTTGAGTCTGTAGATTGTCACACGAATAAAGTTGGCAATGTGTGATATTGATGACAAAGTTGTTTAACCTGTTGGTGATAGGGAAATGAAATCAAAGGACCATCACCGGCTGTCCTGTTAGCAGCACTTGATTTGCAAAGGAGTCAGAGTGTCCGGTTTCATGTTAAAAATATTGCAACACTGAGATGATCAGTACATGAATATATCTCTATTAAATAAATAATAATTGCGGAACCTAAGTTTTCATTGTCAAAATGTGAAATTTGTATTCAATTGTATTTCAGTTTTAAGTAATAAAGAAGAATATTTCATTATTTATATAAAAATATTCCTGGGCAGGCTCATCACAAGGGCGACTTGGTCATTTTGCAGAAAAGCATTCATCCATAGTACATATAGACGATACAACATGAGTGATCATTTTATACTGAAATTATTAAACGAGTCATCTAAATCGATATAAAACGAGGCTTTTGCCGAGTTTTATATCGATTTAGATGACGAGTTTAATAATTTCAGTATAAAATGAACACGAATGATGTATTCTATTTATCACATACCCTGAAAAAACAAGCAAAATCCATGAACTGCCCCTTTCTATTGCCTAGTAGAGCGAAATCAAAACGTGTGTAATTCGGTCGTATCGGGTGATACATAAGCTAGTCCCCAAAGAATTTATCCTACCGTTTACCCATTTGCCAAAATAAGTAAATAAAAAAAAATTAACTGCGCTAGAGTCTAGATATTAAAAGAATCTTCCAGTTATAGGCTTCTTAAGTTGTGTTTTATTAAATAAATCGATCTACTGTATGACGTCATTTGTGTAAACTTTCAAAGCGGCATATGACAACATTGAAATTTGCCGGATATAAACTCATAATTTGGATTAAAAATGTGGTTCTGGTGTTTTTATTTTGTTTCGGGGATGTTGTAAGATCACACCGACGATGTTCTGAAAACGATGTCAGCGTCTGGGTCATTTTGTTTTCGATTTAAACGAAATGAAAATGGCTTTGTTGCTGTTGTTGAATTTCATCATGGACTTTCCTATTGCTATCTTACGGAGTAAACAAGTGTCAGAAAGTTATATTTTCCGTGGATATTATCAATATAAGGGATGCTTAAGTTCCTTATAGAAGTTGATTGCTTGCCTGAAGTGGTCAGATTTCAAAAGTAAGTCATTTTCATAAATTTGATTTGATCGCTGATAACGCGGATGAATAGTGATTCGGCTGCGATATATAACTAGTTATATATCGAAAATATATAACTGGTGTTATTACACTCCCACACCGGAAGGTATGTGATAAATAAACTTCGTACCTATATACTTAAATTTAAGTGTTGGTATTCCCCTTGGAGTTAATCCTAGAATATCCAAATGTGGATTGTTAATCAGAAAAATCTCAAATAAAAAAAAATATAATTTGACCTACCTACCTACCTACCCATACTTAATCTACTTGGGTCGGGATTGGGAAACAAAGTATATTTTAAGTCTGGCCTTATGGTTTTGATATTTCAGTATCGATGGAATAAGGGGCAAATTGGATTTGTGGTCTCCCACAACGTTTTCATTTCTAGCAGCGACCCTTCTTAATTCAGCTCATTATCAAAAAAACATTTCGCATTAGATATTTCATTCTAGTTCTTCAATACTGGTCTTGGAACTTTCTGATAACCCATTGTAATTTATACTTATATATTATGAATTTTTTTTCTCCAGCTGTACTAGATACCGATGTGGCAACAGTTTACTTCCACAGAGAAATCTAACCTTTTTACATCTGCCGAGACAAAGTGATTAAGATTAAGATTTGTGTTAAGTTGGGAATGCGTACCCTCCGCATGCAAAGTGATCACACTTAAACAGTTTTGCACTTTCTGTGCCAAATACAAGCGCAAAACTAAGAAGTAATAATCTGTAGTAAAACAGATAAAAATATTTAAAACAGTAAAATTGCTAGAGCAGATCTGAATCTTAACACTACAATATACATGTATATAACAGGAATAGATTGAAAATTGTCGGGTTTCAATATCTTGATGTTGCACTTCTGGATATATCAGAAGCGCGTTACATTTTTTAGACTTTGAATACCAAATATGCAATTTTATCTTTGGGACAAGACCAAACATGGTAATACTTTACAGCAAACTTGTAATGTGACCATAGTTTATTATGAAATCGCAATAAAATGGTATCAAACGAACTATTTTTTGTCATTAGAAGTTACCTACTTTTACTATGTTGTAAGGAATCCGCCGTATAATCTTTCAAAGTGAAATATGCATAATTATCAAGAAAAATTGCCACACCGAGAAACAAAGCCTACCCAAAAGTAGAGAACAGAAGAGAGCATGGGTTTAAATTAATAGATTTCAAACAATTAACGTAAATTGACAATCAAGCGGCAAAATCAACAATTTATTTTGTGGATTGCATTTTTAAGTTGCTGTGGCCGATGTTTGTGAGTCTACCTTTAAAAAATCTGATAAAACTTAGAGCCAGAAGACATAGGGTCAGCGGGAAATGCCCATCTGTTCAAAGCGTTATCACAAGTCGGATATAGGAACTCTCGGGTTGCTTCGAACCTGCAGCAAAGTAGGTGCTGCTGGGTAAGATGGAAGAATGACCTAAGCAACAAAAACTTGATAAAGTATATATAACACGTTTCCGACATAATACTTTTAATATGGTATTTATGGTTGGTGTGCAGTACACATTCACGCCAAAGATCTTAATGACTTCTTAGAGAATGATCGTAGCACATCCAACGACCTGCTACAAGCTGTTGCTCTTGGAAAACTGTAGGTCGCTGACGGAAAGGCACTGGGTTTATTATAAAAGTCCACTGACGCACCCTCTGTGGAGTTAATCGAGTCACCAGGCCATGTTATAGATATAAATCAACATTTCAAAGCCCTGACGGATTTTTTTACTTAGCAGGTAATGACGCAGGAGCAAGCTTCATCGGAAAAAAATAAATTATCAAATCTTTTTTACCACAATGCAGTTCAATAAAACTTTGCACATGTAGCAGTCGATTCCTGCGGAGTTTCCACTTCAGCCAATCAAGTTCAGAACAATTATTTTAGGCATGGTCAAGGGCGTGGGGCAAATACACATAACAACACTAACTGGCAAAACCAGTCAGATAAATAACCCAATGCCCAGCAGAATTAGACTCAGCCCTATGGAAATAAGCCTACTTTTTATGAGTACTTTAAGAAAAAAAATCAAAACAGTTCAGAATTTAATACATAAGTATGGTAGTAGAATTTAATACATAAGTATGGTAGTAAAGCTTAAAATGAAAGGTGAACAAATGTCTATGGAGTGTATGGCTTATTTTAAGCACTCTATCGTGTCCGTGGTAAGCATTTAGTTAGTGTTTTGTTTTGTTTTTTCAGTACAAAGAGTTAAAACACATAGGGTACGTTCCATTCACTGTCTGTAACGTCCAGATCATACAAAATTACAATGGAACAAATCGGCACAACGTCCACAACATGTTCCGACCGTCCCCGCAGTCGAGTAGGTGCATCGTGGAATCCAAGATGGCTGACAAAGCATTGGACGATAGGTGAAGTAAAATTTCTTACTAGTTTTTGTGCATGTTTCGCGTTTTAAGTTGTAATAAGTGGGCATGCGTATAAATAGGCTTTATTTCTGTTAGAAGAGGCGATTCTGCATACGCTTTTGATGATGATAAAAAGTACACGTCAAATTGTCACAGGAATTCACGATGAAAATGATGTTGAATTTTAATAGTCCCAAAATCACCGAGTATTTTCTGAAAATTAAGAATGTTTGATATTTAGGTGTCACCGTTTTGAGAAAATATGCTGGTAAGCCAAAGAAAGTACGGCTAATCTGGCTGATTAAATTCAACTTGTATGCTTTATAAATCTATAGAAAAGAACATTTTTTGTTTATGTATCTGGACAGCTGGTAGCCTTATATGTTTTTCTCCTTTTTTCAGTGAGTTTGTTATCCAGATTGAAGATCCTATTGCAAAAGAAAAAAAATATGTGAAATTATCGGCCGACATGGTAGAGGCATTGAATTCAGCAGGTAAGTATTTACCAAGACTAGGTGATATGATGCTGGCAAGACTCAGTTTTGTCATTCAGAGGTCAAGGTCACAATCGGGAGGTCAAATATTAAAATAGACCTTGTCAAGTCTGTACCTCCAGCTTGCCTTGAAGAATATTAAAAATAATTCGGTGTAAATGTTCACCATGAAGGGTGGTGTGTTGTGTACAAGACCCAAGTTCATCGCTCAAAAGTTAAAAGACATTCCGTGTTTGTAATACAGTTCCAATGGCAAGATGCTCTCAAAAGTAAAGTGTTGACCCCTTTTTAAAGTTTATATGTTATAAAAATAGATAAGCCTTAAAATTTAATGGTGTGTAGAGCAAATACCAGAAACCTTGTAACAAGGCAAAGGATTGTACCCTTTTGTTAATTTTAATCAATATTTATTTTTGTTTCAGATCCAATGAGGCGGCACCATGCCTATAAATTGATTAGCCACACTTGGAAGACAAATCCAGATGATTTTCCAGGTATTATTTGAATATTAAAAAACTTATACAGAGAATTTCAGTTTAGTGTAGAATAATTTAAATTTTACTGTTTATTGAAGGTATACACATTCGTGTCCAGACTGTAACTTTGTCGTGCATTGAAAGATTTTAGAATAATTTTGCATAAATGTTAACCATATGAAGACAACATGTCGCAGTCATGAACCATGACCCTACCTCAAAGGTCAAAGTCATACTGATAGTTTGAACGTACTCATTCTTACAAGAAGAGTTTGAAGGTACACATTTGTGTCAGGACTGTTACTTTGTCATGTACTTTATTTCACAAGAACAATATTAAGCAATTAGTTACTTTTTACGCCCCAGCCATGAAATGGCACTTTTTTTTCACAAAGTGGCGGAAAAAAAATCACAATTTCAAAAGAAATTTCACAAAATATTGGGACATTGTCTTTGAAATACATTGATTACCTTCAGGTAAAACATGATTTACGCCAATCTCAAGAACACAGTTATAGTTTTAATCAAGTTAAATGGTTTTAGCACATGTTAAGTGGGTTAAAGTACTAACTTGAAGAAGATTTTCTGGTTTCATAATGTCGCTATATGCCAAATACTATTTAATTTTTTTTTCACAATCGCGCTTTTTTTCACAAAATGAAAGGTCCAGGTCCCTTCACAATTTTGACAAAAAATGCCCTGAAGTTGGAACAAATGTTCAAAAATGATGAGATGTTTTGTCATACACACTTGTTATCCTAACAGTTGTGATAATCTAGGATCACAACTTTATACTGAGGTTGATCTTGACCATCATATGACCCTAATTTGCAGTTCAACTTTGACATAAGCTTACTTTTATGACAAGGCTGTATTGTTAGGGCAAAGTAATAAGTCCTGTGATCGCTCTAGTTGGCAGAATTGGTTAAAATACTGTTTAAAGTGTGTTCAGGAAGAAAAACTCTTTATTCATATTTTCAGAGCCAGCAGATAATGAGCCTGAAATTCAACACATTATGGAAGAAGAAAATGTCATATCAAAGGACAGTGAAAAGTCAGATACAAGTGCTTCTTGGAGTAAAGATGCCACACTCCTACTGGTCAGTGAGATGAAAGAAAGAAAAGAGCATATAGATAAAGGATTAACAACCAAGAAGAGGGTTTTCCATGATATTTCAAAAATCATGTTTGAACACTCTCATTCGTTTAATGCAGACCAAGTAGCAGGACGTTGGAAAACTTTGCAAAGAGGATATAAGAATGTAAAAGACCACAATAGAAGCAGTGGGTCTGGAAAGAAAAGTTATGAGTATGAAAATGTTCTTGATGATTACTATGGCAAAGATCCGATAGTCACTCCAGTAATGACATTAAGCAGTAGTGATAATGGTTCAGGATCAGGTTGTAATTCCTCGGATGTTCCAGAAGAAAAGGGAGAAGAACAAGTACAAGTAAAGAAAAAACGTAAGTCAGCCTCAGGTGAAATGGTAGATGTTATAAAGACTTACATAGAAGCCCAAGAAGAACGTCATAAAGATGAAGTTGCTAGGAAAGAAAGAATGCATCAGGAGCGATTAGCACTCGTATCAAAATTAATAGATGCAGTGTCCAAAAATAAATAAGGAGCATATTCTTGTGTATTACTTTAGGATTTTGTTCCTATTGCACCTTTTTAAAGTTTTGATACATTTCTCTGTCAGTGTTTAACCAAGGTCAGATTAAAATATTGGTCACCAGGGGTCAAAAAGAAAGTCACAGGTCAACTGATAGAAACATTATTACCATTTTAGACGCCATTTTTTTTATCTGAAATATAAAAGTGACACAGGTGAGCAATTCATGTCCATCATGCCCCACTTGTATAAAAAATATGTACTGTATTTTCAGGTGAAGGAAACCTGTCTTTACTGGATATGCCAGATGAAATACTTACCAAGATCTTACTGGATAATGTCAATCAATATGAATTATTTAACTCTTCAAGATTTGTTTGTACAAGATTTGCTGCAGTCATTGCAAGTGGGCTGAATTCTGTGACACTTGCAGAATCTCAACTTTGTTTAGAACAGTTGAGTTTCTTATTTCTTTGTTCAAATTTGGTACACTTGACAGTTGTATATCAAACAGGCAATGTCTGTCGCTCAGCTATAATTGAAAACTTGGAACACTTTAAAGCATTGAAGAAATTGAAATTGGTTGGTCCGTATTTTAAAGATGAAGACATTGCATGCATTTGTAAAAAATGTCCATATTTAGAATATCTTGAAGTTGTTTCCTCTCACTTGTCAGTTGCCCCTACAACACTTAGGCTAGTCATAGATTCTCTTCCAAGGCTGAAGACAGTTTCATTGCCAGTATGTTCTGGCTGTGATGAAGATTTAGGCAAAATACTTGACTTCTATTATGGTCATGTTTCCTTTGGTCATCAGGTTTTAGATGCTCTTAGTCAAAACGTTTTGCACAGACCAAAATTTGCATATCTTCTTCAGTAGATTACTGATGCAAAATTGCATGTAATGCTTAGCTGTTCACTGCAAGCAGTTAAATACAATGTAATGTGAATGCCATCCCAAGAACTGATAAAGGCTACTTGTGTTTTAAGATTCAAGAGTTTGGTATAATTCATGCTATGCTTTTGAGGATTGTTTTGTGTAAATTTTCTATAATTTTATATATACTTTGTTCAATGTTTGACAGTTTTATATACTTTGTTCTTCAGACATAGTTTGAATTGTTTTCTTTTCTAGCAAAGATATTCAGAGGTCAAGCCAGCTGGTATAAGTGGTTATACTCACTATTGTTAAATGTTTGACAGTTATATATTCTTTGGTCTTCAGACATAGTTTGAATTGTTTTTTTTTCCAGCAAAGATATGCTTAGGTAAAACTCCAGCTGAGCCAGTGGTGTTACTATTGTTATGTTTTTTTAATATGTTGTACTTGTATATACTTATTATTACAATACAGATTTTTACTGGCTGTTAAAATCTTCATAGACTAATTTAAAATGACCTAAACAGGCAGCTATCAAAATTTATAGATGTAACAAAAAAATTAAGTGGTTTGCCTACACGCAATTTTTTGTGACCTTAATACCAAACCAATTCAATTGGAATTACAGATGTTAATGCAAATGTTATTGAATTCTCAGTTTGTACATAAATTATTGATATTACTATCCTTTCACAATTCACTGACTTTTATATAACTGTAAAGTTACTTTTGATTTTGTGTATATTTATGCAAGCTTTCAGGGGATAAACTGATGAAACAGTGTTATTTTTGTTTAAGATGTTACAAATAAAACAATGAAGAGAATGACATTTTTGTGTTTTATTATAATTTTTACTTAGAATTAAATCAGGTGAGCAGCTATAGTGTCTCTCTTGCGAACTCCTTCAGCATTATCCTGTAAACAAATGGGATTTAAAACAGGATTTAATATGTCGGCATCTTCTAAAAAGTCATTCACAGCATCGTGGTTTACAAGGCATATATTATGAAAAATGCAACTGCACATTATAATACCAACTGCAGTCCTCACACATGTATCAATGTACTTCATACGCCTAAATCTGCCTTTAAGTAAGGCAAAAGCACGTTCTATAACAACACGACATGAAGACAGGTATTTGTTAAACTTCCTTTGACTAGCATTTAAGTGTCCGTTGTCTCTGTATGGGGTTAAGATCCATTTACGGATGGGGTAAGCAGCATCTGCAATGATGTGATTTTCTCCACACAAAATTTGACCATTTTGCCACAAATCAGAGTTTCACAAGATCCTGGCATCATGGCAGCTGCCGGGATAGCCAGTAAAGATGTGAGTAAACATCATGTTATCAGTGCAAACAGCTTGTACTTGCAGGGAAGCAAATCCTTTTCTGTTGATATATGAATTTCCATGTGCTGCTGGCTTCTTAATTTCAATGTGAGATCCATCTAAGGCTCCAATTATTCCCGGAAAACCATTCCTCTGTTCAAAACTTGCCACAACTTCAGGAATCTTTTGTGCATTTGGCCATACAATAAAACGCTGCTTGAGGTGCCTATTTACTGCTGCTAACACTCTGTTTCTGCAGCGAATAACGGATGACGTTGAAATACCAAATCGATCTCCAATTTTATCTATTGTGTCACAACTTCCTAGATACCACAGTGTCATCAGGAGCTGTTTTTCAACTGACACATGCTCTTTACCTCCTGGATGATCATAACTGAACTCGGGAAGATCCTTTAGGTACTGACTAAGAATATGGAAAGTCCCTTTTGACATCCTGAACTTCCTGCGGAAGCTTTCGTCGTCATAAAATGGTACAACTGATTCTGTATAGTCTAAAATCTTTGCCTTTAATTCCAGTGGCCTGAAATAGAACATTTAGAATGAAGGTAAGGACAGTGCCATCGCCTAATATATGCAGTGGAAGCAGTTCTTTCAGAAAAGTAAAAAAGCGTATAGTTTTGAAAAGTGGCTAACACATCTTGCTTTTCGTGGAATTCCCACGTGTCTCGCATAGAACATGCATTCATAACAAACTTCATTATCTTGACATTTAACTCAACTTGAAATAACAGAAAAAAGGTGTGTTTAGACCTAATCGATGAATGTCTTACAGTGAACATTCTGCTCCCATCAGTACTGTCATCGTTTCTTCACCCATATCATCGGATTCTTCGCCAGAATCTTCCAACAAGGAAATAAGCAAAGGAATGTTTATATTACTGTCAGCCATTTTGTTTGTGTTACGCGTTTAAATGTTTCGTTCCATTCAAACGTCCCGGACAGTTTCGTGTTCCATTTCATTCCAATCACACATCCTGGACAGAACATGAAGAACGTGTCCAGAATGGTAGAATGGAACGCGCCCATAAGTACACCGTAGGGAATCAAAAGTACTATTAACGAACATTTTTAAAACGTGCTAGGACGAGAAAAGTTAATTATTTAAAGACATTCTTATGTTTTAACATTTATGAAAACCATGTTGTGCACGGTATGCGCGCTAATGAAAGATATCAATCCATTTGTTGTTGCTGAGAATGGTGTGGTAAATTCCTGAAGTCAAAAAAAGTGTTTTGGTGCGGACAATTTGTACGAGTACAATTTACGAACAACCCTTATTTTGCTTATTTAAGAAGAAAAATCCTGACTGTCGGTACAGTAAAACCCTGGTGACGGCTGGCACTGGGAATATTACCAGCCTTTACTGAGTTCTGTTGCTGAAAAATGTTCATCATTTAATAGCTTAGGCCTTAAAAAAATATCTGTGTTTCGGGGAACCCGACCCTACCTAAGAAAAGCCGCCGACCCTAGTTTTTTTTTCAAATTAAGCGATTTTTATTCATAACCAAGAAGTAAACATTTTAGTCTAAGGGAGAAAACCCGCGTAAGATTATCAATCTGTATCGATGAGGCGCTTTACATAATACTAGAATAATGAGCGTCTGGTCCACGTGAATCAAATAGTTGTAATATGGAACCCTTTATATGCCGACAATAAATTTACAGTACGACATGCAATGGCAGCGGTAATTCTGCAGATTTTTCGAAAGAAGTGTCAACGTGGGGAGAGGTTAGGATGTTTAAGTGATAGACAGCGACAAAAGTTTTAATAAACTAGAATTCACCATGCGATACAATCAGGAAGGATGACGGAGATCTCGTTATCATCAAAAGCAGGTGGGTGGGGTAAATGACATTTCAACCGGACAGCAATATGTCTAGATTTTTTTGTTAGAATTTTGATATTCTAAATATTTAAATGTGAATTTAAGGTTGTATGGATGTAAACTTGTTTTGTGAAAAAATTGGTCAACCAAAAATTTCACTGTCCAAAGACAGTTGGGCACTATCCTGTTTAGGTCGAAAATACTTGGCAAAAAGGGCATTTGGTTGAAAAGTCATTGTAGTAAGGTATAAATCCGTAAATTGATAGATTTGTAAATTTTCGGATGGTCTGTTTATTTTATGATATGGTTTTCTTGAACCTGTTAAACTTGTGAGAATTCAATGGTATTTGCAAATGATCAATATTGTTTTTGTTTTTAATTTGACGTGGAAGTTCACTGTATTTCATTTTCATAAAATCTTTTTCAGCAATATGACTAACTGGTATATTTCTTTTGGTAAAATGGTGATTTGACTACTTTTTATAATTGGTCATTTTCAGAATAGTGACTTTGACAAAATGTCCTTTCGACCGTATACCCATTCAACCATGTGTCTTTTCATAATTAAAAAAAATTCAGATGGGCCATGGACGAAGCTTGATGATGAGGATGATTTGTATGACCTAACAACGTTCTTCATGGTAAATAGTTTTCAAGGATGACTATAGATTGCAGCATTCCTATGGAGACATCATACCACAGTGCTACACATCACCATTGGACATACCCGGATTGATCGATGTTTCTATTGTGGCATTGCCCTGGCTGACACTGACATGGAACTAAAGATTAAATTCAAGACTGTCTACCCTTTGTGCAATGACTGTCGGGTCTAAGGTTTCACTGTTTACTGTATGAGACCATTTGGCAAACAGTAAATGGCTGTTAGAATATATTGAACCAAAAAAGAAACTAAGCCCTTCGATTTTATATCTATTTTTCTGCACATTTGTCACT
This sequence comes from Corbicula japonica, assembly GCA_038501625.1. NCBI lineage: Eukaryota > Metazoa > Mollusca > Bivalvia > Venerida > Cyrenidae > Corbicula > Corbicula japonica. Next base: position 1,123,871 of record JAZAYU010000016.1, read on the forward strand.
GTCAGAATTAAAAGTGCTATTTAATTCTGAACATCAGAATACTAAGATAAAAGTTAAAGAATTTGATGTAAAGATAAATTGTCAGAATGTGTAATTATTGTTTGAAACAACAGACAGTCACAGGCATTACATTCGTACTGTAAATTTAACGGAGTTCCGTATTAAACACTATATGTTTTATTAAGCATTGTCCCAATTTGTTTTCTGAAAGGAGCTGTCAATATTTGTATATATGTGCAATACTAAGGTCTTCATGCAATGGCATTCTGAATGGATCCTATCATCAACAGCAACCTGAAATTAAAATTTTATGATAACATTTATTGAAAATGTTATATAGTACACACATATTGATCTTGTCTTGATTTTCGGTTGCCAGCAGCTCCATTATAACATAAATTCCTTTCTATTATGACATATTGAGAAAAACAGATGAGCACAGTGGTACATGAACTGAAGCCAGGGTTTTTTTCATTATATAACAAACGCCGAAATTCGGCGTCGTCCCCAGGCAAAATAGGTAACTTTTTTCCCCTTTCCAAGATGAAAATTTCCCCACTAATCGAATTTCCCCATCAAAAACAGACACAAATGTGTGAAAAACAATACAAAAACAATCCATTTTGGAGTTCAGAAACTTTACTGGTGTAAATGAATTGTTAAAATCGTGTCATTCTCTATTTTTTTAACTGTAAAAATTGGATGAGCTAGTTTTTAACATTACACCGGTATCGTCCGTACCAGACCAGACCGAATTCAAGATAACTGTAGTGATGATAGACTCTTTCACGGCAAAGTTTTGACTCTGCACACCAGTCTAGTCAGTTAGATGGTCTGGTCTGGTGCTGACTTTACCGGTGAAAAGTTAAAACTTGCCAGGCATTTTTTAGAGGGGTAAACAAAATTAAGATTAGAATCCACTGAAACTGAAATACAAATAGTTCTTTGGGAATTTGATGGCTTTTCAAGCATGGAAAGACATGGACAGTCACCAACCTGCTACTTTTGTTTGTATCATGATTTCTTGGTAGAAATTGAAATGATCAACGAAAGATTAGATCTAGATGGCAACACTAAATGACATTTTCTCAAACTTTTAAAGTTAGTTTGTACTTCTGTTCTCGGGTATTTCGTAAATAAAAGTGTCCACACGCCGCTTTTTTCCTACAATCCGAATGAGAATCTAACATTTTTCCTTTGGCCTCATTAATCAGTGATTTTATTTATTATTTGCATATCTTAGATTTAAGTAGGCCTATTACGTCTGTAGGTCTATTTATTAAAAAAAGTTTAAAGAGTAAATTTTAAAACCATAGTAGACTCTATTATATAAAGATTTATCATTAGAGTGTTATGAATGAATGTTTTAATGTTTGTTTGTTTGCGTTTTAGATAATCAACATAATCAGGTATGCTTTAGTGTGATATTTGGCATATCTAGTAGATCGATCTTGCTATTTGTGTTCCCGAGTTCCTTATACTTTGTTATATACTAGAAATCGTTTAGTTACATGGTTAACTTTGTACTAGTGTACATTTCCAGAATATCTCTAAGTAGGTCAATAAGATGAATACGTTTAGTTTCTAAAAATAGAAACAATTTCTTTATAAAGTGATTGGCTCTATTCACATATTGTACGATAATGTAAATTTTGATTAGTTGGATAGCTTACAAAACCTTTAACGATTCAAGGTCAATTTTGTTTTGTTGGATTTGCTATGTTAGGCCCCAGTTACACAGGCGGTCGGTGTCCAATATGTTATTTTATTTTAAGTTACTCGCTGTTTTGGCCGGATGCCATGCGTGAGGTTTTCTGTGTAACTGGCCATCGGTGATGAACAAGTGTTCAATCGGCTAAATAAATATTTCACAGGTTGCTGGTAGGAGACCGAAACCAACTCAAACGGGAATGGGTCGGTGATAGGGATGATTTTTTCGGTAAAAATGCTGAAATACTATCGTTTGTAAATCGGAGCTAAATCGGGCGTAATGCTAATAAATCGGTGTTTAATAGCTAATCATCAGTGGTTCAACACTTTCCGTCAGATATGGCCGGTGATTCATATTTGGTTATCTTTGTTTGATTGGTGACATCTGTGATTAAGAGCTTGCATATCTCGTGATATAGGTTGTCTTCGATTCTTTTTTTTACAAAGTATGTTTAAGTGATGAGAACAGATGACTTTTTCAGTTTACCGAAAAAAAATCACCGACGACATGACGGCAGCAGTCGGTTGGTCACAGATTGAATCCCTATGAACCACCGATCAAAATCGTCAAAATTCCACGCTTTAATTCTCATCTTTTTTCTATCGGTGGTAGGTATTAGTTGATCGGTTGCTTATCGGTAGCCCATCGGCGATATCGGTTGTAGACAGGTTGTCGATCGTTGACAGCGGTTGTAGACAGGCTGTCAATCGGTTATTTGTAAAATATTTTCACCGATCGAGAATTTTAAACATGTTCAAAAATCCCAATCGGTTATTTTTCACCGACAGAACTTATCTTTTCTCAAGAGCAGTTGATCGGTGGCAAACAGGTGACCAAAAGGTGATATCGGTGTTTAATACGTTGTCATCGGTTCACTCCATAAGTTCGCTGAAAAATTCACCGATCACTCACCGATGGCTCTGTGTAACTGGGGCCTTATGGCCTGCGTTTACGGGACAAGTATTGCGTAAGGCTATGGTTAACAATTTACCCAGCTCTTGCTGATTTATTGCTTCAGGCGAAAAGTAGCTAAACTAATCGAAACAAAAAACTAATTCCAGCTAAATGTCTGTTGTCTTTTAACCTGCAGCACCAGGGTGCAGGAACTCCATCTCCTCGGTCATGATCAGCGCCATAAGGTCACCAAATAAAGAATGGGTTTGCCCTAAGCAAAAAAATTCCACTGAGCCCGACTTGCAGTCCAAACCTTCCTTTTCCTAAACCTCATTATGTCACGGCAATTAGTTGGCCAGAACTCCAGAGGTACTGAAGAAACTTGCTTTAACTTCATTAAGCCAAGATCTCAACTCTTATTGTATTTAAACCACGTTAATGCAAGGATGAACTTGGAACACCTATAGCCTGTATGTAAATGATATACAGCCATGTTTACTCTACGTAAATCACATTCCTAAATAATCATAACAAAAACTAATTCCGGCTTATTGTTTGTTGTCTTTTGACCTGCAGCATCAGGGTGCAGGAACTCTACCTATTCGTGTTGTCTTTTGACCTGCAGCACCAGGGTGCAGGAACTCCATCTCCTCGGTCATGATCAGCGCCATAAGGTCACCAAATAAAGAATGGGTTTGCCCTAAGCAAAAAAATTCCACTAAGCCCGACCCATGTCTAAGTAATCCGACTGCAGTTCAAACTTTCCTTTCCCTATACCTCATTATGTCACGGCAATTTGTTGGCCAGAACTCCAGAGTAACTGAAGCAACTTGCTTTTACTTCATTACGCCAAGGTCTCAACTCTAAATGTATTCCAACCAAGTTTATGCAAGGATGAACTTGGAACACCAATAGCCTGGATGAAAATAATATTAAGCCATGTTTACTCTAAGTAAATCACATTCCAAACTAATCATAACAAAAATCTAATTCCAGCTAAATGTTTGTTGTCGTTTGACCTGCAGCACCAGGGTGCAGGAACTCCATCTCCTCGGTCATGATCAGCGCCATAAGGTCACCAAATAAAGAATGTGTTTTCCCTAAGCAAAATTCCACTGAGCCCGACCCATGTCCAAGTAATCCGACTGCAGTCCAAACCTTCCTTTTCCTATACCTCATTTATCACGGCAATTAGTTGGCCACAACTCTAGAGTAACTGAAGCAACTTGCTTTTAATTCATTAAGCCAAGATCTCAACTCTTAATGTATTCCAACCAAATTTATGCAAGGATGAACTTGGAACACCAATAGCCTGAATGAAAATGATATACAGCCATGTTTAAGTAAATCACATTCCAAAATAATCACAACAAAAAACTAATTCCAGCTAAATGTTTGTTGTCTTTTGACCTGCAGCACCAGGGTGCAGGAACTCTTATCTCCTCGGTCATGATCAGCGCCATAAGGTCACCAAATAAAGAAAGGGTTTGCCCTAAGCAAAAGAATTCCACTGACCCCGACCCATGTCCAAGTAATCCGACTGTAGTTCAAACCTTTCTTTTCCTATACCTCATTATGTCACAGCAATTAGTTGGCCAGAACTCCAGAGTAACTGAAGCAACTTGCTTTAACTTTATTACGCCAAGGTCTCAACTCTTAATGTACTCCAACCAAGTTTATGCAACTTGAAGGATGAACTTGGAACACCAATAGCCAGAATGAAAATGATAATACAGCCATGTTTACTCTAAGTAAATCACATTCAAAAATAATCATAACAAAAACTAATTCCAGCTAAATGTTTGTTGTCTTTTGACCTGCAGCACCAGGGTGCAGGAACTCCATCTCCTCGGTCATGATCAGCGCCATAAGGTCACCAGATAAAGAATGGGTTTGCCCTGAGCAAAAAAATTCCACTAAGCCCGACCCATGTCCAAGTAATCCGACTGCAGTCCAAACCTTCCTTTTCCTATACCTCATTATGTCATCGCAATTAGATGGCCAGAACTCCAGAGTAACTGAAGCAACTTGCTTTTACTTCATTAAGCCAAGATCTCAACTCTTAAATTATTCCAATCAAGTTTATGCAAGGATGAACTAGGAACACCAATAGCCAGAATGAAAATAATAAACAGCCATGTTTACTCTAAGTAAATCACATTCCAAACTAATCATAAGAAAAATCTAATTCCAGCTAAATGTCTGTTGTCTTTTGACCTGCAGCACCATGGTGCAGGAACTCCATCTCCTCGGTCATGAACAGCGACATAAGGTCACCAAATAAAGAATGGGTTTGTCCTGAGCAAAAAAATTCCACTAAGCCCGACCCATGTCCAAGTAATCCGACTGCAGTCCAAACCTTCCTTTTCCTATACCTCATTATGTCACCGCAGTTAGATGGCCAGAACTCCGGAGTAACTGAAGCAACTTGCTTTTACTTCATTAAGCCAAGATCTCAACTCTTAAATTATTCCAATCAAGTTTATGCAACGATGAACTAGGAACAACAATAGCCAGAATGAAAATAATAAACAGCCATGTTTACTCTAAGTAAATCATATTCCAAACTAATCATAAGAAAAATCTAATTCCAGCTAAATGTCTGTTGTCTTTTGACCTGCAGCACCATGGTGCAGGAACTCCATCTCCTCGGTCATGATCAGCGACATAAGGTCACCAAATAAAGAATGGGTTTACCCTACGCAAAATTCCACTGAGCCCGACCCATGTCCAAGTAATCCGACTGCAGTCCAAACCTTCCTTTTCCTATACCTCATGTCACGGCAATTAGTTGGCCAGAACTCCAGAGTAACTGAAGCAACTTGGTTTTACTTCATTAAGCCAAGGTCTCAAGTCTTAATGTATTTCAACCAAGTTTATCCAAGGATGAACTTGGAACACCACAGGGGTTTTTCTGCCTATTTTGGGAAAAGGAGTCTGGACATGTTGGGAATTTTTTATCGTCAAAAATGCCCATTTTGGGAATTTTCACATCGATAAAATAGTCCATTTTGGGAAATTTAAATATGCACTTATTAAGCTTAAATCAGTCAATTTTTACATTACCAATATACTTTTACCAGCATGTGGTCTTTATTCAAACAAACAATGCAAAACTGGTAACTTTATAGCCAACTGTTATCAGAAATAATTTTCTCATTTAAATAATTCATTATATGAAATTGAATTTTCTTATAAAATAGTGAAACTGTAGTAAATTTAATGGTTATTTTAGAGTATTAACTAAATAGACCAGATAAACGTAAGTTTGTATTGTAGTACTTATTGTTGTTCAAAGCCATCATAGTCGCGAAAATACATTACAAAATAATTAAGTTTCTAACGAGTCATATTATGATGCATCTTCTGCAGTTAAGGGTACTTTCTGTAGTGATGCAGAATAGTTCTAAGTTTATTGATATATTCAATAGCTATAATGTTGACAGAAGGTCCAGATAATATTCATGCTTACAGTTACATCAGGGTCACTGAACGCTTGCAATTTCTAGATAAAGGGAAGTCACTCTTCTATTACCTGTGCATTTTCTTCGATTTTTGCCGAAATTTAGGAAATAAAATGTTTCAATTGGGAAAAATGACAACTGGATATGATTGGGACCAGGGCCATTTGCATTGGGAACACCTCCGTTTTCCGGAGGCAGACAGTGCTGAAAAACCACTGCACCAATAGCCTGAATAAAAAAATGATATACAGCACACGGGTGCAGGAACTCCATCTCCTCGGTCGTGATCAGCGCCATAAGGTCACCAAATAAAGAATGGGTTTTCCCTAAGCAAAAAAATTCCACTGACCCCGACCCATGTCCAAGTAAAACGACTGCAGTCCAAACTTTCCTTTCCCTATACCTCATTATGTCACGGCAGTTAGTTGGCCAGAACTCCAGAGTAACTGAAGCAACTTGCTTTTACTTCATTAAGCCAATGTCTCAACTCTTTATTTTATTGACCTTCGAAGTATATTTAAAGATAAAAATGTTGATTCTGCTATACCTAATTATTTCAAGAATACTAAAACACCCATCGTTTGTTATAAATACAACAAACTTATTTTCAATTACAACAAAATTACATCGGATTTACAGATTGTTGAGAATACACCTATTTCATGAGACTGTTCCAATTCAAAATTTTGCTATTAACCTGCCGGTCACATCGTAACAGGGGATCTAAATGTTATCAAAGACTTTAGAATACGCAATTTAATTTTTAAAGTCCGAAATATAGAATTCCATCAGACATCGACTTTAATACCTGTCGCGCGGAAATTGCAGAGTCTTTAAACTCTTTATGCAATAAATGGTGTAAACGAGAACGTGCTGAGCCTAATGCTCTTTCAAACTGGAAAAAAACAAATATTCAAAATAATTGACACTCGTATATCCTTCTCTAAAAGAAACATAGCTTTATTACAACCTCGACCTCGTTTTAACTTTTGTCATTTGAAAAAGGGTATTCAAGATTTTCACAACAGATTTGTTTTAACACCTGCAGATAAGGCTGCAAATTATGTAATTATAGTGTAACGTATACACTATATTAATGTTCAAACTGAAGAGCTTAATAGCACTAATGCTTATACACTGACCTTTTCATCTGAGAGTGATATTAATGCACACACTCTACAAATCACAAAATTTAGAATCAGTGTTGAGCCGAAACAAGACAAAGTACCTACTATGTATTGGTTGCCTAAAATGCACAAAACACCGTACAAAGCAAGATTTATTGCAAACTCAAATGACGTTTTGAATAAGCTTCAATCAAATAATTTTCAGGCGTTCTGTTTGTCTATTTATGATTTTTCAACTCTTTATACTTCTCTCCCTCATAATTTGATAAAAGACAAGCTAACCAGTGTCGTTGAAAAAACTTTTGCTAGAGAAAATAAAACATTTATTGCTTGTAATGAACAAAGGGCATTCTTTACAGATGGTTCTTATGATAATTATACTTCATGGACCTGTCAAGACCTTACCCAGGCGCTCACATTTTTATTGGATAATATTTATTTGAGATTTGGTACCTCTTTTTATAAACAAGTAATTGGCGTTCCAATGGGTACTAATTGTGCCCCCCTTGTTGCTGATCTGTTTTTATACTGTTATGAAAGAGACTTTATGTTATCTCTTTCTACCGAACATCAAGATGATATTTTTACAGCTTTTAATAACACCTCAAGATACCTTGATGATTTATTAAATATAGATAATAACCATTTTCCATCACTGGCTAATAACATTTATCCTAAAGAACTACAGCTTAATAAAGCGATCACTTCAGAAAAATAATCAAACTTTCTTGATCTAAATTTGTCTATTAAAAATGGTTACGTCTCTACTAAAATTTACGATAAAAGAGATGATTTTAATTTTAATATAGTAAATTTTCCGTTTTTAGACGGCGATGTTCATCGTGCAAAATCTTACGGGGTTTATATCTCACAGATTGTTCGCTTTTCAAGAGCTTGTAACGATGTAAATGATTTCAATGAACGTAATTTGTGCTTTACAGACAAACTTTTAAAACCGGGTTATCGGTATCACAAATTAAGGAAAACCTTTTGCAAGTTTTATCGCCGATATCCAGATCTCATTCATTAATACAAATGCAGTTTAAAATCACTTTTGCAACAAGGTATTTCACAGCCGGTGTTTTATGGAGATTTAATTTACAAACTTAAGATAAAAGGCAATGTTAATTTCTCTCGGTTATTTGTAAAAACCATCTGTAAATTTAAAAAGAAAGGTTACAAACATGATATTTCACAGCGCTCTTCAGGCCTAGTGATTAACCCATCTACAGTTGATCATTATGCTTACCTCTTCGGTTGCACGATGGCGGCAGGGGTTTAAGAGTTTTTGAAGGTTTATGGAGAAATCTTTTCTTGAAAGAACCTAGAAACTCGATTCGTTTCTTTTATCCCTGTCATCGTGTTCTTGCTGATTTTACTCCAGGAGCTCTGGTCTTGGTAAGATCATTGAGTACCTACCCTTTGGCTTCGCAATGCTATTAGCTTCTTATGTTTTATATGTTTGTGTGCTTTTGCATGCAACATTGTTGAGCCGATGGGTGCGTTGGAGTTTTTTTACCAAGACAACTTGTACTTGTTTTGTGATACGAGAAACTTTTGGGGCAAGTGTGAGGTTGGTGCACCCTAGAACCTGGTTTAAACCCACAGTGGCATTCGGAAAGCTAAAATGCTTTTCTTTCTAAAACTTGCGAGTTGTTTAACTTTTTGTGAGCTTTCTCTTCGATAATTTTAATTGATTTTCAAATTTTCTTTTTAAATGAGCTGTTTGTTTATTTGTCTCCTTAATGGTTTCTCCCCTATCTTTTAACTTTTTTCTAACGATTTTTGTTTAACATTTATCAAATACAGAGCTGTGATGTACTGCGGAGAGAAATGTAGAAGTTTCAGTTGACAATGACGGGAACTCGGTTGAAATTATTGTAAAAGTGCTTATTCTAAGATTGTCCCCAGCATGGATCTTTATTCTTTTTCTTGTTTTATTACGCGGTAGATTTGGCGATGCATTCTATTAAGGAAAGGTGTCTGTTTTTGTAAGTTTTGCTAAAATTTCAACAATAGCATTTACGTCTGCGGAACGATTGGCATGTTTAAACCTAAATCTTTGCAAAATGGGTCCGTTTGCAAATTTATAATTTACTTGCCTGATACCGTCTACATTACATTCCACAAGAGTTTTCATAAACCAGTTATGAAGTATTTGCAATTAACTGTCTAGTAATGACTGTTTGACATTTATGATTTCTAATGAGTCGTTTCATTTTTAATATACTTTAGTTTTGTGAAAACGTATACTGTAGATGTACTCTGATAAAAGGATTCATTTTTATACGACTACTTCTCCATTAAGACCAATACCTAATGTCCGTATGTACAAGTTTTAATTTTTCCACCCTGCAATAATTATCAAGATACTATAAAGACAAATTTGCCAAGTCTACTTATTATTGAGGTACATTTAATATTAGGGTTTCACTGTGAATATTTATATAAATACTAGGGATGACATTTCCCAAATATTTTACCATAGAGTAATCCAAAATCTTAATAGTGAGTTTATTTATCGGAGAATGAGACTGTCTACGGATCTACCTCTATAACTTATTATTTGTATCTAGTAAACTATCAAAGATAAAAAACTCCAAATTGTTCTGTAAGAGGAAAATATCATTTTCGTGTCGCCTGCGATAGCAGGTAGACACATAGGATCATATTGTCCGGCGACGTCTTCGGCAGTGCCGTCGTCCTGTAGTCCCCTAACTTTAAAAGGAGATGTGCAGGGTCGAGCAGGTGCACTCGGTAAAATCGTTAACAGATCGATGTATGAAACACTTACGTGTACTTTTCACTAAACTCTACATTTCAAACCCTCCAGGAGGAAGTTTTCGGTTAATTACCGGACCTGAAAACAATCTGCTAAAGAAATCCCTTTACAAAAATACATTCTATATTTAGCGATCATGGGAATGTCACGCTTACTATTCGTGGTGGCCCAGGCATTTTGAAACAAATGGCGACGTCGATAGTTGGCAAGGTACACCGAATGCGTATTTTGGTTGAAGTGATCACGTGACAGTCCCAAAAACCACCGCGGCTTTACGCGGGAAATACAAAAATAGCTAACCTATGCGCGTAGCATAAGATAGGAAACACCATTTATATCTTTTTTAATAAAATATTGGTTTGAAATATCACGGGTGTAAATCAATATTTGAGCTTCAAATAATGATATTCAACTGATTAATAACCCTTTTCGCAAATCTGTTCCATTCATCAATCCTGCACATTTCCCTTTAATATAAAGGTTAATGTTGCCTATTACTTTGAAAGTACTTGTCCTATTAACTTTATACTTGGAATATATTATCTGCATATACAACGCAATCTTTGACAACAAGAATGATAACTCCTGTTTCACTTATTTTTGAGTTATGCCCCTTTCAAATGACTTTTGTATGAAACTTTAATATGAAACCTAATGTTGCCTATAACTTTGAAAGTACTTATCCTATTAACTTAATACTTGGAATATATATTATCTGCATGAACAAAGCCATCTCTGGCAACAAGAATGATAACTCCTGTTTCACTATTTTTGAGTTATGGCTCTTAAATATTACATTAATATGGAACCTAAGTTGCTTATAACTTTGAAAGTACTTCTCCAATTAACCTAAAACTTGGAATATATTATCTGCATGAACAAAGCCATTTCTGATAACAAGAATGATAACTACTGTTTTACTAGTATAAGCGTTATGCCCCTTACAAATTACTTTAATATAGAACTTAATGTTTCCTATTATTTTTACAGTCATTATCCCATTAACACTGTAAAGTTTGACTTAAAGTTAATAATAATCAAACAACAATAATTTTTTGAAAACCGTGCATATGTTTTACGTTTTACGTCATCCACGTCGGCATACGCTTTTTATGCATTATCCCCGTGCGGCAAGCGAAATTTATTTTTTTACAATCGTTTTTGTTTTTCACATGTTCACCGACTCAAGACAAACACGAAAAACACACCAACAAATTGTAACCATGGAACGGTTGACGTCAGCAGACAACGACATTGCCGTCAAAATTCTTTTCACAGGCACAACTTCAAATTTGTTGTAAAGAAATCTTGACGGTTTTCGTAAATGCAAAAGAAATACCTTATTTTGCATATTTTATTAATTTAAGAAGAAAATCAAACGATATTTTTTTCTAGATTGATTACGTTGCTTACGTTGAACGCTGATGTTACTCAATTACGTCATCAAAAAATTAGTGTAAAATTTGTTGGATAAGTGTCCAATAAATAAAAATTTAAAACTAAAATTTATAGAAATTCAATAAACTTCAATATCGAATTATTCGAAAATGACGCTTATTCGGTCAAAAGGCGTATCCGAAAACTGGTCAATTTTACCGAAATGAATACATTTTTTTTCGTTTGGAAAGGCTGTTACACATCTATCATAGAAAATTGTATCATCCCAAACTGCTAGACAATTCAAAAACTTTTGGCACAAAACATTGTGTGAACAAAGGAATTTTCTCCTTGAAATCCTGTAAAAACGTTATGGATAAAATAAAGTTGAGTATGTTGGCGCATCGTGCCCAGCAGACCATTACAAAGCTACAGAAAGCTATTTCAGTGCAATGGAATGGCAAACTACAGTATTTCCTTTAAATCTGCGTGAAATTTAAATTATACAGAGATGAGAAAACGATCACAAATGATAGCCGATGCAATGATAACTAACTTGAGAATTTCTTTCTGAGAACAAGTGAGCTAAAATATTATTATTTTTTAATCTGGTTAAGCAGACTTAAAATTTTTGGTGTGCTTTAATAGAATATTGATTCTTCTTCATTGTAATTTACACTATTTTGAAAGATTCAATCAAATTATTGGAAAAATTTACATTCATCAAGTGTGCACTTAGAACTTTTGACTAGTGTATTTTAAGAGTTATGTCCCTTTTAAATGACTTTTATATGAATTTTAAATTCACCTATAACTTTGATTCAAGTACGTGTCCTATTCGCTTAAAACCTATAACGTGTCATCAACATGAACATATCCATTTGTGACAACAAGAATGATAACTCCAGTTTCATTAAATTTACAGTTATGCACCTTTTGAATGACTTCAATATGCCACTTAATGTTGCCTATAACTTTGAAATTACTCATCCTGTTTACGTGATATTTGAAATATGTCAGCAGGATTAATCAATCCACCTGTTTCACAAAGAATGATAACTCCTGATTAACCTTTGTTTTTATGCCCCCTTTCAAATAACTTTAACCTGAAACTTAATTGCTTATAACCTGAAAGTTTTTATTCTTTTGACACAATATTTGACATATGTCATCTGTTTTAATGAAGTTATATCTGTTTTTGTTATCCTCCTTTGAAATGATTTTTACATGTTACTTTATTTTTATTACCGCAACATAAAATAAGAGTAATTCCCGATTAATTATAATTTTTATCAGCAATTGTGTAGTAATTTAATAAGTAATTTAGTTGTATTGCAATTCAACTTGAACATCTTTCTTCATAAATGATATAAGATAGGCCCACATTTCAACTTTTTCCAAGCATGCGACACATGTGTTCTGCGGTACACCAGATTCTAGTATTTTATCAATATATTTTCTATAAACAAACAGAACGATACATATTTGGCTAAATATTGCAAAGCATGTAAAACACAATGACAGGACGTTCAGAACAAACAAGCACATTTCACTATTTTATACAATGTTTTTGACCATGACACGTTACAGTACATGTAAGTTTTTTTAGTTTCCGTCATTTTTTCTTAGGAATATATTTTGTACAAGATCTGTTGATATTCTGTTTCTCAACTTAGTGACAGTGAGCCCGGCCGCCGAAAATATCCTTTCTGATGGCACTGATGGACGAGGGAATAGCTAACACCGATCTCACAACCTGATCAACGAGGGTGAATCGAACCTCAGGTTTTTTCCACCATTCTAAAGAATTCATGTCTTCGTCTACTTGCTCAGACGGATAGCGACGTAGTTCATCTATGCCAGGATTACTTTTAGATGACGTTAGTAATGCTAGCTTCCATCGCTTAGGAGATGGCTCTACGGAATCCTCTCCTACAATGACCTTAAATGGTACATCATCGAGGCGCGCTTCCAACGTTTCCTCATCATTTACGTTTCTCACTCCCAAGTTAGTTCAAATCCTTGTATCGAATGTCCAGTAATGAACCCACAACTGAGACAGAGCGAGCTGTTTCGTCAGGCTCTGGTTGGTACCGACGACAGAGATCACTGGATATTAATTCCTTAACACGACTGATAAGTTCACTTTCACCGTCGTTTATTAAATACACAAAATATTTCTATATTTAAATTTCATGTTGTAGAGCTTCTATTTTAATAAAATTGTGCAACTTAATTCAAGTAAAGCCACAAGTCATATTGCAGTATAATAGTTAATAATGACAGTGATTAAACAATAATGCATGAACCCATCTTTTTTCTTACAAGCACAACGTTTGAAGAATAAGGACTATCACTCTCTTATTGCTTCACAGTCATTTTTGAACATGCTGACGTACTTCCTCGTATATTTATGGAGGAATCTTCCTAAAAAGGACTATTTTTTTACCAAATCAGTACAACCAATATCTATGTTACCCTATATTGGAAATATGCTTCGACATTTTTTAAGACTTGGCGAACAAACAGCAACTGTTTTGGGGACATTTTTTCTTATCAATCATAATCCTTGTGCATTGTCAATGACTTTTACTTCATTAACTTGATACAGGTCATTTTTTGGCTTAATATACGTTCCTAGCTGAAACGTTAAATGAATGTGAAGGCACTTGCACAGTGTGGCCAGTCTGCAGTATCTTAATCACGTGTTCTCTAAAAATATAAGCATAATCAGAGGCCAGGTTCTCTGTAATAACGCTAGATATCTCATGGCTTATGCCCATAACAATACCATTGAGAAGTACAATTTCATAACGAGCCACAGTGTCGTCGCTGTCGTTCGAAAATGTCGTAACTACACTTTTTGTCGATTTTGTGTTTAATCTTTTGCTCACAACATAATACTTTCCCGCGCTAATTACGAAAATATTGGATCTGATAGCCAATGGGAAACGTAAACTTTTGTCATGTGATGAAATATCGTAAATGGATTGGTCGGGGTTTTTTACGGTCTGAATTCTCGTGACTACGTCATTAGTGGTATTGTGTCAGAAATAACGTTCAATTTGCTTTTTTTAATCAAATATCCAAATTATGGATAACGTTTTTGAGGAAACGGTGAGTAAGTTGTTTTATTTGCAATATTTGTCACCGATTTGGTGTTCGAAAATAGCGTAATTACATAATACCTTTAAAATATGGTGCAAAAAAAGTCGTAACTGTAAAATATTATTGTTATTTATTTATTGTGCTATCAATTTAAAGCACAGAAACTATTGAATTATTGTTATTAAAGCACAGAAACAAACTAAACATTCTCTTGCAAAGATATATTTAAATAGTGATACTATGTCAAGTTTTTAATTGATGGCACAATAAATAAAAATATGGCGCACATTTTTGCTTCTGAAATATTAGGATTTCGCAGTTAGGATAATTTTGAACGACAGCGACGCACTACAATCGCATTTTGTTGGTTGATAAAATAAGTTTAGAATGCTAGTTGCCATGGTGCAGGTGCTCCTGTATGAGCAGCTTACTTACAATGTATATTCACATTTAAACCAAGTATGACAGGAAATTGTGAATTACAAGAAATGTCTGGTACAATAAAAACCAGGCACATCGATTTCCAGATTTGATAAAAATGGGATAAAACAGAAGTCTCAGTGTACGTACCCTAGAATGTTCGAATTGGTTCGATCAGCAATAGGAACTACAAGACCCAGTTGGTCAAGGTTTAACAATAGAGTAGGGTTAGGCAAACGTTGATAAAATGAGTAAAAGTAACAACATTACGGGTATCAATAAGGGCTGTGTCAGGTCTACCATGAAAAATTATTTCAGTTTTATTAGAAGGACCTATTAACCTAACCTTCATTGGCCATATTCAATGTCCACTTCTTGATGGCCATCCTCAGAAGCGGAATTTAGTTTGGGTGATGGTGCTTATTGCCAGAGGGCTAAGTGTAATTCTGTTTGACATTTCGTTTGATAGCCTACTTGTTTTGCCAAATACTGTTGTTGTATGTAGTTGCCCCACGTCCCATGCTTAAGCGAAATGATCTGAGTCTTAGTGGCTGAAGTTGAAGCTGAAGCAGGAACCGACTGCTACATGTGAAAAGTTTTATTGAACTACTTTTTGCCGTTAAAATATTTCATTTTTTTATCGATGAAAGTGCAATGAGGACTGAAGACTGCCCTAGCCCAACTCACTGTGCACATCAAGGCTTTTCTAAATATACGAATGCCGCGCTCAACAACACAGTTAGCATTCAAAACAATGCGGATAGGTGTTCTTGTATTTCTATACGAAAGCGAAAAGAATCATTTTCGCCAACTTTGAGGGCTTCAAATAGTTCTTGAAAGCCAATTTATCTATTTTTATTGCATACCTGAAAAGCTCATTCCAAAAAGAATCAAGATATGTAATACTTTTTGTGTCGCCTGTAGACACATAGGGATCCTATTGTCCGTCGTCGTCGTCGTCGGCTTTAACATGAAACTTCATATTGCCTATAACTTTAAAAGTACTTGTCCTATTCACTTCATACTTGGAATATATCATCATCATGGACAGCAACATCTGTTACAACAAGAATGATAACTCCTGTTTGACTATTTTTTGAGTTATGCCCCTTTCAAATGCAACTTTAACATGAAACTTTATGTTGCCTATAACTTTGAAAGTACTTGTCCTATTCACTTCATACTTGGAATATATCATTATCATGAACAGCAACATCCGTTACAACAAGAATAATAACTTCTGTTTGACTATTTTTGAGTTCTGCCGCTTTCAAAGCAACTTTAACATGAAACTTAATGTTGCCTATTACTTTGAAAGTACTTGTCCTATTCACTTCATACTTGGATTATATCATCATCATGAACAGCAACATCGGTTACAACAAGAATAATAACTCCCGTTTGACTATTTTTGAGTTATGCCCCTTTCAAATGCAACTTTGACATGAAACTTAATGTTGCCTATTACTTTGAAAGTACTTATCCTGTTCACTTCATACTTGGAATATATCATCATCATGAACATCAACATTGGTTACAACAATAATGATAAATCCTGTTTGACTATTTTTGAGTTATGCCCCTTTCAAATGCAACTTTAACATGAAACCTAATGTTGCTTTTTAACTGTATTATAATTCAATTTTGACCCGTGAGCTGTGAATTTATGCCCGCGCGAATATATCCTTCGCAACTTTAGCGCGACTCTTCGTTCCAGCGAAATTAATTGATTGATACTACAGTAAAGACTAATACCTATCAAACATGTATTTGAAAGGTGCATGCGCCGGAATTACATTATCATACAGAAATATAGGGAGCGAATAGAATACTACTCAAAGGCATATCAAATAATATCGGATGGTACACAATTTGTTTTTGTAACGTTAATTATTGGTTTCACAAGAGAAAAGTATTTACAATTAAGGTAAGACCTGTGTAATAGGCACTATTAAGAATCCAACATCTGATTATATTTTCATCAACTGCTTCATACCACTGACTTGTATCCAAAATTTTAATGATTTTCACCGTGTAGTTTTTGAGATTTTTAGCTTTTTTATTTAAAAAAGTGATAAAAAAACGTGAAAGTTTCCAAATTCTTTAATTGGTGACAAAATTTTTTGTTATTGATAAATTCAACCTTAATTTTTTTACAGTTTATCCAAAATATGTTATATTTTATTAAACCAATTTAAGATATAATATATAAATACAGAATTTATCTTAAAATGACATTTTTGACCAAATAAATTTAAAAAATGCATTTTTTATATTTCACGAGACTAAATTAATGAAAATTGTGCAAAATCCTGATTGGTGCAATATACCAAACTTTACCATTTTTTAACTATATACCTTAAACAAAATTTAAACAAACTTTCAGAGAAGTTTACCGTCCAGTTTTAGAAATTTTCAAATTGATGATTTGAATAAACACTATTCTGATAGCGAAAACCCCTTTAATCTTGATTTATTTGCTTATTTTAGTTTAAATCATGAGAATTTTATATTCAATGACAGAATTACACAGGAAAAAAAGAAATATGCCAATTATTGGAGCTCTAGGCTTACGAAAAAAAATAGCTTCCAATGGGATTTGAACCCTGGTCCTCTTGGTTGAGAGAAATCTATGCTAATTTACTACTATAGTTATCTCCCTTGGATACTCTTCTGGATATAGGTATTCATTAGGCTAATTACTTGTAAATAGTCCACCGGATCTTCCTACTCGGGCTAGTCAGACAATGGCTGACACTAAATAGTCCCAATTTTTTTGCCTTTTGGGGGCATTAAATGGCTAGTATGGCCTGAAAGGAACATGTTAAGTAAATGAGATGCTTTTACTGACACACTGATAGCAAATTTATGTTTGGAAATGCAGTATATGAAAAAAGGCCCTGGTTTTAGGACGGCATATGTAAAACAGTTTTGAAGTTCACACAGAAGTGAAAAAAACAGACCACCGGTTTCAAGGTGTCAACTCTCTGTTAATTGATACATGACCCCTACTTTTCTTGCTGGAAATGGACAGTAGAAACAATTAGCTTTAAAAGCATGTAAGTTAGCCCTTATTAAAATGGTACCAGCTATGATTGCCAGCCTTTTGAAACATGTCATGTTTACTATAGTTTATATAGGGAAGTCTATTTACAGGTCTTACACCATTACACAGGTCTTACCTTAAAACAAAGATGACGAGGGATGATGGGCGGTAGACAAACGTCCAGGTATTTCGAGAATCAAGCGCGCACTACAGCTAACAACAGGCGACTTAACCTGTGATCTTGAAATTAAAATGCACCTCTGGATTGCTTATCTAAACGACATTTAGGAACTTTGTTCTTTATAGAAAAATAAAAATGCGAGCTGATTTTTATCAATCTGGAAGAAGCCCCATTTTATTCAGTGTTTTTGTTGCAGGTACTTGTTTCTTGTGGTTCCTACAAGTCAACTGGAGGAACTACAAACCGCTACTTTCGTGAGGCGAAGTGTATTTCAAAAAGTTGTTTGATTACCATAAAACATTCTTATTATAGTTTTCTGGTTATAGAATAATCCAACAATATCGACAAGGCTAATAACTAAAACAAAATTTACAAAGTTTAAGAATTATTTAAACATTTAACTTTAATTAAACATAGTGAAATTCATATCGAGCCAATTTATACATTCAACAATCAATACAATTAAAGAATAGGTTCGCCAACTACTGATTTGATTAGCGCATCCGGTGTCAAGTTTTTGCCGCTGATTATCGCCTAGAAGTGGAAAATTTATTTATATAACGGAAATTCTAATTATTGAGCGGAGGCGTGATTTGATTAAATATTTGATCAGTCAAGACAATAGCAGCACTATATTGGTCTTTAGAACACACTAAGTTGAGGATGAACACAGAATATGCTTTTGGCAATCTTAGAAAAAGTCAACAATGAATACTTAGCTCAGCAATGTACATGATTACAGATATTTCAAGCTTGTAGTTTCTTCAAAAAAAAAACAACATTAAGCGCTATCTACAGTTGTTGTTGTTTTGTCATTAATTTGTTTATGCTAAAGTTCTAATTTAAAAATAATATTTCTTCGAAAAGAAAACTTAAACGCAATCTAGAGATGATGTTGTTGTTTCTGTTGTTGATGGAAATGATAATGATGACGATATTTTTTTTAATAACCTCTAAATTCACCGGCTAAGCCATATGATTTGAAGCGTTTTCTGTTCTGAATTTAACCGTTATATAATGTTTTTTGTTGTTGTTGTTGTTGTTGTTGTTAAAGATGACGACGATGACGTTTTTTGTTGTTGTTAAAGATGACGACGACGACGGGGATGATGATGATGTAAGCATTATGTTACGAGCAAACTTATAAGGACGAAAACGTTAATTTAAAAATTCTAAATTAATAGTTGTTGTTGCTGCTGCTGCTGCTGCTGCTGCTGCTGCTGGTTGTGCTGATGTCGTTGTGGTCTAACTGAAGAGCGCTTTGTTATACACATTTGTTTTCATTTTGATTTTTTGGGTCGGTCGTTTACGACCGATCCAGAGTAAGCGGGTTTCTGACAGGCGTTTTCAGTTACTGCAAGCCTGAGAAAATAGTTCTGAATATTACAAGGTGATCGCTGAAATTCAATGGTGAAGAGTTGTAATGCCGTGCAAAATGATAAGTTCTATCATGTTGATAGTGAAAGAAATCCGCAAAAATTATAATTGGTAGAAAAGGAGCACATGGAACGTCAAACAATTTTTTGAGTAATTGACACGCATGAGTAATTAACGCGCATGAATACAGACGCGAGGGAAGAAGTTCCGTTTTCCTGTCCGCCATTTTGGTAGAGACGACGTTGGAAAGATGGAAACCGAGAAATCGACGTTAATCAACCGAACAGTGAGTATTTGTTTAGATATGTTCGTGTTATTATGATTTTCTAACATCCTGCTAACATTTTAAGGTATTTTGAAAGAAGCATTGGTCTTAATAAATTGTATTTCTCAAAATTGAAACTATGTGGTGGATTTGTTAGTTGACGTTTGCAATGGAGTGATTTGGCCCTGGATTTGTTAGGAATCTGCATTTATTTGTGTTATAAGGTTTGCTTTGTCATTAGCTTGTACATCACCTATTTCGCCCGTAATTTTTTTCCCATTAAAATCTATGCGTATGTAGGAAATAGACCTCTGACAGGTTAGCTGGCCGTCGTCCATGTTGGGATATGATCGGGTAATCGTTTGGTTTTGGAGGTTGCTTTCGGCATCCGTTTTAACAATATCTGATGAGGTTCACAGAAATTTGGCTCGCAGCCCATTTTGTTTATCGAGGTCGTTTGTGGTTTCATAAATTGAGGCCGTAGTTGGCGAGTCGATTAGGAACTGTACAACGTTCGACTGCGTACCGAAGGTTTAACAATTTAAACTGTCTTAAAACTCTTATCTTGTTTTGATACGTGGACTTGACGAGAACTTCGTCGTGTGACAAATCGTTATTTTCACTATATAATCCGCCATATTGGAGCCGATAATTACGTGTTGACTGGATTTTAATCATGTTTACATCACTTTTAATCGATATTCATGTTATTTTGCAGAAAAAGATTTTACCATTAAAAATAACAAAAAAAATATCCAACTGATCAGGATCTGCACTGTTTGTTTTTTATTACTGGGTTATAGAGTTTCTGATTAAGATGTGACCAGTGTAGGTCCAGATAAAACAGAATGTGCCAACTGATCTGGATCTACTTGGGTCACACAATGTCATGTAAAAAAGGCGTATAATTATATGACATAAAGGGTTATTCATTTCATTACTTCAATCCATGGGATATGGCTAATATTCCATGTGCAACCAGGATGAATGCAGGTCATACAGCACATCCAAGCAGTCTGATCTGAATCTAGACTGGTGGCTTCTTGTTCATCTAATCTTTTTTTTCTGAAAACAAGCATTGAATACCTTGTTTGGTGATATCCAGGCTGATCTGGATCTAAAGTGTTCACCCATGTGATTTAAGCTGTATCTTTGAGCTGAAAGTTTAACATTTTGAAAAGAATACTGGATCCATTGCTTTTGCACAGGTTTTACAAATAGATAATCTGATTGATTATCATTCCAGAAATATCAAAAGTTACTTAATAATATTAATTTGTATTTGTAAATGGACCAGTGCTATTGGTTTGTGAAAAAAGCATCATTATGACATTATTAAATGTTACTAAAAAAATTGTTCATTTGTTGTGACTACTGCATCATAGATAAATAAGGGCTTAAAACATAATATTGCTTCACATTCATGACCTTTATATGCATAATTCTTTATTTAATTTTAAAAATAATAGGAAATAAATGTATATGATTTAACCCATTCCTCCATCTTAAGCATTTTTACGCATGAGCAACCTGTATAGATCCAGATCATCAGCCAGCACTTCTGTGCAGTCTGATCAGGATCTGCACTGGTCGCATTTGGTCAGAAATAACCTAACGAATCTTACAGTCAACTGAACAGTGCAGATCCTGATCAGATGGCGTGAATGTTCCAGCTGATCTGGATCTACACGGTTCGTCCACGCAATAAAGGTGACACTGTGTCTATGGAGGAAGGTGACACTGTGTCTATGGAGGAAAGGGTTAAACAGAATGACAAAACAGTGAAAGTAAATAATCACATGCTTAATGGCCTGAAATGACAATTACTAGTACATGTTATTTTTTATTTAAATACTTGTGTACTTATGGCACTTTCATCCCCAAAAGCGGCATTTAGGTCTGCCACCGTTTAATAAGTGGACCCCACTTATTATTACATCATAAAAGTTTCAAGAGTTTAAGAAATCCAAATTTTATAGATTTAGTCTTAATAATATTTTCTATATGTTTATTGGTAAAAATTTAAGTTTATCAAACTTTGACAGACTAAGTAAATTATCTGTGGAACTTATTGCAATTAATATACAAAGAAATTTCCTTTTGTTACTTTTATGGTTTTATCAGCTTGGCTGCAAAATGACAGGTATTTGATAAAGTGTCAAGCCACAGCACAGACTGATAAGGGTTTTAGGGGTTTTATTTTTGCATATTTGTTACATAGAATTTTATTGGTTGTTTAAGAAAACATTTATTTTTATATAGAATAATTTTGTTGAATTAAGTCAGTCTTTATAGAACATAAGTATGAAAAACAACTTGGAAATTTGTAACTTCATTTTAAGTCTTCAGAATAACTATTGAAATATTGCTTGGACAATTATATTGGGATAAATGGAATTTTAAAATACTGGATACAAAAAGAATACGAACTGTTTGCTGTGTTGTATTTGACATCATAAAGTATTTATGGAAAGTTAATAAAATTTTAACCTTCCTCTCGAATATTAACTGATTTTCGGAGAATAGACTTTAATAATAACCATAAGGGATATATTCAATAAAATCATTTATTTGTCGGACTCTTTATTATTTACGTTTCGGCCTACGACCTTTTCAAAACATTATACAGATTGCCTTGTATGCAAGTGTTATTTTCGTGGACTTGTTTCGGTTTTCATATTAGAGATGACAAATTAAATGTAGAAATGCATTGAGAAATAGCAATTGTTTGGATGTATTCGAGAAATGAATGTCCATTATTACTTTGTTTTGTTTTGATGAATTAACGCTTCACGGTGCGCATGCGTATTGAGATCTCACGGTTCACTGTGCGCATGCGCAATAACATGATCGTTTCACGGTGCGCATGCTCTGTCGCATCACGCTTCACGGTTTGCGCTACACGCTTCACGCTACACGTTACACGATCGTTATCATTGGTCACACGGTTTTTCACGCAAAATCGGGGAACTGAATCGCAGGCTTAGCTGTATTGCCATCAGACATGCGTCTCAAATCAGATTCACATGCACCACTTATAAATTCCATACCACCGACTATTCAAACTTTAAACAACATTTGACTTACTAATTCGCCACTAATGAACGATTCCTGTTGTTTTTGGGGTCACATGTAAGTCATCGGACCATCTTACAACACCAGTTGGTCCCTGTCCCAACCACTTGAAACCCAACCTTATCGGCTTGCCTCCCCTATCAATGTGTTCTCATGACCGACCCACCAGTACCTTCAGTCCTTTGATTTTTCAAATAGTAATTATGGTAAGTAATTATGGTAAGAAAACCAGTCAATTCTTTAGTGTTTCAATTTTATGCAAACTATAAACTTGCTCTAGATTAAACGTTAATTTTCCATTTAAGGGATGTTGTTGGTACTTGAGTACTAATCTACCGATCGTTTACTCGAAAGATTATTACCGATTTTGTAGGAAGTATAATGCACTGTTCATTCATTTTCAAATAACTCTGTATTTATTTCCTCATACTGTGCATATATAATTAAAAAATAATCAAAAACAAAACTTTTTATTTGTGATTTATTTGTGTTTTGTTAAATTTATTATTTTAAGACATCTGCAAGTTTGGTTGGTGGTTAATGGAAGATGGGGAAATATGCATAAACAAAGCAAGATCAGTTACTGTTAAATAACTGTTTCTGTATTTAACTACGTTTTTCAATTGAGGCCGACTGTAAATTGAATTATGAGTTTGCAAACGAATGTAAAAACAGTGAAAACCTCAGTATAGCATTTATTCAGAAACCGTCATTTAAACGAGCGTTATGTCTAGTCAATAATTTATAAAAAGGGATAGTAAACATATTTTTTTTTCGCTGCGTTCTTACAGTCATGTCGTTTTACAAACAAACGTGAATGACGGCTAGATGAACCGCTATAAGTATATTTGCACATGAAAATCGCGTATAATTACAATGTATACAGTATAAATTGAGAAGGCTGTTCATTTCCCCTTAAAGAAGTAATAAAAGTATTAGTCTCAATCATTCAGACGCTCTTATTTCGCAATGGCGATCAGTACGTCTGAAGACATTGTTCGTTAAAAAACCAGACACTCCAAAACGAGGCTTGTAATTAGGACATTAGTATGGAACGCCGTTGTTGTCTTGTGAAAATTATTTTTTAGACTGTCGCCTTGTCAGCTGGAAATCGGAAAAACATATCCTACGGCGACACGCATTTTTAAACTGTATTATTGCGCCCAAAGGCGTGTTCAAGTAAGATGAGGAAGGCATTTTATTTGATGTTTAGTGTTGCTTTGTTTTTGTGTTTGGCTGTAGAATGTAGGGATATTTTTCAGGTCAAACTATTTTTTAACTGCTCTAACTTTTCTAAACGTATAAATAATAAACATACATAATAAGATTTATTTATGCCAAGTTTGAAAGAAGATTTTGATATTTTTCTCTTTTTATCAATCACCGTACAATGACAACTGTCATACCATACGTATGTATGTATTTTGTAATTTCCTCCTTTATTCATAGGGGCACTCCTCTTCACCAGAGGATAAGGTTTTTCGTATATGTACACTTTCTTTTACCGCCATTATAGGAGATCGCTGTATTCAACGTATGTTACCCCTACCATCATATTCTTGATATCACCAAGTATATATCAACACCATCACCGAATATTTACACACATATATCTATATATATAATTACATCTGACAGGTGCAGATAACTATAGAGATATAGCTTTTAGATACAGATACAGGGAATCCGGGTGCGCTACCATAGCTCTTTTCGAAGAGACCCTCTGATTCTTTAACGTTCCCGGTGTATAACACCGATACACGCACTGAAATTCTACTTCCTGGAAGTGAACCAGTACTTAGTTGGGTGGGAAACACTAGACGTGTAATACAGAAATTTCCAGTGCCGTGTTCGGGATTCGAACTCACGACCTCCGGATTGGTAGACCAACGCGTTTCCACTGGACCACGCAAAATATTCCTTTTTTGGGCCTTGGCCGCCGGGTTCGTTACTTGCCGAAATATCGGGGCCGCGACCGCGGCTACTGCGGCCTCAGCTTCTTGGTGCCTGGTGTAAAAATTAATAAAGATAGCGCTTGTATCCCTCACTTGTTAAAAAAATAACCAAGTAACAAAAAATATACACAGTCTTCATTCTTAAAAATGGCAGAAGAAAAATTAAGATAAAATCTAAAGATGGCATTTAAAATGTTAACACATTTTGTAAAATGATGCAAGTTTTAATTAAATATCATTTTGGTTATACGGACTACAATCCTTATTCAATTGTGCTATGTTATATATCAAACTTAATCAAACCAACAATTTTAAAAGTGTATCAGATATTATGAATCACCATGTATTATGTATAGGTTATAGTTTATTTGGAGGCTTGTATGAAAATTAAACGGTTATGCCCAGTGCAGCTGGGCGACCGTTTAATTTTTCATACAAGCCTCCAAATAAACTAAAACGTAAATAATGGTCGAAATTATTTTTGTAACAGACAAAACAGTCTGCGCCTAAATTACCATATATGGGTATGCACAAAATCAATAGTCAAAATGAAAGTGGTTTGTCATTCAATGGCACGTAAACATGTAGAATTAAGATTTTTTATCTGAAAACACCATGTGAACATGACTTACTCTCAGGAAAAAACATGTGTAGCAGTCTGTCCTTGGGTGGAGAAACAAGGGTACATCCGTGGAAGTTCTATTTACCATTTACTTAATAAATAAATCGTTTATAGCATGTCAAAATAGTTTATATCCAAATCAACGGGCTTATCTGTGTAGTTTGATCACGACCGACACTTTTCGCTGTTATATTCACTAGGTTATTTGTGACAAGAAATGGAAAGTGCAAATACTGATCAGATGAAATTGATTTTATGGGTGATCTGGATCTAAACTGGCCGCCTATATGATAACAGACGTATCTATGAAATAAAGGATAAGCGATTTAAGAAGATTATCATAAGCAAAAAAAGTCAGAGCTAAAAAATTAATATTTAAATGGTATTCTTTTCTTCTGACTTTCTAAGTCACGCCTCCTTGAACACTGTAGACAATCGTTAACGAACTAAATTCTCGTACATGTCTATCGATGTTCGAACAATATAATGAAGCAAATCGACCTATAATAAACACATTTTGGACGCGCGATTTTATGAGAATTAAGGTTCGAAATATTTGAAAAACACTGCATTGTGATTGGCTCAAAAATAATTTCAACCATTATATAAGGATAATTATATATGTTTTCTTGTTCATTTGTGTAAGGACATGCGAGCTGTTCTATATTGCAATTGCGCAATGAAGAACAAAATCTTTGTTTTTCAGACAACTTATCAGTCATTGGAACGCTTATTTAAAGGTTGAAATATTATTCTGTTCAATAGAACTGCAGTATTTTTCAAATTGTTGCGAAATTTACTTCTACAGATCTCTACTAACGCGTCATTGAATTCCCAGTAAGTTAATTTGCTACCATGCTGAAATGAGGTAGCTGTCTGAAATGTTGAATAGATGTTCCTTTATTTTATTTAAAAAAAACTACCTACGTCTAAATTCAAATATTTATTGTGTTGCATAATTCTGTTTATTGTCAAAATCAGTTTGATATTTAACTTCATTACTGACCATCTATAACAAACATCGGACATGATGAAATAAATTACTACAAAGATTATTCATTTAAAATTTTAAATATGGCTGTTCATTCCTATAACTAAATCGTCTCCGCAGAGATCCCATCTCTATGATATCTGAAAATATATATTAATAAGAAGACCCAATGGGTATATAACTGAGAAAGAAAACCAGTCTATGCTCGCGAATTTCCATTTGTCTATTCTGATAAGGGTTTTTCTGTCTATTCTGATAAGTTTTTTTTTTGGAAGGTCCTAAAAGTCACATCACAGTAAGCATTTAGTAACATCTACATATGTGGTAAACTCACCACAGTGTTAATTTAGCCGTTCTGACAGAATTGTTGTATTTCTTTCTCTTGTTGTAAATATGTTATGCTCTACCACGTAGGCCCGCCCGGCTAGCTCAGTGGATAGAACATCGGACTGTCAATCCAGGGGTCGTGAGTTCGATCCCCAGCCGAGGCGGGAAAAATTTCTCCGTGACAATTGAACTCGGACATTGCGTCTGAGAGTCATTTGTCCCTCACCTCTGATTCAAGTGAGGAAGCAGTCAGTCGCTTGCGGAGAAATTGGTTAGTACTGGTTAGAGACCCAGGAACACCGGTTAGGTGGACTGACCGCCGGGATATAACCAGAAAGGTGTTGAAACCAGGCGTTAAACCCCAAACAAACAAACAAACAAACAAAACTCCCACGTAGAGGAAATAAAGATATATATCTATCTATCATGCCTAAATTGAGTTGCAATTTAATAACCAAGAAAAAGTTGATCATTATGATTACAATGACATAAGTATTGTGACGATGTTGACAACACGCGCATTAAAGAAAAGTACAAATTTCAAAGTATACTGCGATATCCTGTTTTGAGGTTAAAGTTATGCTATTTTGAATTTTGTGAAAACAAAAATTGAGCCAATATAATCAAAGTTAAAGAAATTAGAAACGGAACTTCTTTTATCACGAAATATATCTGGATTATATACTTCGTGTTTAAAGAAGTTGCTTTGCTATTATTATCGATTATCGACTTGTTTTTGCCTGATCCATTAACTTGAATTCGCGGTTTAGTGAAATGAAAAGATGACATTTCATCGTGCACTAAATGAATTGATAATTTTCATCCCTGCTGTAAAATGAATCTTTAATAATGAATGGTAATCCTTCGCTCGTATTTAAAATTAAGTTGTTTCTTAATATGCGGTCACTATTGAATATACGTATGTATGTAAAATCCCTAAAATTCCGATAAATTATCTGCCTCGGGCAATATTACCATGACAACTTTAAGGGATATCTTCATATAATTGGTAATAACAGTGTCAACCGCTTATGAAGAATTAAAGATTATCAATTAGTAAACTAAATATCAAACTGATATTGACAATAAACTTTGAAAATATGAAACACAACGAATATTTAAATTTCCGATCCGCTAAAAAAGCTCCCACTTTACAAAAGAAGTATAATAGTATGATTATAACACTCACAGATAATCATAATAACACATCATTTGGCTACCGCTTTCAGCACGGTAGAACATTATCAAATCTGCCTTTAAACGGTATTACATTTCACATCTGAAATTTAATGATCGGATTCAACCCGAATTGAGAATATCTCATTAATTGCACGTGTTCTTAACTCCATATCTCTCCTACCTTTTAAAACTCAATCACTCTGCTTAATCTGTAGTTTTCTTTTCGTTTTCTATATTTCTATGACTATTTGTAATCTCTCTCATATATGCACTACATGTATCTGAAATTATTTATTCCGACTATTATGACGCTTTGAAATGTAATATTATGTGTAATCTGTTAATGCTAGATAACGACAATATGTAACAATAATTTAATTGATCTTAACACCTGAATAAAACATGATAATCATGTAAATTATTATAAATCAAACAATACATGCACAATAACAGTTAAATAAAATACTCGCGTTTCATTATTTTGGTCGCTAATCTTGTTGTTGTAAAATTGCTACTGTTATCAGGGATACGGCTGTTATCCATTAGCAGACAGTGCACATCCAGACCAGACGGCGCATCCGTGTCGTCTAATCAGGATCTTCACTGTTTGCTTTCCGATACATTAAGTTATTTCTGACCGAGAAGTGAACAATATAGACCCTATTCAGGAGACACAGATGTGATTAAATACCATTTTTCAATGTCAATGATTGCAACGCATGTAGAAAAAGCTTTCTAAATATAGAAAATGAAATTTTATATTTGTTCAATCCTCATAATTACAAACAGGACTTAAATATCATGAAGAAATGATGTTAGCAACGAAACTTAAAATGGTAGGAATGTGGAAATCTGGAATTAGTTAGCTGATGATAAATGCGTCTCATGATTTCGTTTTAGCAGTTTATTTTTGACAATACGTATTCAGATGATAACTTATAATTAAATATATTTGATCTTTTTGTTAATTGAAATATAGGATAAATTTTAATTGAATTAACTCTTAATTAATTTTGTCTAATAAATGTCGAATGTCGTCTAATTGTTTCTTTGCAAGAAAATTTTTTTGATCTTCTTACTTTTACGAAAGTTCGTATCTAAAAGATAAATGAATGAGTTTCAATTGCCTGCATTTTCAGATGTACATTTTTAGGGTCTTATAGATAAAAGAAGTCTGCTTTAATCGAGAATAAATAAGAGTATGAGAGACATCGGGATACTTTCGGAATCGCTGGGTTGAACAGTTTTAAACTATACCACTACATGTTTGTCCCCCCCCCCCCCCCCCTTTCTTGCAGGATTCCATCCCGATAAAGTAGTGTTTATAAAACAATAGTTACTCTATTCCGAAAAGATAGCGTGCACTTTTTTTATTAACTGCCTTTCTTAATGAATACATTTTTAGCACCGATTACACCTAAAGAATATTCATGTGTTTTATTTGTTCGGCAATAATATCCTTATATACGCCTCAAAATGTTATTGTTCTACAAAGTGACACTTTCTTAATTATTAAACTCCTAATTTTATTTTTAGACGTGTTGTGTCCACTTAATAAAAATATGTATGCAATGTTTAATCTTGCAATTTTTTAATATCAGACGGGTTACAAACTTAAAACTGTACTCTATTCCAAAAGCAAGTGAGCGCTTTCTTTTCGGTGATTTTTCATTAATAGCTGATATTCTAAGTAAGTACAGTTTTGCACCGATTACACCTTAAGAATTTATTTGTACGGCGTGTTTCTTTATTATATCCTTATATTCTCCGCAAAATGTTATGTTTGTACAAAATGACATTATCTAAACTATTTAAACTCCTAATATTTTAAATTTCTTGTGGCAAGTAAGTAAAATTAATAATTTATGACATGTTTAATATTGCGATATTTTACCGTGTGACTCTGGTATATCAGACGGGTTACCAAACCAGGATGTTTCTGGGACAATCGTTTCGCTCTGCCGATCTATGGGTTGGTAAGTCGAGATTATGAAGACACTATGCGACTCTTTTTATCGCGTTTTTAAGTGATCTAATGCTATCATAGAGTACAAAATGGAGAACAGACAAGTCAACGGCAGTATTAAGTACATTTCATCATCATCATCATCATCATCATCATCATTTATTTTCAAAAATTATTTTGTCCCTTTCGCATCCAGCAATGGACGGGTGATAAAACCAGTGTAGTGGTACATACGATGAAATCTGAGACCCATCTAATGTTTCACTTGGTTTGAGCACACATATAATTTTTGATTACCTGCTCCTACCACTACTTATCGCACAGTTAACAGAACGATGGGGACCAAACTAGCGCAATTACAGCGGTTTGGCTATGTGATTGTTTTCGTATGTTTTTATTATTTATTCGTAATTGTAACATATAATAGAAAACAACTTTAGAATTTAATTATCCGTATTGTGGGAAATTTGTTGTAGATGAGATAGATGTAACATAATTTGAACAATTCTAAACTTTTTGGAGATCTCTTGGGTGGGGTTTAGGCCTAGTATTCTACCGTATACAGCGTATACAGTCAAACCTGTCTTTAACAACCACCCAAGGGAGTGACAAAAAGTGACTGCTTAACACAGGTAAAAGTCTGAACAAAATGTCAGTTTAGACATGTTGAAACTGGCTGTTTGAGACAGGTGGTTTTGCTCTTCGCAGGTAGCTGCTAACGCAGGTTGAACTGTAGAGGTTTATTTGTAATCAAAATCAAAGGATTATTAAAATAAAATACTTAGTTCACACATCCCGCTTTCTGCTTTTAGATTGAAAAACGTAGAGCTTGGATGGGGTGTCGCGGTTCACCGAGGAATAAAAGAAAAAAAACTTGACTTTCTCCCTTTCAAAAAAAAAAGGTTCCGTCTTTAATAGTGTACTGTTTCAAGTCAAATTAAATATTTATTAATATATTAATATTTATATTTTCGACGAAATCGCCATGGAGAAATAACGCCATTTCAAATTTATGGCTAAAAATCGCCATTGCGATTTCATGGCGACGAAAAATCTCCATGGCGTTTTCGAAATCGCCATGGCGATTTTGGTGTTTGAGACACGATAGCTCACTCATTTTTAGGGATATTGGTTCAAAACATAGTACGTTTTATTTTTAGACCCCCAACTATATATTAAAGAAAAAACATTTAGTGTAGGGCCCTTTAAAAGTGTACCTGAGTTTGCGAATTCACCGGATTCGCAAACATTCACCGGATTCTGTTTGTTTTTGTTTTAGAAACGACGCAATTTCGAGTTATTCTCTTTTCTGTCGCCGGAACACTTAATTTACTAGTTATCATAATGAGCATCTCAAGGTGAGTTTTCTTTTATTAATATAAGCAAGCACTAATATGTAGTCAAATTGAGGAAAGAGCATTAAAAGTACTGAAGAACCCCTAAGGCTAACATATAAATAAATGGATTTTCCTAAATTCAATTAATGATTACTGGCATTACAGTGTCATTTGCATTAATTAATGCGAGGAAGCTGTCAGTCATATCAGAAATTAGTAGTTTTGAAGTATTTAGATCTTTTGCATTCGTCAAAAATTTACTCCTGTCTAAAAATGAGTTTTGCGACCTAATCGATTGTCCTTGTGCAGTGCATACAGTGCAAGTGAATATAACACGTTTGTTTGTTGTTGTTTTTTTCATAATATCAAATCCACCCCAGTGTCACTATGAAAACCACTATGAACTGCGCGGATTCTGCGGAGAACAAAGAGATACGTATCTTTGATGATCGCTAACACCCCCACCCTTTCCCCTAAACATTTGATGGATGGACGATTAAATGAACCACAAATTTAGCGTTTTTATGTCACAAATGTGGCACGAAGATTAGTCCGTGAATCACGAGATATAAATGAATTATCTTTATTTTTTATTTGTTGCTTAGACTGTTCAAGCCTGCTGTTGAAGTATAATGAAACTTAATTTTCATGAAACTTCTCCGTGTAGAAGCATTTGAACATGTTGTGACGTTTTATCAGTCTTATTTACATGTCTTTTTTACTCATTCCGGTATTAAGAATATTATAAAAAATGGTAGATTATTCGGTAACAAATGAATAGTATCATCGCTATAGGCATACCCTTCTGATGTAAGTAAATAGATTCTGTAAGCCCGCGCTTGCGCGGGTCCCCATCTATTTATTTGGATTTAACCTGAGCGATAGTTTTTTGAGAGCGCTTAAATTTGAAATTCAATAATACACTTCAAAAAAGGAACTTTAAAATTGAATGTTTTATAGAAAAAATGGGGTTAAAATACTTAAGATCTAAATTAAATATATATTTAATGCGCAATATGGCTTGCTTATAAAACAACATTTTAAGGTAATATTTAAAACAGAGCAACTCTGTAAGTTTAAAAATAATCAAATTTCGCGAAAATGGCGTGACATTTTCGCGAAGGCTTAAATTCGCGCAATGTATTATTTTATAAGACAAGATATTCAATAGTTTGATTTTGCTAGGGGTTGATTTCGCGCATTTACACATGCGAAAATTAAAACACCTCTAAATATAATGATACCACAGTATGCCGTGGACGACTGACTCAATACGCATACATTACACAACATTTAGTTGGAATTTCAAAACGTCGAGAAAACGTTGTTTTTTATCGACGTACTGTGTATTTTTAACGCAAAAATAACAAAATAATCTAGATCGAAGACCTATCGTTTTTATTTTATTTTTCGGTATCATATACGTCCAACAATATTTGTGAAAGAATAAATAACTTCTACCACACCGTTTCCGAGAAAAAAAAGCTTACGTTTAGATCGTGCTGCAATCTTTCAACGTAAATTGCCGACTTTTTAATGTTTGACGTCGTTTTAAATATCCGTGAAATATTATCTTGATTTAAATTTTATAACGAAACCGTAGGCAAATAGTTTCTCTATCGGAACTCTTTTTACAAAAGAATTAACACCATTGTTTGCAAAGTTATTTAAGACAGCTACCGCCAGGTGGCGCGTCTGATTTGAAAGCGCGCGACGTCATTCCCAAAATTAAGTAACCAGGCAACGAGAAAATGATTTTTACGATATACGCCGCTGTACAAGGAATGGTATTAATCTGAAAATACCGAATTGAAGTTCCATGTCCACCGCAATATGCAATCCATCGTTTGGGATGGTAACGTTGTACTGTTTACTGGTTTAAATATTGAGTTGCGCTCAACCTGGGGCTACAGGGCGTGGCAGTAATATGCATTTCCATTCCTGTCCATGAACAGACTCAATCAAACCGAGCCTGCAATGTTTTCATATTTGTCGTGTTCGATGGCTATCAAAGTTCCCTTTTCATCTATTGCAAAGTTTCAAGTGTCTATTTTATATTTCATTTTTTTGACGTCGTTTTTCGACCATGGGTGTGAACTCCTTTAGGAAATGGCATCCCTTTTTAAATTACACCCGTCCATTTCGCATTCATCGGTGGACGGGTACAAGTTACAAAATCCTGTTGACTGGTACATGTGATAAAATCAGAGACCCGTTTTATATTTAACTTGATTTTAGCGCACATTTAGTCTGGATAACCTGCCCCTAGCATTACGTTATCGGCACTGTTAGCAGTACAATGGGAACCAGACCAGCGCACATACTGCGGATTGGCGTTGTGATTTTTTCCCGTATTTGTTTGGTTAATTTTAATTTTTGTAACATATAGAAGACAATAACTTTAGAATAAAATTATCCGCACTGTCAGAAATTTGTTGTAGATGTCAGAGATTTGACATAATTTGAACACTTTTAAAATGTTTAAAGGGCCCAGTATTTTACCGTAGACAAAGTTAAGATGTTTAACTGGTCTAATTTAATTATCAAAATCAATGAATTTTAAAACAAATGCCGCTTTCAGCTTTTACAATAAAAGCGTAGAGCTCGGAGGGGGCGGTCGCGGTACTCCGAGGAAAACACCCATAAAAACTCGATTTACTCGATTTAATAGTTTACTGTTCTAAGCCTAAATTAAACAACTAAAATGGCAGGGTTGGGTAAAGTGCGATAACGCCAAACGCACTACACTATTTTTTTCACCCCTCCATTTTTGTGAAAGTGGTCGGCAAAATGTGCCCCCCCCCCCCCCTGCGAAGAGACCTCTGGATCCGCCCCTGCATTAAATTCAGCACCAATCCATACATATCCAATATCCTGACTGATTTATCATATGAATGAACAGACAGATTTTAATAAATAGACCGTTTAGTAATTCTTTGCGTAATAATAACGTCTCGCGTAGATGGGAGCTCAATCCTCAACGATCATGAAATTCGATAACTTCCTGTTATTATTTTCGTGCATTTCTGGCTAACCGACTTTTTAAGTATTCGCAAAAGAAAGAGAATGAATAATTACAAGTATTATGAACATGAAATTTGTTCTCAATTGCCATGACACAACGAAGAAGAGATATTTTTATAATTTAGTCAGATAATTTGTCATTTTGAAATCGTTTCCACCTTCGCCGGTATCATTTAATGGTTTAACTTATATTTTGTCTAATTGAACTGCAGTGTTTTGTCCTTTTTTGAAATTATTGTAAATTCAGTTTATTAAAATGAACATTAATAATTTAAATCGGCCGAGAAGAGCGGATTTTAAAAAAAAAAGTAGTAAAGTCTTTATCGTCATTTTGAAATCGTTTTCAGCTTCACGCATATTTAATGGTTGTAATTGTATTTTGTCAAATGGAACCGCAATGTTGTTGATGTTGTTGGTGTTGTTTATTTTCAAATTTTGTGAAAATAAATATACTTAGTACTTAAGCATCATTAAATAATTTAGCTGGTGAGTGAACTGATTAACCAAATTTAGCCAATATAAATAAGCCTTTAAAAATTAAATCGATTGCGCTCTAGGCCTATGCAAGTCCGTAAATGTTCATTATAAGCACAAATCTACTTAGTCAATACATATCCAATAGATTGCCGTTCGTATGTGGACGATAATGAAGAATTTTGTTGTATATGACCTATTGGAAAGTTTTAAACATAATGTTTTACGGATCCGAGCTGCAGTTGTCTAAATGTTCTTAATTAACTAAAGTAGCACATTCAAAATCAAAAGTCATAACAGTTACTTTTAAATAGCAGATGCGTCGCCTTCTGCACAACACCACATCCAATTTACAACATATGCTCTTAATTGAAGGAATATCCTAATAGTCTTCTCTATGTAGATGAATGATCTGTGAAAACTTAATGTTGGGACTTCTTATGTTGTATTTATTGGTATCCCCTGATTTGGAAAATATTTCAGTCACTGATTTTTAATGAGAAACCCCACCACATAAAATCATTTTATAACTCTATATA
The DNA here is from genome assembly GCA_038501625.1 of Corbicula japonica. Lineage (NCBI taxonomy): Eukaryota > Metazoa > Mollusca > Bivalvia > Venerida > Cyrenidae > Corbicula > Corbicula japonica. The sequence goes on from JAZAYU010000016.1 coordinate 1,159,112, forward strand.
CTCTTTCTAAGATTCAAAACCTCGAAAGTGTCGAAGCCGACAAAACTCGTTTTCTGTGATTGAAATCGGTTATGTTTGATTAGGTTTTACGTTTTAAAATACTATTAGACGAAAATTGTGTTTGAATAGAAAAAAACTTCATTTTTGGCACCGAATATAATTCGGTATTAACTTTTACACAATTTAGAGTTGCCTTTGGGATCCCGTCTTAATACAAACGATAGCATTAGTATGCGTTTGTGCTGAATATCAGACTCAATAAGTTCCTCCTATAATAAATACGTGTTTAAATGTAAAAAACATTAAAATTGTCTTAAGCAATTTTACTGAAATATATTGGGAACTTTGAGGTTTTTAAAATATATGCGGGCCTCTGTGAACCCTTACTAATCGGGGTTTCCAGCAGATATCAAGTTGAAATTTCCGCATTGTATATCAAATACACCAAATCATCAAGTATTCCACCGTGGTCCATTTGAATGAAGTCAATTTTAATACATGATATTTTTTTCTATTAATCTGGGGCTATTTAAGTTTCAAAATCGACCCGTTTTTGACTTGTTTGTAGGTGTAAGATGTCAGCCTGAGGATAATATTTAAAAGCAATATCATGCCTATATCTTGTTTGATAGAGGCGGCGGACTAGTTCCAGAACAGGGGATATATATTTTTTGGAACCGTATTTGCGATTCCGCTTTTTAAATAGGGTATGTTCGATTAGAGATCGGTAATTTTCAAGTCAGTTAATCCCCAATTTCCTGTAGGTTTTTGAATAGATGAAATGTAGATCTTCACACCAATATATGGTTGTATAGAATTTAAGTTCATAGAAATCATGTGTAATGTACATTGAATATTGGGAATTTCACATTGAGGTCTATTGGAATTGGATTTACTTTGGTTTAACCTAATATCTATAACTATAACTCTATATCAAAGAGCTGGAAAGAAAAAAAAGCGTTGAAAGACTGTTTCACCGGAGAATTAGCAGAATATCAACTCTGTCTATCATCGTTTAATATGTGCAAACGCAAGAAACTGAACTGTCAACTTAAATACTTGCTCACGACCACAGCTTATTTCCAAGCTGATTTTGTCAGCTTCGAGCTCAACTCAAGCACAAACACTTTTGCATTGGCATACTCGTATACTATGAATTTGAACTTAACAGTCATGGACAATTCAGTTTTGTTTCCTATGTAAATGCAGTGAAAATGTGATTTCAGAGGACACAAGAAAAATTTTGATGCACAGCATCAAGTCGGCGTGAGAAATATTTTTGCAATTAGATGAAACCTAAGACGATTTCACAAGCGAACTTCAGCCAGTGTCGATTGCACTTGGAAGCACGGTTTTTATAATCAAGATAACATGTACTTGTACAACTTAGAATGTTTTTGTAAGTTTGAATAAACTTTCTAAGTCTTCATCTATAAATAAAGGATTTTTCTATATTCAAACCTCAAAAATAGATAACTTAAGCTCGCCTGTTTCTTCCTGACGCCGCATAAACGTGGAACTTGTTAGGCGTATCTAAACTATTCCTGCATATCCAGTTATTTGTTCACTGTCGTAGCTGGACGTGATTTCACTCTACATTAAATTTTGTTCGATGGAGTTGTTGGAATGGACCTTTTTTTCAAAATTACACGTATACGTACTATAGATTCAGCATTCGTGGAATGGGGTGCTTGAATGAGTTTGAAACGTCTGCAAAACATTTCGGCGAAACCCCGCTTTCCTGAATACGCTCGTGGTCGAAATGATACACCGGAAGTTAACAACCGCGCGTCGCCATGTTCTCGATGCTCATCAGTCTAACTAGACCTTTTCGGGTCAAATCGGTAAGTTAACAACGGAAGCTAATTTCTTGCATGCGCGCTGTGCGTATGGCAAACAAGAAATATATTTAAAAAAGATAAGCGGCGTTGATGGAAAATATTTATATATAAATTAAATATTATATATATATATATATATATATATATATATATATATATATATATATATATATATATATATATATATATATATATATATATATATATATATACATACGATTGCCGCCCTCAACAACCCAGTTAGCATTCAAAACAATGCGGAGAGGTGTTCTTTTATATCTATACGAAAGCAAAAACAATCATTGTCGCCAACTTTGAGGGCATCAAATAGTTCTTTAAATCCAATTTATCTTTTTAAAATAACATACCTGAAAAGCTCATTAAAAAATCAAATTAAAAGATATCTGATACTTTTTTGTCTTACAAATACATTTTTTTGCATATGCTTATGTGATTAAGCAGAAACTTTTAGTTTTTAAACAAAACACTATAATCTCTACACATATCAATGGTTTATACACACCGCTAAAATTCTACCTGGCAGTAGTGAATTGATTGATAAAAATGAACATTGTTATCGTAATTTACTTTGTCAGAAACACTCTGAAACATCTGCCATAACAACTAATTAATGCAGTCCACGAAAGAAATTGTTAATTTTGCGACAATTGTCCTTTGGATAGTCTATTAACGCAGCTAAATGGTCAGGCATTTAGAAAAATATTGAAGTTTGTTTTCATTGCTTGCACTATCTGACATTGTATTGTAATGTGTTTGAGAAGTCCATTTTCAACAGCAAAATCCGAGTCACTGTAGTCGTCTGAAAAGACTGGAAGTATTTCCTTAAAAGTGTCCATATTGCTGGCTCCACTTTTATCAGCAATTTCCCGCAGTCCAAGAATTTTTTGTATACTGATGATGTATGTCTCATATGTAAGTCCATGCTTACTGGTTTTTCAGTATACATCGTTGTGTTTGAAGAACTAGCAATCTGACATATCTGTTTGTGTGACAGCGCAAATTTTCTATCTACAAAGTTGTCTACAACTTGATTGGATTCAATGTGTTTGACATTTGTTTCACAGAGCTCGGCCACTTTTTTGGTAACATGTCCAACATTTCTTGTAGCAACTTTGAAATTGGTTGAATTCATGGCAAATTAAGCAAACTAGTTTGAATAGGAATTTGTCGATTTGTCGAATTAAACATACTTTCAGTTTCAATAAGACCTCTACATACCTTAAACTCATGTTCAAAATTTTCTTCTACATTTTTCTGTCTTCTACAAATGAATTACTAGTTTCATCCGACCTTTCAATTTTGATCTGAAGATCATTGATCTTTATCGTCACAGCTTCTAGCTGTCTCTATTATAATGTCACTTGTTTCCTGTTTTTTTTCAGCGCTTGAGTTTTTATTTCATTTTGGTTTTTTCTTCAACAATACCATTGAATGTTTTCGAATTGATGATTGCAACTTTCGAAAAGCTTAAATGCTTTTCTTTCTAAAACATTTAACTTCGGACTCGTGTTTTTGCGAGTATTTAGTTTTTTTGTGAGCTTTCTCTTTGATATTATTTCTTAATTTTCATTTTAGCTATTTGTTTATTAACCATTTCTCTTAAAGAGCTGTTTTGTGCTACAGAGTGTTATGTAGATGTTTCAGTTAAAGATGACGGGGACTCGGAACGTGTGAAAATGCGTATTCTAAGATTACGCGGTAGATTTTGGCAATGCATGCTTTTTGTTTTCTGTTTTGTAAGTTTTGCTTAAATTTCAACAATTGCATATAAAATTTACGTCAGACAACAGAACATTTGGAAAATTAAACCTAAATCTTTGCGAAATGGATCCATGACTGAATTACACACACCTTCAATTATTCAAATACAAGTTTGCAAATTAATAATTAACTGGCCTGATACCATAGTCGTAGTGCGTTTTTTTTATTTCCTTCAACGGATTCGACCAAAGAGTTTTCATAAACAAGTTTGATATTCATGATTTCTTATGAGGCGTTTCGTTTTAATTTACTCTGGCTTTGTGAAGAATAGTTAGATGTACTCTGAAAAAGAATTTATTTTATACAATATAGTGAAACCCTCTAGGATGTCCACCTTGAAATTAAGACTTCTCCTCCATTAAGACCATTTCCTAAGGTCTCTGTGTACAATTATACACTTTTCCAAAGTCAATATTTAGGCAGCCACATATAATGCACTAAACAGCAAAAACATGTTTTGTTCTAAAACCCAAGTAGCACATTTTTTGTAACAGACCGTTCCAAAGCAGAAACCCCTCTGGTTTTCTTTAAGTTAAACGTTAATTGTTTGTAGTCTTGTTTGAAATTGATCATTATATAAACCCATGCTCTCTTTTCTTCTCTGCTTTTGGATAGGCTTTGTTTCTCGATGTGGTAATTCTTGATATGCATATTTCATTTTTAAAGATTAAACGGCGGATTCCTTACAACATAATAAAAGCATAATAAAAGCAGGTAATATACAATTATTTACTTATTAGCTGGGAAATATTTCCCAGCTAATAAGTAAATAACTGTTTTATTACATGAACTATAAATAGTTATATATATATAACTAATATATATAGAGGATACAACATGAGTGATCATTTTATACTGAAATTATTAAACGAGTCATCTAAATCGATATAAAACGAGGCTTTTGCCGAGTTTTATATCGATTTAGATGACGAGTTTAATAATTTCAGTATAAAATGATCACGAATGATGTATTCTATTTATCACATACCCTGAAAAAACAAGCAAAATCAATGAAATGTCTCTTTCTATCGCCTAATAGAGCGAATTTAAAACGTGTGTAATTCGGTCGTATCGGGTGATACATAAGCTAGTCCCAAAAGAATTTATCCTACCGTTTTCCCATTTGCCAAAATAAGTAAAAATAAATAAATGAAATTAACTGCGCTAGAGTCTTGATAAAAGAATTTATCATTTATAGGCTTCTGAAGTTGGGTTTTATTAAATAAATCGATCTAGTGTATGACGTCATTTGTGTAAACTTTCATAGCGGCATATGACAACATTGAAATTTGCTGGATATAAACTGGAAATTTGGATTGAAAATGTGTTTCTAGTGTTTTTATTTTGTTTCGGGGATGTTGTAAGATCACACCGTCGATGTTCTGAAAACGATGTCAGCGTCTGGGTCATTTTGTTTTCGATTTAAACGAAATGAAAATGGCTTTGTTGCTGTTGTTGAATTTCATCATTGACTTTCGCCATTGCTATCTTACGGAGTAAACCAGATGTCAGAAAGTTATATTTTCCACGAATATTATCAATATAAGGGATGCTTAAGATCCTTATAGAAATTGATTGCTTGCCTGAAGTGGTCAGATGGCAAAAGTAAGTCATTTTCATAAATTTGTTTTGATCGCTGATAACGCGGATGAATTGTGATTCGGCTGCGATATATAACTAGTTATATATCGAAAATATATAACGGGTGTTATTACACTCCCACACCGGAAGGTATGTGATAAAAAAGTTTATTACATGAACTATAAATAATATAAAAGATGGAAACTTTCGCATTCTATTTATAGACAGGTCAATATCAACGAAAGCGAGTCAATATCTAGATTTATTGACTCGGTTATTTTGGGGGTGTGACCAATCGCGTTGCGTCTATTTATAGTTCATGTAATAACTTGTAATGACAAAAATATAGTAGATCTACGTTAGATACCATTTTGTTTGCGATTTCATATAAACTATGGTCACATTACAAGTTTGCTGTCAAGTATTACCATGTTTTGTCTTGCCACAAAGATAAAATTGCATATATCGTCTGTCGTTTCTGATTGGAAATGTCTAAAAGCATGGAACGCGCTTCTCACATATCCAGAAGTGCAACATCAAGATTGAAACCATTTTCAATCTATTCCTTGTATATATTTTAGTGTTAAGGTTCAGATATGCTCTGGCAATTTTACTGTTTTAAATATTCATATTTGTATTACTTCAGATAATTTCTTTTAGGGCGTGCTTAATTTCAAAGCGCTTGTATTTGAAATAAAATGGTGCTTAACTTCTTAAGTGTCAGATCACTTGCATGTTGCGGGTTCTCAACTTCACATCAATCTTTAGTCATTACTGTGTCTTTGAATGTTCGAAGTGTACATGGCGACTTGCAATTCGACCATAACAACCTTTTAAATGCACTTAACGACCAGCTTTTTGTACATGACGACTTCTCTTTTCTGCAAAGCGACATGTCATTTGAGGACAACGAACTAAAAAATAAACCTATAAGGCAGATTAGGCGTTTCATGTTATTTAGATCAACAGCTCGGGCAGTTGTGATCTCTCTGTGGAAGTTATCTGTGGCCACATAAGTATCTTGAACAGCAAGAGAAAAAAGTATTTTCATAATTATATATTTAAAGGTTGGAAAGGGCTTCGATGTCCGAAAAAGAGACAATTACTAAAAAACTTAAAGAACTTTAAAGCTGAAATCCAATTTGTAATTTTTATATACCGAGTTGAATTAAAAAGTTCTGATTCGCTGCTAGAAATGTAAACAAGTTATTGTTTCCAAACTGAACGCAATTTATTATATTCTATACCCGGAGCACGCCGTAATTTTACAATGATTACGAGTAGTTAAAAGGCAGTTTAATGGCATTATATGCTGTGTCTGTAAGTGAACGATATAAAACGCCTCGACTGCCTTATATTTAAAGTTTTTAGTTCGTTGTTCTCAAATTTCAAGTCGTTATTAACAAAAGGCATCTCGTCGTGTTCACTATATAGGTCGTTATGAACACGTAATAGGTCGTTATGGTCGAATTGCAACTCGTTATGTACATAATAAAGATCGATATGCTTAAATTGCTAGGCGTTAGGGATAAAAGGCAAGTTGTGATGTACAATTTATGGGTCGTTATGCGCTAAAAAAAGTCGTTACCGACAGAATTCATGCCGTTCTTTATAAATTGCAAGTTCTTATACCCATATTGCAATTTGTTTTATAAAGGGTTTTATATACACAACAAATTAGAAATTGAACAAAGCAACATGGTTTTATTCCATAACAAAAATGCAAATTGGCGATAACGACCCGTATTTAATAATTACGACGTGTACTTCATTCATAACGACTTTTATTTTGAGCATAACGACCTGTAAGCTATACTCAACGACTTGTTTTTTGCCCATAACGGCATATTATTCAAGTATTACGACTTATAAATTGTACACATTAACTTGCTTTTAGTCCACAACAACCTATAATTTGAGCATAACGACCTTTAAGCTTTACTCAACGAGTTGTTTGTTTTATGTCCATAATGACATATTTTTCAAGAATAACGACTTGTAAATTGTACACAACAATTTGCTTAGTCCACAACCATTTATAGTTTGAGCATAACGATCTGTAAAATGTACCTAACCACTTGCCTTTTGTCAATAAAAAATATATATTTTCAGCATAACAACCCCAAAGTGTACATGGCGACTTGCAATTCGACCATTACAACCTTTTAAGTGCACTTAACGACCTTCTATTTGTACATAACGACTTCTCTTTTGTGCAAAACGACATGTCATTTGAGGACAACGAACAAAAAAAATAAACCTATAAGGCAGATTAGGCGTTCCATAGAACGACATATGAGGAAATTGTTGTTATTTGCAACAAAAAAGTCGGAATTAAAAAATAATACTGCAACGCTGTCGACGTCGTCCTGCTCCGCCCAAGATACGGATAATTTTGATGTTCAGAATGTTAGATTATACCAAAACTCTACAGATAAATATAAATGCTCAAATAATAATTAACTAAAACTTCTGTTGTTAATATATGTATTTTATTTACCAGAAAGGGTCACAATTTTGATTTAATCAGCACCGCTTAGAATTGATCGATAAAACTTAGCTTAAGCTCGTTAGTAGAATACTTGAAAGAAATCTCGTCTTGGACCAAAGCTAGGAATTAGTTTTTTACCGGTGAATCGGAGGGGTCTACTGGTTTATCTTACTTGCTTTATACCGTTTTGCATTGACTCTGGGACGTTAAGATTTACAAAAAATCTTTTATAATGTCCAGTAGTAAAGGCGTAGACTCTTTAGCCAGTTTGAAAAATCAGCTGCAATACTATTTCTACCAGTCGCTTGTCCAGTATTAAGAACCTCGATGGCTTTTCCTATGTTGCTGATAGTATCCTGCCTTGGTTTATTCCTCTCCGTATTTAACTTCAACCATTTCAATTTTATCAGAAGTCGAGTTTCTGCCTTTATGTTGCCTGTTGTAATAAAATGACTTTTCAAGTTCCTTATATTTCTTCTGGTGTTGTTATATAAGTTTTTTTCTTTGACTGTTAACTAGTTTGTAAAAGTATTTGTATCGTTTTTAGATGCTTCCATTATTCCGGTTATAAATTTCTGGTCTAGTTAGAACTTGATTGGGTGTCATGCAGCAGTTCTAGTAGTTTAATTGGTGTCTCAATATATTATACTATAGTTCATTAGGTGTCCTTCCGACTTTTTAATAGTAGCTTGGCTCTTTTTGACACTTGACTATTACATTTGTTCTTGTGGTTACTTTAACTTTTCTTCTGTATTTGAGAATCGAATCCCCAGCAGCATGAAGAACACTTGTATAAAAAGTGAAATTAGCATATCAGGATAGTCCACATCCTGTAGTCACAGCCTTCACAGCCAAAATTTAGAGAGAAGAGAACATGGTTACACAACGATCAGTTTCAAAATAGACCCCACACACAATTAACGAAAATGAGAACCCGAGTGGTGTCCGTCTTGGAGCGGTAGGTTGCCAAACAATTTGCCACAGTAAGTTTTATCCCCCGCCAATGAAATCGGGAGGGGGATATTGTTTTGGCGTTGTGTCCGTCCGTCTATCCGTCCATCTGTCCATCCGTCCGCACGTCCGTCCGGCCCTTTGATAACTGATGCAGTATGCAAATGCCTTCGTAAATATATAAGTAAGGTCTTACTTCTCCAGTTGTGTTAGAAATAACCAGTGCTTGGCGGGGATATAAATTCAAAGAATTTGCTTGTTCAGTTTATTTCCCCTCTATGTCCACAAACAAGTGCGAACACCAGTATGTGTTATAAAGATTATTCTTTTATTTAACCTACGCAGATTTGACCAAATGTAATCACTTATTACAAAAGCGATTTTAATGACAATCAGATGCAAAATATAACCTTTATCGCGTTTACAAGATTTTATATAATTTTCTATTATTCGACCTAGTGACCTAGATTTCAATTTACGATGTCACAGTTTTTGTGTTTTTGATACGTAGGGATCGCTTTGTCCGTCCGTCACGAAAACTTAACGTTGGCTATAACTTTGCCATTTCCTACATTATCTTCATTAAACTGTTAAATTATGTTGCTTATGACAACACGGTTGGGATGATTGAAAGTTCTTTAGGTCAAGGTCATGTTTAATGGAGTTTGATGCCCGCTTGCATTTTATTCCAACATAGCACAAGAGGGCGATACAAGTGTTTAACTGAACACCCATCTAGTTTTAACACCGAGACACCATCTAGAGAAACATTTTGAGAAAAATTGATGACTATCGATGAAAACTATGTTGTACACGTATATTGCTATATTAAAAAGAAGTTAACGACGGTCATGTTGGTCCCGATCTTGGGCACACTAACTCACTATAAGGCTTCGGTTCAGGTAAAATATTTAAAAAAAAATTATTCGGTTTGATGAAGCTTTCTCATGGCAGTAACAGAAATGCATATTACTGCCCTCGACGCCTATCCCTGTGATGAGCGCAACTAATTTTTTAAAACAAGTAATATAACGTGTCGCGTCGGGTGTACATGGTTATTGGAATAATAACAAATGGGGATTCTCAATTTGGACGGATTACAAAACCCAACAATGATGGATACATGTACAAGACAATACAATATGTACACTATGACACGTTGTTCGAAATGTGGGATCGCCTCAGATAACTTGCTAGAGGGCCTTAAGCGATTAATGTTGAAAGGTGCAGTGAGATTGAAACTTTGTGAATAAACGGTGAACAACTGTAAGGCACGTTGTGTTTGTAGTGTAGACCGGTCAAAAGGAACTTCTTCGGTACGCGTAATTGCCAGCCGATTGTCCTTAGACCAAGTGGACTGTGCTATCGGTTATATAAATGTGTGCAGTGACACTGGCTACCTCATCCGCACTAGCATGTACGGGCTTCTGTTTCTGGTGAAACAGTCAGTATTTTGCAATAAGACCAGGTGGACACTTGGTCCTGAATAAGATAGTATCTAATGACACTTTACGAGAGGGCGATTCACCCTATTCGGTACGGTAGCTAAAAGACAACTGATAAGACGACTTTGGCGCATACAGTTGAGCAAAGTGCACAGTGTATGAACTGTGGCTTGATAACCGATTGAGCTATTTGAAATTGACAGGGTCACTTTGGAGTGACAGTGTTTGGGTGCCTTTGTTATTCACGACATTCGTTCGCACTTGGTAACACTTGGTAAATGAACGGATCATTTGTGAGACTGTTATAAACAGTGGTTTATTATTTGACTAATGAATTTGAATTAAGACTTATATGTTTGGTTTTGTTTACCAATGGTATAGTCAATGCAGATGTGAATTGTTAGTTTCGCATAAAATGAAAATACAAACAACGTGTCAAAACAAAACAATAATAAATCAATAAAACAAAGGTTGATTATTTAATTTATACAAAAGGTATGGAGTTGACCGATACTTCTGAAGATTCAGACGATTTTGTCAATACTAGGGTGTGGTCTAAAAAGTAAAGTTGTTTGGTGAAATGCCCGGAGATTGAAAGTTCCAAATTGCATTGAATTACATAGAGATTGATGAATTCTGAAGCTGTTTAATGAATTTGCAATTGGTTATGAATGTGAATAATTATTTCTTGATGCTGGTTAATCATCCCAACTAGGATCTATACTGAATGAGGTAAATTAAATGATTTTTAGTAGTGCTCGGCCGTTACAACAGTACCAATTTTATCCATCCTAAATGATGGTGTGCGTAACACGGTGAATATGGAAGCTTCAATGCGTTATTTTTTTCTATTTTAAGAATTTCATGATGAACGCATGGTTCTCAGATAAAAATGCATTTGCTATAAACGAGATAACAATGACCGGAAATGTACTGGCAAGCCACACGTTTATACGTGCCGCGTTTCCCATTTATGGATCGTTTCTTTGTTAATCAGGCATTTGCTACCTAATAAGTACGTAATATTTTACTGTCTGATAAAAACTACAATAAAAACAATATTTATTATTATTCATTCACTGATTTTCGGAAAGATTTTATATTGATTAGACATTAACATGTTATTTACATGTAAACACATGTGTTTTGGAAACTTGTTTTCAAAAAAGCAAAATTAAAAAAAACTCTGGTCGACTCCCTTATTATGCTTATGTTGAATCTTGCAACAGTTTTAGAAGAGCGATAACGCAATGACCTATAGATAACAGCTTAATTGAATTACTTCCCATACATGATTGAATAACTATCCATACATTATTGTTTTCCCATACATACAATTTTTTCTAGGTACATTTTGTTAAGTCCTGAAGGCAGGCATATAATAGTGGGACTGTCTGTCCGTTAGTCTGTCTGTCCGTTAATTCATGTTCGCTCAATAACTCATTCCTGCTTGCTTTTTAAATATTTTGGCAGAAATGCCGAACTCATAAACACGCACAAGACAAAGGTCGGTTACTGAAAGGTCAAGGACACACTTATAGGTCAGTCATAATCCCTTATAGTGCACTGGTGATCGTGCACTGGTGATCGTGTCCGCTCTGTTACTCTGTCATTTCTTGAGGGATTTTGAAAAAAAAATACTGCGAGAAATGTCAAACACATAAAGATGACGTGTCGCGCACAAGACCCAGGTCGATATTTTAAAGGTCAAGGTTACACTTAAAGGTCAAAATAATAATCCCTTGTGGTCGTATCCGCTCATTACTCAGTTATTTCTTGACAGATTTATAATAACATTGAAGAAATGTCAAACACATGAACAGAACGTGTCGCGAACAAGACCAGTTCGGTTACTCGAAGGTCAAGGTCACACTTACAGGTCATCAACGTTTCTTTCAAACGACATCTCCTCCTTAACCGTTTGAAAAATGTCCACGAAACTTATATGAATGACCCTCTATCAAAGTTGCTCGAATGGTTCCGAGCCACTGCATATTTAGATCACTGGAGCTATAAGTAGTTTTTCAAAGTAAATCAAAGTAAAAACAATTTGCTTTTCTGGACATTCGTTGGCATATGTCTGTGAAAAAAATCTCTTGTTTCGCTTTGTAGAGAGAGAGAGACAGAGAGAGAGACAGAGACAGAGAGAGACAGAGACAGAGACACAGAGAGAGAGAGAGAGAGAGAGAGAGAGAGAGAGAGAGAGAGCAATTTTAAGTAATTTAGGCTACTCGAAATGCCTGAATACAAGTACTTCAGGCTACTCGAAATGCCGTTTTCAGGGATACATAGGTTAAAGTCCTACATTTCTTAAGGGATTTCAGCCAAACTATCACAGGACTATACTGAGCCAAAATGAAATCTTGACAAGAATAACATGAGAAATTCCTATAACATTAATAATGCCAGTGAATGCAAATATCTGGAGGAATTTGATCACCAATACTTTTAGGTAGTTGTCGGTTAAGTATCTATCGGTTTAAAAAAGAAACAAGAAAAAATAATACGTGGTTGTGGAAAAATTAAGCGTTGAATTGTGTTCATTTTTTTATTAAAAGGGAGGCAATTTCTCAAAACGGATACTTGAGGAACTGTAGCTTATTTCGTTGCATCAGTTTGTTTTAACGATAGTGTTTTTTCTTCTTTACATGCCATAAACTGCTAAGTTTGTCAGTCAAAAAATGTGTTTGATACTTTTATGTTAAAAATCATCGATCTCATCATTTTTTTCTGAGAGAGGAGATAACCTTGATCCGTGTGAAAACATAACATTATCTTTCCGCTTTATCAAACGCCCAGATATATGCAAATACCAAACATTAAATGAAAGATCAAATATAGGGTCACTGAACGTAAGTTTTGAATTAAAAAAACTGGTAAGTTTTCATTTTTGTTCAGTATATAATTGTGAACTAAAAATTTTCAACGTATAATCTTATGGTCGTCCGTCCAGCCTTTCGTTAGCAATTTTGTGTCTCCGTATTTAAGTATATACAAAATGGATAATACTCTGTTGGTGGTGGGCCGTTGTAAACAATTCCTTCTGTGCACAACTCCTCTTACATTTCTCAAGTGATTTCAACCAAACTCTAACAAATTATTGTTATCAAGTGCCTTGGCCATATTATCTGACTTTTGTGTTTGGATCAATTTAGCCTGAATTATGGCCAATTGCTTTTTTACACATGTTATATATAGAACATTACCTTTGTTTCTTTTTCACATTACATGTATGTATATCTACTGTCTACTAACACATTTGCGCTAGGCCATCAGTCTGGAAAATGAAAACCTGGTTTTGTGACAATCTCCTGTCACTTGTTTAATTGTGGAACAATCAAAATACAGAATGTTTTGTGACATTCATTTTAATGTTGATTTAAGAGCACAGATAAAATGAGAATTTTACGATTTGCAATGCCCTTGTGAAAAATATTGATAGTATGACATGTGCGATAAGATAGCCAAATAGCCAGCACAAAACATCTGAAAGGTTAATGCCTTTTCCCACAAAGTCTCACGATATTTTGTCTGAAGATCCTTTTAGGGAACTTCAATGTTCAAATTGAACACCCACTGTCACGCTTTTAGGCCATTTTAGTTGAAATGATCTATTTTAGCAGACAAATCTCAACATAAACAAAAGTCTAATCTGCATCAACATGGACTGTACTTTTTTATGTAGCAAACACTATGTCCCATTGCAATAGTTTAACATGTTAGTGAAATCAATTAGTATATGCTTAAAAATTAAATTGGTAATTCACTTTGCGACATTTTAATCATGTTTCAATTTTAAAGTTTACAGATTAAATATACATACACCAAGTTAGCCGTCTACCGTTGTTAGCGCATTGCTACAAATTTCAGAAACTAAGGAATGCCTCGGTCTGAGATAGGTATGAGTTAAATCCATATCAAAAATTAAGTTAATAAAATAAGGCCCCCTAACCGTAATTAAGTACGAATTTTATGAACACCTAGTCCATTTCATCCATTTGTCTGTACACACCAAATGCTGTATGTACAGACCAAATGCTGTAGATAATATTCTTAGGGCTGACTAAATACACGCACCCAACATTCTAATTAGTCATCAATTATATAAGTTTACAAGTGTCGTTTCATCATTTTGTCAAGCTAGGTTGTGAAAAAAATTGCTTTTTTTCTTTGATTCAATTATTTAGTGCCCTTTTCAATCTTTATTGATTGTTTTTCTTATTTAAATCCAATACCATTTACTTACACCGCAGGGTCAAAATTAGTACAGTCGTGTATTGCAAGGGAGGTAATTATAAAGTTGGATAGTTTGTAGGTTTTTTTTTAATTATTAATGGTGCTGATTAATTAGGTTTTATGTTTTTCCTACCGACGATGGGTCCTTTTAAATTAACAATCAATTTAGAGATATTTTCCGGTTGCTCGACCTTTAATGACATGAAATGCATTTTAAGCAAAATTTAGGATAACTCTCGCCAAACTTTTCCGAAGTCAATTATTCAAAGATTATAGCTTAAATTGAAAACTGTTAGCAACTGATCACAAATAAATAAAGTTGATGTCGTCTGATGGAAAATTACAGACAAAAAGTGACCAATTAGAACTTTGGGTGAGTGTATAGAGAAGAACCTTGGTGGTTATACATGAATGTGTTCTATGTACACAGTTTACTTTTCATTCTGTGTACACTCCTACTTAAGAACAATAACATTATTAGATCTAGTGTAACTCTCTAGTACAATAAATCAAATTCAGTGAATAAAAGTTGGATATCAAAGAAAAAATATTGGATTTATGATTATATTAAGGGAACAAAGTAAAACAAAATAATTGCCTTTGGCGAAGTGGTTTGACAAATGTGCAGTGCGACTTGAACGAGAATAAACGTATATACTTGAGAACAGATTTTCACAGAAAATGTTTTCGACATTTGCTTAACATACGCATTCCTATCGTTAGTTGGTGAAGGGATATAAATCTTGGAGCAAGTTTTGTAGCTAAATGTTCCTGTAGCTATGTCAATATTGTATGTATGGGTAGGTTGAGACACAAACTTGCGACACTGCGAATTTTAGCGACAAAACTTCCTTGCCGTTTCACGTCCTTATACCAACGTGAATGCGTAGGGCGCCCGAATGTTTCACGACTGTTCTTAAATATGTCGCGATCATAACGACGACTATCACACCTTTTCGTCATCTTTTTGGAATAATTGCGAATTGTTTATACTTGTGAAATTCATTCGATGATCAAACGACAGTTATGAAATGCAATTAAGATATTTGCAAAGTCAGAATAAATAAAAGCACCATACTTGTAATCTAGGCAATGTAGTTCGCAGATTCATGGCAGCTATTTCTCAATTTAATTTACTTTCAAATACATCGCATTAATTCTTTCTTCACAAAGTATCAGATCTATACTAGTATGAAATCAATAGCATTTTAGTTTCGTAGGTCGCAAACTATTCTCAAACTTTCTAAAAATTCTCGAAAGTCTTAATTCTTCGAAAATACAATGAGAACGGTTGAGATGGGTTCGGGATCTATACGATAATTTTGCTTAACATATTAGAGAAAAACATGTGTCGAACGAATTTTTCGACAAGTTGAAATTTCAAGCGACAAGAAAACGAAAGTCAGCATTAGGCGCGAGGAAAACGGACACTTTCGGGCCGTTTTTGAAACTTTCTGGAGAATTCCGATGGCAATTGTGTCTCTTACATTCGCAGCCCAGTGTAACAGGGGTTTAAGGTTAAACGATCTTTTGTCTTGTGGTATTTATGTAAAAAATCTTATTGAAAGTTGTATGCGCACCATTTGCGTAAATAACATCTTGTTATATGCACTTGTGTAAAACATTTATTTCATTGGACACAAAAGGTTATTTCAAACATGCCCCATGACTATATGTATATCAAAATATAATCTTATGTATTTCCACATTTCAATTTAAATGTAGTTTACATGTTTATGTAATTCATTGCTGTTATTAGTAGCGTCTTTCGATGGCCGTTTCGCACGATATTTATGCATATTAATGGTACTTCTAAAAATTACTTTTGTTTAAATATTTCGTGTTTTAATATTTCGGTCAATTTTAAAATGGGTGGGGTCAATATAGATTTGAATAGTGTTCTATCACCCATTGGATATACTTCCTGCTTTTTAAGTTTTGCCTTTTGCGGTCTCAGTAACATGCATGATTAATAAACTAAAATCCCATCTGTTAACGTTCATTTTTATTTCTCGTTAATAGCAACCATACGCCTATGGTCAGGGAATGGTTTTAATCTATATTTAATTTATGGTTCCAGGTTCATCGCCTTGCGAAAACCATCGTTTGAAATGGACTGAAATTGTAATTTATACTGGTGTAAATGTTGTGTTGCGCTTAACCCAGGCCTAGTAGGCGTGGAGAGTAATTGTCATTTCTGTTACTACCCATGTACAGGCTCGGTCAAACCGAGCCTGCAATATTTCATATTCGTCGTGTTCGGTGGCTTTCGAAGTTCCCTTTTCATTTTTATTTTAATATCACAGTATCGTTGCGGCTGTGAATTCTCCCCGTATATTCAATCAATGCTTTTATTAGTTACGTCCTTTGTGGAGATTAAGCATGATATTTATAATGTTTATGGTACTTCTAATTCTTTTGTTTCAATTTCCCAGTCAATATAGATTGGGAAAGTGTTAAATTACCCCTAGGATACACTTTTTGCTTTTTAATTTTTGCCGTTGTTTTTTTCTGTGATATGCAGGATTTGTGTTCTTAGATCCCTGTCAAAATATTTTTTTCTGTTAAAATGGCAACAATCGCTGCCTCGGCAGCGAGTTTTTTGGGGCGTGACTTTACATACAAGCTATCTGCCAGTAATAATCAACTGTAGTAAAATGCATGTAGAGCGTGAGTCACTGCATTACAGCAGACGACAGAATGTAAGACTCCCTTTGCACTGATTATGAACTCTTATTTTTCCTTTCAGGGTTCCTTTGAGTTTCTAATTCCTCTCTTTTTTGTTTTGTGTTCTTTAATTTGAATTCAATATTTCCTATTTGTTAAAAAGATAAAAATGTTTCTATTATCACAACATAAAAAGATAATGTCACGAAATTAATTATGGATCCTGTTGTAACCTATGAAGTAGCAGAAAATTCTATTTGTTTACTGATACAGTACCAGGCTAGTTTTCTATCTTTGAAAAAGGAGTGAAATTTTATAACTTTTCGTAGACTTTTTTATAATATTGAAACATTTTTATTTAATAATTTGTGCAACATAGAGCTCAGGGGATAAAAAGCTGAACATTTCATAACTGTCTGTGAGATTAAGCTACAGTCTTATTGTACATGATTTCTGCTGAGTGTGTTTACAAACACAGCGTATTATCATTTTTGCACACGTCCCGGGAAATTCAAATTTTTCTGTCAGACAGGTTTAAACTTTTTCTGAGAGTCACCTTTATAATTAATATTTCACTTAAATTTTAGATGAAATGTATACAAGGCGAACAATGTACATTAATTTTGTGAAAATTCTCAAAATATTTTTTTCAGTAGTTTTGAAAAAGGGGCTCCTTGATGTGTAACATGCATAAAATTAAAGAAAAGCCTTCCCCAGCGCTATCTTGAGGTTTATATAGTCCTGTTACCCCTTTAAGTTCCTCTCACTTTTTTCTCGTTTAGGACTAACCTATTTTTATCTGGTGACCATTGGTATACATTTTGATATGTTATAGTAATTATAATTTTATGATACTGACAACAATATCTCGTGACCTATTGACTGACATATGTAAACTTTATGAGATGTTTTTAAAGTACACAACATATTCTTGTCAAGATCACTTGTCTCATGTGGGCACTGAAAATAATGTTTTGTATTGCTTAGTTTTTGTGAATTTTTGTTCAGAGAATTTAGGGGAATTTTTAGGTCAAACTTTTTTCTTAATATATGTAAAATGAACTCGAAATTCTTTGCTTGGAGAAAATTCGTTCATCTAAATAATGTCGATTTATATTTATTTATATATTGTAGATTGAATATGTATTATTCTATCATTGATAACTGTTTATCCATGAAGGAAGTTTATCATTACAACAAATAATTTTTTTATCAGTCGAAGGGATGTAAATTATAGGTTTTTTTATTGGTGCCTTAAGGTCATATTCCTATATATATCATTGAAATTTCTTATCAGTTCTATCTGTTTTTGGCAAAAATGATGTTCTTGTGTTTTATAGTTGTTTTTTCGTCATCAAGGTAGGGTTCTATGGTAATTATTTTCTTCTACTTTCTCAATGCGGAGTTATTAAAACAAAGACAATAAACATCAATAATCCGAAAGAAAACGTATTTCAAAAGATACATGATATACATACACTGCAAATCGAAACCGTGCGACAGCAACTGGCCACATAACTCCGACTAAGCTACTGAATGAGCTTGCCGGGACAATCTGTAAAGAGGTTGCTGTGAAAAACGTGTTATTTACTTATTAAAATTTTAACGTTTACTGCATGCGGCGAGACCAATTTTGCTATTTAAAAACATGTCTCAGAACGCGATTCCCACAAACAGTCGGAGCAAGCTTACAAACAGCACAAGATGGATCTTCGAGTAACAATGATTAACATTATCCGCAATATTTTACATCAGTGACACTTATTATACTGTTGATGATAAGACTGACAGGATTAACACGGAAACTTTTTACGTCCGTTTCACTCGACAAATATTGCTTTTGAAAACTAACTAACTAACTAACTAACTACAGGCTATGATCGGAAATCTAATCACCAAATCCATGGCCTTAGCGCGAACAACACCTGGGTGGCTTTACCATGTAACTTTTAAAATACCGTGCACATTAAAATCGAAAAAAACACGCTTTAGGTGGGGTTTTGCGTATTTTTCAGTACTGGTAATTCTGTTAATTCTGGTAAATGTCGGACAGATTTTGATCAGGTAAAGCGCGCAGTAAATCTGTTTAGACACTTACCATTTACTAGCAGTATACTGCCGTTTTAAAGACTAATTTTTAATAAAGTGTACAAACAATCTCAAAATCGATAGACACCGAATAAAACTTGTTATGCTTCACTTTTATACGGTAAGAAATACGGAAACACTAAACTGTGTGGAAAACATCTTTCCATTTTTAACAAAATGTTAGATCCGATGAAGGGCTGCAGACACCGTGCATAAGTAAAAGCGGTTTTCCCCGATTACTATTTTTAGAAATTGTCAACGCAGGAAGCATGATTTATAACGCTCGCAAAATGATCTGAAGATGTCAGTACATTAGAAATGAACATATACATAAACACATATACCTCCAGTAAAATATGTCTTACGCAGGCTGTCAACACTTTCCATGGTTTAAAATACTAATGTTACTTTCACTTTTGCGAGTGTAGGTGACAATCTGATTACTTGAAAGGGTAAGTGATAAAATCAAGTTTTAGTTACTCGTCGTCAGAAACTGATAGCGTAGCGGTTTTCAGGAGATGATTTTAATCAGATTGTTTTTTATTTATCTAATTTTCCAGATAAGATTGCTGAATGTATATGCTTATTGGAAAATATTTTCCGTTCAATTTTATAAAGAAAGTTACACAGTGAAGATAGTCTAGCAATATTATAATATCAAGTATTTCCAGTTTTATATTTGGTAACAATCTGCTTGATTAAAAAATATGAAAATATGCTTTCTCATCCATATTCTTCTCAGGCTATTCCACTTTTCAGTGCATGACAATTTTGCAAAAACATAAAAAGCATATGAATCTAATAGTACGGTCTGTAGTTAATCAGACTTGAGAAAACAACGACAGGAATAAAAGGATTGAGGAATTCTTTAATCTTCAACCTTTAATTTTGTTCTTGAAAACTGAGTGCTTTGTTGCTGTTGGTTTTTTTTTTATCATAATTAAGTTCACGTTTGTAAGTCTTTACATATTTATTGGAAAGGTTTCTTATGAATTTATAAATTTTTGGACACAATGCTGGTTTGAAATTACAGATTTGTGGCTTCGCAGTTACAGACCACAATGAGTGCAGCTTCAATAAACCTTGAGCTAGACAAGGAGTTCCAATCAATAGATTCTAACAAGAACAACTTGATTACAGAACCAGAATTTGAGAGTTTTCTATTAAGACAAGATACAGACAGTAAGGTTCAATATTAAATTAAAAATTGTATTCAATCATTCCCAGATTGTTAAATCTGAAAACAAATCGTATATTGAAGAGCAATATTACTGGTGTCTATCAGATATCGTGAAGTAAATCATCATTTCCCATCAGCTCAACAATTTTGCATGCAAAAGCACACAAACATATAAAAAGTGAATTATGCATATCAGGAATCGCAACACTCACAAATCACAGCCTCCCCACATAAGCAGAATCATAAGAAACTAATAGCATTGAAAAGCCAGGGCGGGTACTCAATGATCTTACAGACCACTCCTGGTGTAAAATCAGCAAGAACAGGGATGAAAGAAACAAATCGAGCTTCTTTAAAGAAAAAACCTTAAAACCCTTCACAAACTCTTAAATCCCTGCCACCGTCATGCATCCAAAGAGGTAAACATAATGATGAACTATAGATGTGTTAATCACCAGGCCTGCAGAGCGCTGTACATAGAATATCATGTTGGTAACCTTTCTTATGAATAACCGGGCAAAATTAACATTGCCTTTTATTTTCTTAAGTTTACAAATTAAATCTCCATAAAAACTGGCTGTGAAATACCTTGTTGCAATATTGATTTTAAAATGCACCTGTATTTTTGAATTAAATCCGGGTATCGGGGATAAAACTTGGGACAAGGCTTTCCTTAATTTGTGATACCGATAACCTTGTTTTAAAAGTTTTTTCTGTTATGCCAAGATTACGTTCATTGAAATCATTAACATCATTGCAAGATCTAGAAAAGCGAACAAGCTGTAAGATATAAACCCCGTAAAAAGATGCAACAGGAACATCGCCGTCTATAAACGGAAACTTGACTATATCAAAATTATAATAATCTCTTTTATCATATATTTAGTAGTTATGTATCCATTTTGAATAGAAAGATTAAGATCAAGAACGTTTGCTTGCTTATCTGAAGTTTTTGCTTTATTAGGTTGTGTAGTTCATTAGGAAAAAACAAAACTGACAAAAATATGCGTTGTAACCGTTTCAATTAGATTGTGTTTCCGCTAACACTGGCTTCAGAACGGTTATTAACTTTCCAATTCATTCTTATATGACAGGGGATGGTTGCATATCGTTCACCGAGTTTGTCAAAGCACGTACTGCGGACACATTAAAATTTACATGGGCTCTATTCAACCACTTTGACCACGATCATAACGGATGCGTAGAACACAGTGATCAGTTGGAAGAATTTAATGAAATCGACACAAACCGTATGTAGTTTAAAAGCACTAGATATTCTTATTTCCATATTGATGATTGTATTCGTCATGTTTACGTAGTGTATTTTTCGAATACGCATAGTTCACTTTCGTATATCTGAAACAAATGACTGATTTATCAGAACATTAATACGAATTTTAAAAATGATATAAGAAGTTGTTAACACTATTTTATGGTATGGCAAACGTCTATGATTCGTTAACTGGTGTTTTGAATTACTGTACCAGCAATAGAGCGTTTCCCTTTCTATTGTTATAATAATATTGTTATGATAATGTAAAACATCCGTAACACTAGTCTTTATTTTGTTTTCGTTGTATATGCAGCCAAGGATGGAAACGGTTCGTTACAAGAATTTGAGTCATATTACGACAGAGTAAGTCAATTACTAGTTCTATTGTTTCTTTCCATGTACTTTAAATCGTGCACTATTAGACATATTCCAGACAAACGTTTCATTTAATTAATATTGTATAAATAACCGCTAAATGACCCGTACATTACACGACATAAGACATTTTAGATATAAAAAATAGTAACGTTAACTTAGAAAAAAAACCAATCAAATTAGCCATGGAATTACCGTGTTTGAATGGTCGAAATTCGGGAAAATTCGAAAAATATGAAAAACCTTCGTTTTATTATTTTTTCATATCATATCTTTTTAGCTACTATAAACAACTTTTAAAAACGGATTTATTCGTTTTGACTACACATTTAAGGCTGTAGAAGACTGTTGAATTCAAGAATACCAATTGATAAGAAAAACGCAAGCATCTTTCGGATTATCAAATTGTCAAAAACTTATCAAACCTCCGCCCTACCCTCCAATAACGTTGATTAACTTTCTTATCCAATACACATCAGTTAAGACGAGTTTTATTTTAGTCACGAAAGATATGTTGTAACTGTGTTAGGGGTTTTCCTATGAAGAGTTTGTTAAATTAAATAAATTTATCCGTATAGTTTGAAATACAGCATTACTCACTAGGAAAGTGTTCAGCAGATACAGCTCATACCACGAATAAGTATTTCACCTTCTATACAACTATTAACTACAGACAGAATTTTTTTTAAATCCTTAGTTTTAAGTGATACATGCATTAGTATTGATCTTTCCCGGAACTGTATAGTCAATGCAATATACTATATCTGTGTATTACTTTATTTATCAATCATAAGATGTTTATTTTCCAATTTCACATTGCAATATTTTAATCCAGTTTGTGGGTTTTAAGGATGATCGCCTGGTTTGCTAAAGTAATTTAACTTTTCTAGATATTTTGTCAGGAGTTAGTCTATTCATTAACTAGAAAAAATCAAGTAAAAAATGTAGGGGTCACCGTGCTTCTTTTTTCAAAAAGTTCAATTTAATCAACATACCCTCAGAAATTTTGCAAAGTTTTAAACTCGCAAAAATAAAAGGGTGGTGTTTGATGAATCATTTTTAGAGGCTGTTCTGCTAGCAGTTGTTGCAAGTTTTTACCGAATCGGTTTACAGACACATTAAACAACACATCTGTAGCACACATTTTGACTTCCTTGCTTTCGCTTGGAAAACAGAGCACCAATTACCCCACCCACTTAATTATAAAGCAAAAGTTTGTATATCACGAAAATGGAGTAAAAATAGTGCATACATTAATTTAACTTTTTCTTAAACTATGATGATAGCCATGTTTATATATCAATCTTCACAATTACACCAAAAAAATATGGGGTCACCGACCATTTAAGAAAAATATTGACAGTTATTTCTAAAATCGTCATTTTTTAAGAAAATTGTCCTATTGATGAGGTTTTGTTCTTCTAAATGGTGGTTTTCACCACCAAAGGCATTATTTCTGAAGGTTTGCATAATACTGTATAAGAATATTCGTGGTTTGAAATAAAAAAAGGTCAGGTACTTGACAAATAGAGGATAATGCCTATAAAATTACCCCACCCACCAGTTTAAAATGTACAATAAAATTATTTTGTTATCTGGAGCATTCTTAGTATTATCTTTTTTGTATTAAATATAACTATAAATGAAAAACAAGCTTATGCAAATGATTATTACAAAAAATAATGTATTTAATCAAAGGTATTTAGTTTATAAAATTGATATGAAAAAGTATGTTGAAACTAGAGGCTGATAATTTCCAAATAAAACTTCAGCACTCCACACAAATGAGATATTTTAAAGTTTTCTGTGATTTTGATGTTTTAAGATTGAAAACATTTTCATATAGTTGACATTAGAAATTAATAATTATATACATGTTAATTATGTTATACATGTTGTCCCTGAAGAACACCATTCACAAGTTCACAACACCTTCAGGCTTTAAAACTGTGTTAAAGAAGAAACATATTATTAATAACAAATTTTCTTGGAATATATCACTACAGCCCTCAGTAAGTAATAGCAATATATGCAAAAAAAACATCAGTTAAGTTAAATACTTTTTTTTAGAGATTCAATTATAATTTTATTAAAATCTCTTGCTTATTTGAAAGAAAACGTGTTATATTACCCCACCCACTAATGCACAGGAAACATAATAAAATGTGACTTTGTATATTTTTTTTCCTTTTGCTCACTGTTGTAGGAATAAAACATCTGAACAATCTAACACTGATAAATCAAACTTTTTTGAAAGCATACTTTTTATTTAAGATAAAGACTACTTTATTGTAATTAAAAGTTATGAACCCATGTTTCAAATACATGTATAAGGTTCATTCATTCTGGAAACATTTGAAGTTGCAAGTAATGCAGTGCTGTTACTTTTCAACTAAACTTCTCTGCCTTCTCCCAGTCATACTTGTTGGAACTACATAAACTTGCTTACACTCTGTATTCATTGTATTATGATATTTTTGTGACTATAAATACCTATATAGCTGGTATATTTAGATAAAGCAATACTATTAAAAGTAAACTTTAGTTCCTCACTAATAGCAAAATATAAAATATTGTAAAAATACCAAAACATGTGAAAAATAATCACATTATAAAAAAGACAAAATCTTATTTGTAAACAAGAAATGCAATTTAATTGTATACTTTTTCGCATTTTCAGTATATGAAAAAGTAAAATTACTAGACCAACATGTCAGTCTGTGTTGTATTATATTGTTTAAGCAAACTTGTGGAATTACTGTATTCACAGATTGCATTAAACTTCTATTTGAAAAATCAGCAAGTCTCTTTAAAAAAACAACACAAAAATGCATGGAAAACTTAATTTTAATGATATATTAAGAAAGATTTTTACCAAAAATACTGCCTTGTTTTCATTTCACAGACAAGAAGTGTAACATGTTTTGCAGAAAATTTGGAATAGATTCATCAAAAGTTAATATTTGCTTAAAAATATAAATAGAGTAAAGTTTTAGCCATTTTCAGTACAACAGATAAATATTCACTTTAATTACTCTCACAAAAAGGTGAAATATGCATACAAGGCTTTTTCAACTAGTCTCACGGGGCCGATAATGGGACCCATTCCCAATGCCAAATAAGGACTATTTTTCCCAATTTCAAGAAAAAATTCCCAGTTTTAAGAAAAAAAATCCCATTTCAACAGAAATAACTTTTTTGCCAATAAACTAAATACAAAAAAGAGAATAAATATAATCAGGGGGCTTTTCAAATGACAAAATTCAATTGTTTACATTTGATCAGTGATCTGTGAAATTTACATTCCTTAAATTTATGTATGCAACCTGTGTAAAACCAGTGTATACTGTGTAAAAATTTCCCAATTTGAGCAGGGGCCTTTCTCCCAAAACTCCCTGTCTCAAGACAGCATCTCAGGTGGCATCTAACAGTATGAAAAATATGATATAACTAATATGAAGAATATACTTGTTTGGCAGCAACTTTCAAGGAATGTATGGGGTTGTGGTGACTGTCACTTCACTTTTTGGACCTACAGTGCAGTGTTGGGCAACGGGTAATGTGGTAACCAAAAGTAAAATAGTAGGATGAAAATATAAAGGCCTCGACTGAGATTTTACTTAAGGATCTCCACAGCAGGAAACCGCCAGGAATAGAACTTCAGATCTTTTGCATACTGCAATACTCTCACAATAGGTCTTGTTTGGCTGCCTGATAATTATGCCAATTGCCATATAGGCTCTATTTCAATATCTTTGTTGAAAAATTAAATACAAATCAAGATTTGACACTACAGATTTGCAGCTTAACTACACTTTGAATTGACAAAAATGATCCTGCAGATTTGCAGCTTAACTACACTTTGCATTGATGACAATGATCACTAAATTTGCCTTTATTTCACATTTCATTCAAAATTGCAGTCTTTACCAAGCAAATTTTATTGAAAAAGAGTTGGTGTACTATAATTCTTGTAAGTTAGCAGAGTGACAACAACAAGGAATGGAGATCCGCATTTTCAAGACCTCAATTTTTTCAACTCACACTGAAACATAAACTATAAAGTGATAAACAATACATTACCAGTTCTCCACTGTCATGACTGTCCATTATTTACAAGATAAGTAGGTCAATAACAATGCTGTAATAAGCCAGTGGTAATTAAAAAATACTCAGAGCTAATGTCCATTATTTACAACATAGCTCGGTATAAAATTCATCACCAACCAGCCAGTCTGACAAAAAATATTTGGTTGTTTTGCCAAGTCATTCCAAAATTGTTTTATCGTCCTTGAAAACAGGTTGACCTTTGCGAGCATTGAAATCACTTGCTGTGAAAATCAATATTGGCCCGGTACACGTTCTCTACCTGTCTACAAGGTATAACTTTCCATAAAATGACAATGCAATGACATGGAATGGGCTAACTAAGTTAGACGGACAAAAACTAGCTTTCAATTTCAAGTTGGAGGACGAGCGGAAGTAAAGCGTTTTGAAAAAGAAAATGACTGTCGCAAAATATTTTCTTAACCCACGGACGAATTTAAAGTGAAAATCAATAAATTTAGAACATTACTGATAAATATGTGCTATTTCCTTAATTATAGCTACTCAATAAATTTAAAATACCGCTGTTGAATTTTAACGACAATTCGTCCTTTTGCGGTAGTTAGCACATGCGCACTTAACCAGGCGATCATCCTTAAGCTCTATAGGATTAATATAGAACCTGTTTAATCATTTTTATTATAAAAGGGGAAAGAGCATTCTATTAAGTTTATTCTGTAAAGATTATACACACTTTTAATGCTTCTCATTTGGCGTAGTTTAGAAGGTCCATCTGCTTATGCCTGTATATACGCCGTAAAATTATATCTTAATCATCACTGTTTACAAATTATCAACTCACCATAATGCTCGTTCTTGTTGCTGTTTAAGTATTTCTTAATAACTGTGACAATTCGTTTATCGTTGTTGAAAATTTGAAATTTTAATATATATTGCACTGACATTTAAGCAGTCGGGTCGAAATTACAACTTCAGTAAATACTGTACGAGTTACTCGTCTTTCTGTAATCATGACTTATACCCCAATGCCTAATTCACCACAATTCATTGACCGTCAACGAAAATTCCCGAAGTAACGAAAATATTCACGATTTTTAAGCAACGTTTGCTTATGTCATTTAACATTTGTTTTTGTTTT
Organism: Corbicula japonica; assembly: GCA_038501625.1. Classification (NCBI taxonomy): domain Eukaryota; kingdom Metazoa; phylum Mollusca; class Bivalvia; order Venerida; family Cyrenidae; genus Corbicula; species Corbicula japonica. The sequence continues at coordinate 1,186,228 of JAZAYU010000016.1, forward strand.
TTTTAAATACGAGGTAAAGCAAATGTGCAATATTTTTTTTCTTTTTCTCTCTTTTTTCTAGCTCATCATTGAAATGGTGGAAAATGGACTTTCGCCGAATTAGTAACATTTGTGAAATATTGTTAGAATAAAATTTCAAATGAAACGTGGTAGACTTACAGTTCAAAACATCCCTCATTTTCTATAAACTCAGTGTTTTCGGCAGATGACAGACATTGAGTCGTTTTCTTTAAATCGTAAATCGATTATATAAAAAATTAATCATTTAAATGATATATTATTCAATAATTAATCGATTGTTGACTCTAAAAGGCTAATAATTTACAATCGTTTATTTCCATTAAAAAGACTACTGATAACCCTCATTAACGAATAAAAAACACTACTTGAAATGGACATTGCTTTTTTATAGAAGAAAAGACCGAGTACATACACGGAACTAATTATAATTGAAATTTACATCTCATCCATCGCTTAATGTGCCTTTTGTAAAAAATGCATTAAATAAGTATATCAGGAATGACCACATCCATAAGACACAACCTTTACACACAGCCAAAATAGAGAGGATAAAGACAGCATGGGTAATGATCAGTTAAAATAGACAACACGATCAATTAACGGAATTAAGAAGCCGAGGGGTTACCGCTTTGGAAAGGACAGTGGCAACACAATTTGCAATTGCCATTTCTATTGGAGGCAGTAAACTAATCATTAGCCATTCTTTTAAATAACATAATTATGTAAACTAGTGGCAGCATGTTAGCAGTCCGAAAATTGTTTTGAAGCAAAATATTACATTAAAATGGCAAATAATAAAAATTAAAAAATATGAAACTGTATTTTACAAACACAAATCCTTAATATTATTCTTAAGCACAACTCTATCACCTTATTTTCGAACTGAAATTAAGTTAAACTTTACGCCACTTGATTATTTAAAAAAAACATGTATAATACATTTGATCATTATCGTTGTTACAAATTTTGAATTACAAATCCGACAACGTTCGAGTCTGAAGAACTTGCCTTCAAAAAAAGATTTCATAGACGGGCTGAAGAGGATTGCAAAGGAACTTATTTGCGAGTCCTTACAGATTGAATAATAATTATGAGCTGTCTGTTCAATAAATCATTGCAGCAACAATACTTATCCAGATTTAAGTGAAATTGTTTCTATAACGATGAGCGAGATGTTATTTATATTTAACCTGAATGTATGACCTTTAATTATATACACATGATTGATTTAAGCAAAGTACAGCGTGTATCTTCAAGATGGAAAAAACGAGTCAGTTAAATAAATCCGTATTCCGCAGTGTGGTTTTCCAGTTGTGTATTTTGCAGTTTCCAGTGTGTCGTAATTTTCCAGCGCTAACAAACTCCAAAATAGGAAATTTCCGTCGCAGTTTTACAACAGTTACGATATACTTACGCCATCAATAATATTATACACGTTGTTGACTAAATTTTTATTGTTAACTTTTTAAAAATTTGTTTTGAGTGATAATGGTATAAAATAATTGAAAAGAGACATTATGACATTAAGCAGTCTGTAGCTCATATTATTTCTTATTGCGAAAATAAACGACATCACGCTTGACCTTCAATCCTGTGTGATATTGTTTACATACCCAACTCGAAAAATACCAAACTACATACTGCGTACTGTTATAATATTCCATATCTATGGTTGTTTGAAGATCAGTTTTAGTGAAAAAGTAATTTATGCATATCAGGAATCGCCACACAGCGTCCCCACGCAGCGAAAAAGAAGAGAGAAACAGAGAGAGAGTATGTTTTGATAAGTATGTCAATTCAAAAAGGATGCCACAAACAATTAACGAAGAAGAGAACATTTGGGGATACCGCCTTGGAACGGTCAGTGGCAAAAATAATGGAGTTTAACTGCAGAGTCATATGCATATTTTATGAGCACCTACTATGATATGCATACAAAAGATTCATGAATAATCCTAAAATAATTATGATAAATGCATGTTTTGCCATTTATATATAAATTTTAATAAAAATAATTAAAGCTGATTTCTGGATTATTTGTATTGATTATTAATAAAATGAGATTTTAATCATTATTATATTATGGATGGCCGAGGAAACATTATCATTAGAAACGTTTTCAAACACATTTCACACAGGAAAGTTATCTTTGTCCTAGTCAAGTAATAACGTGTACATTGTAACATAACTGCGACTACCCTCAGGTGTATGTCAAATTTTATAAGCGAATTTACAGTTCAAAAACTACGTCAGGAGGCGGCGACTATACTTATGGAGGTGAAATGTTACAGTACTGATGAGAACAGTTAATTAGAAACGAATGATAATGTTTTAAACCGATTTATTCTACTATAACAAAATTTACGACACCTATTGAAAGTGATGCATTCATTCTTTGGAGGAAAAAAAAACAATAAAATCCAGCAAAAAGTAATGTCAAAATGGCGGATAAGATAATTATTTCTGGCTATAGTACTATTGTAGTTGTGTATTTGATATTGGTATGGGATTTCATCATCTGCAGTGATGTATAGAAAGACAGAGCGTCGGCCTACAATTTAGCAACATACTACTTCCGAAATAGAATCCCCGAGATGAAACAATCTTTTTATGCGAGTTGTTTTATTTTTTGTTCTGGTTGACAATATTGCAAATGATCAGTCCATTGATTTGTTTAAAGTTTTAAGTAATAATAAAGTTCAATTAATAAGAATTAAAACTCAATTTAAAAAAAGCTAGACTTTTCCTTACTTTCTGCTGGGAAAGTTTTGTTGCGAGTTGATGATCAGATTCAACATTCTACTTGTATCCTTTTATATAATTGTGAGGGTTAAAAGGTGGGTTAAAGATATTTCAGTAAATTAAAAATTGACAATTTTACTTTTTGATAGAAACAATTTGATCAAATATCATGTTTGAAAAGTATGATTGGCTTCTTTCAAGTTTTATCCCCCGCTACAGACTGTATACGTTCTTAAAATCATAGATTATGGTAAGTCAATTCTTTAGTTCACAGATAATACGATGTCGTCGGCCAAACGAGTAATTGTCGAATGCAATTTAAGTGATTTCAATAAAAATTTAAAGTAGCCGTGAGGGTAGCCTTTAATATTCAAACTGAATGTTGAATTATCAGCATAACGCAATAATGCATACTTATTATAAAATGATCCACAGATGTAACCTAATGATGTATTCTTATAATTGTAGATGGTTGGGTTCGAGTTTTGTATTTCGAGTCATTTTGTATATTGTATGTTTTCTTGATATCCTGACAGTGCAAGTATAGTATGGGCCGGTGGACCCTAGACCTTGAATTTAACACCTATATGCACGTAACATTTTCTACTAATCATTCTAGAAGCCGTTATATGTGTCTTTTTATGATTTTGAACCTTCAAAAAAGAATAGTCTATTGAAATCTTAAACATTGAACAGGATTTAGAAAAACAAACAAGCTGTGGAATATTCACAGTAGGATATTATACGCGGGACTTCGCTATAAAAAAATGAAAATAAAAATACAATATTAAAATTAAATCATACCTCTCTCCTATCATATTTCAAGGGAAAAAACTATTTCAGGAAAGTTTGCTTAAGATTGTTCTCATCAGGATACATTATGATGGAAAATGATTACATATTATCTGTATTAATAAATCGCCAAGGTACCTAGAGGTGTTGTTAAAAGCTGTCATCATGTTGTTCAATAGAATAAGTAAACATAAAGTCTCTTTCATAGGTGAGTAAAACGATATCAGCAATTAGTACCAATAGGTATGCCTACTTGTTAATGAATAGACAAGTCAATAAATTATAGTAATAATAAGAACCACATGTATAACGGATCTATGTTCACTACAACATATAATGTTTTAATGCTGTTTATTCCATAATGCGATTTTACTTAGTTTAAAGTATCTAAATGTAAGTGCGAAACAGCCCTTTAGTGTATATTTCTATAAATGGGTTTTTCTTTCAAAGAAGAAATCCTTGTTAACTTTTTAGGGTACCTTTATGTAAAAAGGGGATGTAATATACATTTTACAACATATACCATGATTTAATTGTAAACGCTGAACCTTAAACATCATGTACTTCGTGTACCACAGAAAGAACTACTGTTATTAAACTCTTTTATTATTACCGGTTGAAATCAGTTTGTTAACCGAACAATTCAAGGAACCAGTTGTGCTCGCATGATGAGAAAACACACCAGTCTGAAAATATGAATAAAATATGTAACCTCATATATATAACATGTTTTTAAGACAAATAAGGTATATATACCTTATTTGTCTTAAAAACATGTCATTAAAAACACTTATATAAAAACGAGACTACCAAAAAAGTAATATATGCATATAAGGAATTGCCACACTCACAAAACACAGCCTCCCCACGCAGCGAAAAAGGGGAGAGAGAGAGAGAGAGAGAGAGAGAGAGAGAGAGAGAGAGCATCTTTGTTATAAGTATGTCATTTCAAATAGGACGCCACAAACAACTAACGAAAAACACTGGGGGTTTAAACCAGGCTCTAGGGTGCACCAACCTCACACTTGCCCCAACAGGTTCTCGTACCAAGGAATCGGTCTTGTTTTCCATTTAAACAACTCTAAAAGAGGTAATATTGACTAAAGAATAAGATAATGTTAAATAAATAATATATCTAATCGTCTTTATTATTTTTCATTTAATATTTAGCATCTTTAAATAACGAAGAAAAAATTTAACTGTTGCAAACTACTTTGTTTAACTTACTATATTCCTTTGAGGATTGTCCTGCATCTGAAAAAGCGACATATGTAGAAAACAGGACATATATTTTGTCAGTGAAACATAAAATAAAAAATACTTTACTGTCCGATTGAGACAGTATTTCAATTTTAATCGTTTTTGTAAACAATTATTATATATCATTGTCAAGATAATTGTTAAATTGTGTATACAATTAAGGATGAAATACCTATGAATTATGTTGAACTTTAAAGTGGAAATGCAATTTATGTAAAAACAAACTATGCACATCTTAATGACAGCAAATGTGTTAAATATAGTTCAAATCAAAAATGAGACTGTCTGAGTAACACGACTGACATATTTTAAAAAACGTATGATTCACCATTATTGCCATCAAACCTCAGTTTATGATGCGACTTTTTTTTTCTGGTTGATGCTTTCTCACTATCAGCAGAATGAATATCATCTGTTGTGCTTATTAGACAGCAAGACGTGTCTACAGAGCTGTACTTACTAGGATCAGGATCAGTAGTTGGTTCTGCAAAAGAAGGGCAAGAAATTTGTAATAGCTCTTTAGTCTAAGGTATACGAATGTAAAACATCACAAGGTATATAAATGTTAAATATTACACTTCTTTTTAAAGTTTTTTGCCTTGAAAGAAGCTTGGATAAAATTTACATAATCTGAAAATCTCATTTAAGAGATATACAGTCGTCATTGCACGTTGGTCGTTATAAAAGAAAATTATCAAAATCTCACTTAAGGCGAAATGCCGTTCAATAAAACATTGCACAAATCTTTATTTTGCATATGTTAATACGAGATGTTAGAACAATAAAAAACAGATGTCAAAATTGCCTTAAATTCTATTAAAATAAATTCACAAAAAGCAACATATGCATATCAGGAATAGCCACACTCAAAAAACACAGCCTCCCCACGCAGCGAAAAAGAAGAGAGGAAGATAGAGAGAGCGCATGTTTTATATATGTATGTCAACTTAACAACACCAAACATAATTTTAAATGCCCACATTAGTAATGTGATACTTAAAACATTATTGTGTGCCCTTTTGACTTACATAATTATGTAAGTCCTAATCATTCAGGCAAATTGCAAATTATTAATTTCAAATTAACTTATCAATTATACGGTTTTCATACCTGCTCTCGTGTTCTTCTCGATTGGAGTTGCCACAGCAGAGTAAGTTACATAGTCCTTACAGAACGAAGCTATCTTCTTCCCTGCGATACTCTCAACTTCCTTGTGCAAGAGTGTTTGTGGTGAAATTTGAAGATAATGGTCGTGAACTTCGTAAGTTAAACCCTACAGTTGTAATTTAAATACTGACGTCAGACATAAACTAATGTTAAAGTTAACTATAATATGTTCAATAACCCTCGTTACGTATCAGACCTTGCTTAATTACAATATACGGCTATAGAAGAGTTCCATGCACTGAAGCAAATAAATGCGAATTTAAGATCATGGACAATACTTATTTATCGTACAGTTACAGTATTTGCACATTGGGAGGGAAACAATGATGTCTTATTGAAACTATAACTTTGTTTTACCCAGGCAATTATAAGTTTAACTACGCGTTAAAAGGCAGTAGCCCGCCTAAATACTGTATTTATTCGTTCTCTCTCTCTCACTTTCTCTCTGTCTGCCCTGTTAGCTGTATCAGAGGCAGAGTTTTTTTCTTATATGTTTTACACAAAATATGCGTATTATATACAGATTTTTTCGTCAGCTTTTCTTATCTTAAATAAGCTATTTACCAGAGTACATTACTTACAACTCTGTATTCCTCTGACGTTGCCATCGGAACCAAAGCCTTGGCTAGTATACAATATGTACGGTTCACATTTTTCAATATACCATACCCCTTGCAAAAAATAATAAATGTTTTGGCACATGAACAATAACTCTTGTTACGACAATAAATACTCTTTAATCTCAATGTAAATACTGTAACAAATGTTTTAAAAATGAAAATACAAATTTGTTTTCAATAACATCTCTGCATATTAATTAATGGATACGCGGTATGAAACATACCTCTACTAATGTTTTCCAAAAGTTCACATGTATCCTACATTAATGTTTAAAAACCGTTTTAATAATTTGAAATATTTGAAAGAACTGAACAGCACTAATGCTTATGTACTGACTTCTTCATCTGAGAGTGATATTGTTACTGCGCACACTCTACAAATTACAAAATTTAGAATCAGTATTGAGCCGAAACAAAACAAAGTACCTACTATGTATTGGTTGCCTAAAATGCATAAAACACCGTACAAAGCAAGATTTATTGTTAACTCTAGTTCTTGCACTACTTCTAAATTATCCGTGCTCTTAACTTTTTGTCTTACAGCTATTAAAGAACATGTAATTAGGTATTGCGATAAGGTTTTTGAAACTTCTGGCAAAAATTTATTTTGTCGATTAAAAATTCAAATGACGTTTTGAAAAAGCTTAAATCAAATAATTTTCAGGCGTTCTGTTTGTCTACTTATGATTTCTCAACTTTTTATACCTCTCTCCATCATAATTTAATAAGAGACAAACTAACCAGTCTCATTGAAAAAAAGTTTGCTAGAGAAAATAAAACCTTCATCGCTTGTAATGAACATGGGGCATTTTTTACAGATGGTTCTTATGATAATTATACTTTATGGACTTATCAAGACCTAATAAAGTCGCTAACTTTCTTACTGAATAATATTTATGTCAGATTCGGTACCTCTATTTATAAACAAGTAATAGGCATCCAATGGGTACTAATTGTGCACCTCTTGTTGCCGATCTGTTTTTATACTGTTATAAAAGAGACTTTATGTTATCTCTTTCTACTGAACATCAAGATGATATTATTACAGCTTTTAACAACACCTCGAGGTACCTTGATGATTTATTAAATATAGATAATAACCATTTTCCATTACTGGTTAATAAGATCTACCCTAAAGAACTACAAATTAATAAAGCGAACACTTCAGAACAGCAAGCGAACTTTCTCGATCTAAATCTGTCAATTGAAAATGGTTATGTCACTACTAAAATATATGATAAAAGAGATGATTTTAATTTTAATATAGTAAATTTTCCGTTTTTAGACGGCGATGTTCCCCGTGCAACTTCTTACGGGGTTTATATTTCACAGTTTGTTCGCTTTTCAAGAGCTTGCAACGATATTAATGATTTCAATGAACGTAATCTTTGCATTACAGAAAAACGTTTAAAACAAGGTTATCGGTATCACAAATTACGGAAAACATTTTGCAAGTTTTATCGTCGATACCCAGATCTAATAGAGGTCTTTCACATTGTTGTGCGCATGCGTCGTACGCCACGTTAGGTGCGGAAAATATTGGTTTTATCCTAAACCGACAAGTGAGGGGGCATTTAACTGTGTCATTGCTAACAGAATGGACGGACATGATCACGGTGTGGCCTTAAAGCTTATGATAAATTATAATAATAATTGTGATGAGGCACAATAAATTCAAGTTTTACGAATTTCCGAATATTGCAGGCTTTAAAAAGTCTGTGGTCGGCAAGATTTGACTGTGAAAAGCGTAAAACAATCAAAGACGTGGTTGCAATTTTGAATCAGGAAGTCTTATATAAAAACAAAAACAATGTGGATTGCATGTTACTGTCTATTTTCCACAGACACATATATAAGCGTCTCGTGTTTATCTGACAAAATGCGTTTACTTCAAAAATATATTTTATGTAACTTGATCTCCCTAAATTGGAAAAGAAAACGGATGAATTCAACAATGTATCGCCGTTGTATTCAACGCCCGTTAAGCGTTATTATTTTGTTTCCTATTTTACTTCCTTCTAACATATGTTTAAAACTAAAATTTATTGTAATCATTCGTATATTTCTTTTATCAGTCCTGGATTAAAATTATTTTTATGTTTAATAACTAGAAATCATACTTTGAACACGACCGTGTTACTGTTAATTGTCCCTATATATTTGACACAATATTCCCATTCCCATTCTGCCCAGAAAACGATGGTGACATATTGAGGTGTGAAAACTTGTTTGATATCTGACATTTGAGGAGACTTAAAATTAATTATCTCAAATCATCAAATTGAAATACCTAAAAATTTTCACGAGTTCAGTCCCATATTTCTATAACTATAATTTGTAGCGTTGAAATGGCAGATCATGTAGTAGTTTACGTCTTATTCATGTTATTATAAACATCATTTTTTGTAAAATCGTCAGCCATAGTCAATAGACATTAGTTTAAGTCGCATTTTATGAATATCTACGTGTTACGGGAATGATGTAGAAAGAAGATAAAATGTCCGCAGACCTCCAAAATCTCAGGATTTTATCTGAAATCTCCGAACCGTAAGGTTCTTCTCCGGATCTAAGGATTTTCAGGCAAAATCTCAGGATTTAAAAATATTGAAAAGGATAATTAATGAAACATAAATTTAACTGAATTTAGAATGGGTTTTACAATTATATTAATTAATTTTAAGAAACTTGGTCTTGGTCACGGCTCCAAAATTTCCTGCTTATTGAGAGATTACGTGATAGTGACACGATGCCTCGGGCACACATGTACACAACAGCTAAGTCATAAAACTAAACTCGGACCTGAATATCGCAGTTCCGTTCATTTGTTTTGGTCCATGGTCATCGTGATTTTAAACAGAAATCAAAATATTATATTTCAAAACCTTCAGCGACAACAATTACCAACTTCAACATCAAAATAGTTTTTATTTAAAAAAAACAACAAAACAAACAACTCTCTGGATTTTTTTGAATAATTTTGGTTGGCCTGCCGTCCGGCAATATTCGTTTGGTTCAATCAATTTAACGATTTCTCGGGTTGTAGCTGGAATCATCCTATTATGTAAATACGTAATATTTTTTCTCAAAAGCAAAACACGCAAAACACATATCAACCTAGTCGCCGACGAGCTACATAAGAATATAAAATTTTATGTCTCATTCCACTATAAATTATAGCGTTACAAAAAATACCGTAAAATGTTCGATAATGTTCGTCTGAATTGTCAATTATACAGATTTTTTTTTGGTAAACACAATTCACGTGTGTATTTTCATAAAAACCCCAAACAAATCCGTCGGATACTCGTGTCCGGAAAATACGGCGATAAACAATGTTTAAAATGCGCATAAACTTTCTTGATGTGCTTGTAAGTGATCATAACGGTTTTTTATTCTTTGTTGTTTGACTGAACTCACTTATTTATAAATTTGAAATGATTAATCAACATGTTCTTAATTTTATAATCACTTAGTCATATTAACAATAGTAAACGATGCCCCCCTCGCGTGCATTTATCGACTAAATATGCTCTTCCATTTTAGAGAGCGCTAAGGGGAGGTAACAATGTGAAAGAACTCTATTCATAAATACAGGTGCAGTTTAAAATCACTATTGCAACAAGGTATTTCACAGACAGTTTTTTACGGAGATTTAATTTATAAACTTAAGAAGATAAAGGGCCAAGTTAATTTCTCCCGGTTATTCGTAAAAACCATCTGTAAATTTAAAAAGAAAGGTTACTAACATGATATTTTACAGCGCTCTGCATGCCTGGTGATTAACCCTTCTACAGTTGATCATTATGCTTACCTCTTTGGTTGCACGACGGTGGCAGGGGTTTAAGAGTTTATGAAGGTTTATGGGGAAATATTTTCTTAAAAGAACCTAGAAGCTCGATTTGTTTCTTTTATCCCTGTCATCGTGTTCTTGCTGATTTTACTCCAGGAGCTCTGATCTCGGTAAGATCATTGAGTACCCGCCCTTTGGCTTTGCAATGCTATTAAATTCTTATGTTTTTATATGTTTGTGTGCTTTTGCATGCAACATTGTTGAGCCAATAAGTGGGTTGGAGTTGTTTCACCAAGACAACTTGTATTTGTTTTGTGATATGAGAACCTGTTGGGGCAAGTGTGAGGTTGGTGCACCCTAGAACCTGGTTTAAACCCCCAGTGGCAATTTCATTTGCCACTGACCGTTCCAAGGCGGTAACCCCTCGGGTTCTCATTTTTGTTAATTGTTAGTGGTGTCTTTTCTGAAACTGATCATTTTATTAACCATGCTCTCTCCCTCTCTTCTTCTTGACTGTGTGGGGAGACTGTTTTTTTCTGAATGTGGCGATTCCTGATATGCATATTTCACCTTTTTAGTCGTTTAATTTCTATTTATTTTTTACCACATTACCGTATTATAGTCGTGGAAGTTGACTGTCTGAACACCGCCCGCGTATTTTGAAACGTCCCCAACGATTGCGAGTACTGTCTTCTCCTCCGCATCATGGATCACATCCAAATTAACTGTTCGACCTTTATGATCAATTTGGATCAGATGATTCGTCTGTTTTAAAAAAAAGTAATATTAGTGGAAAGGCGTTTAATGAAAATGTTTCATAAAAAAGTCAGAAATAGACTTACTTTACTAAACTAAACGTTTTCATATTTGGTATATTTAATTTACAATTATTTTAACGTTAAAAAATAACATTAGCCTACTTTTTTCTGAGCTACATGAAGTATGTTAGAGAAAAATTCTAGGTTGGTTCTCTTATCGGATATGAAAAAGAACAAAGAAGTCGTTTTAATTCGAAAAAGAGTGGAAAACTGTAGTCTGCTGTTATATGTGAGAAAACTTGAAAAAGTCAATATGTGAAAAACGTCCTAAAACAATTGTATTACAATGTTAAAATTCGGCTTTGCAAATATATCAATAGACACACCGAATTGTTGAAATTAATTAACCATAGCATGATCATTGCACCTTCCATGGCTATTGTCTTTACAAGACAGCTGTTATTTCTCTCAATTTTATTTTTTTATTGTAGAAATTTGAATAATAAGGAAGCCTTTGTTTTCGATAATAGTTTGAGATGAATAAACTTTTAATTGTTAAACGGTTGTGCTATAACTACATGTACCTCTGGCAAAGCATCCGTTATTGAAATCAACACACACAAGGCCGTTAACAAACAGCAGGCGTCGTACGACATCCTTTGTAAAGTGATATATGTTTTAAGGAACAGACAAGTTCGAGGTAGGTTTTTAGCAAATAAACATAGCATTATATATACATGCATTGTTTTAACCGAAAGGGATTCTAAATCATTCTTAGATTTAACACCGTGCAAGAAGAACGCTATCATGAAATTTTAGCAAACAGGTTAAATTTACATTAAATACCTCTCTCTATCTATTCTCAAAGATTAATTTATTCCAATTGGCTTACTATCATTATGTCACGAACTGTCATGTTTAAGTATTTTTAAGTAATGTAATTATATCCACTGATAAGACACTTATAACGTAAACATCACGTATTCACATAAACAAAAATTAGTGTACCGCTTTCCACTTCGTTTTAATGCGATAACGATCGTCCGGGAAAGATATGGGGACAAACACATGTATCGCATCACGACTAGAAAAGTGTCATGACAATTCTAAAATATGCTGCATTAAAAAGACGTTCAAAGCAAACTTCAAGACGTCGTGAAAGTAACATACTTTTTTTTAATTTGTTCTATGTAGTTCTGAGAATGTAGTTTTGTCATAATTTGGATTACCTCATTCAATCTGATAAGTGATTGAACTAACTGTTGTCGAGTATTACATATGAACAAAATATGAACCAAATACTGGTTCAATGTTTATTTAAGCTGAATTAGGTTTTGATATAATGTGTTACCTCCGAAACATGGATTACAATTGATCATGACCATGATAAAACGAACAAAACCGAACAAAACCTTTTTCTGACTCATGTTCAGGAGGCAGTAAACGGTGTTTTGATATATCGCAAAGCCGAAGAATCACAGCACAGCAGACACGAGTCAACTTGCTCGCTACTACATGTAGCACATACCTAAAACAGAAAGGGCATATTACTGACATCACAATGACATTATGTTTATGAAAAAGCAAAATAATATTCAAAACATATTATTTAAATTTTAAGCACCATTAACTTTCAAATTCTGGTCACTAAAAATTTCAAACACTTATCGGTTCACAGTTTTCTTATTGCCATCGAAAATGCTTGCCACTTACACATGGTAAATTCTTTACTGCTTCATTAAATTATACTCAAAATATGTGTTTACCATCAAGATTTTGCACTAATCACACTTGTGTGAATGCCCCTTGAGAATTGCAAGATAAACTGAAGGCAGAGCCAGAAATGTATTAGTTTCGCATTTCCAAGCACCTGCCTCACACTGAACTTGTCATGGTCAAAACGAGCATGTAAGGCTTTTTTGGGATCCTAGCTGCGCATGCGAACCTGCAAATAAAGCATCTAAAATATTTTAAAGTGCCATGAAGCGTATAGTTTGCCCACTTACCTCATACGTTCAAATTTCATCGGGTGCTAATTTGCATTTTGGCTATAAAAAGGTGAAATATGCATATAAGGAATTGCCACATTCAGAAATTCAGCCTCCCTTCACAGGCAACTGTACCATTTACTTGTGTAAATATTAAGTTGCGCTCAACCCGGGGCGAGGCGGCGTGGTTGTTTATGTCTACTTAATGTGTAAAATTGCGACTTCGGAATATGACTGCTCGGAAATTGCCTGAACATATCGCGTTTTCTTTATCATTAAAAAAGTAAAGAGACTGGTGTTCTTTTGCATGATAAAGACAACTGATTAGTAATTTTCACAAAATACTACAGTTGTTCAGTTAGTAGCGGATAGCTAAGCAGATTACGGCTCGCCGGGTCTTTAAAAGTAAAAATTCTACAAACCTATCAATATCATTCAACAGACAAAAGTGTTCTCTCTTAAAAATGTCATTCTTTTAAAACTTTTGTGAGTACTTCCCTGCTCGAGGTTTTGTATATGATATACATGGATTACGAAAGTAGCGGATAGCTTCGGGGAGTATGGGATAGTATTGTTAGCCACCGATGGGGCTTCTTAAACCAATCCAAAATTGTATTTTTATTATAACATGCACTGAAACATGTACAGGGGCTTATTGAAACAAAAATAGGTATCATTTGAACTTGATTAAACTGGGAAAAAACGCTGCTAACTATAATAGAAGAAAATCGTGATACAATCGGTCATAAAAAAATTAACACAGATAAAAGAATTGCATTTTAAAATAATACTGATCACAGACTGGGAATATACAGTATTATCATATCAAAAAGCATAATTACTTAGTAAAAATATCTTTATTTACTGTCGGTAACTTAACTTGGTGTCCAGAAAAACTAGGATTTTTTCTTACACAGTTCATTCATTACGTACACGTATGCGAGTTCTCAAACCAAAACAATTAGAACAATCAAATGAAAGACCTCTCCAAAATGGAAGGCTGTGGAAACATATTCTATTCGAAAAGTGGCCAGATTGAAAAAAGAAATGGAGAAGTCAATGATCAAATTATCAGCACACTGACTCAAGTATTCTTATACGGTTTCAGTTGAAAGTACTGTCAGAATTTCCTCAGGGTCACCCATTCATTGATACATAAATATCTACATTTACACTATATTCACTACATTGCGTTCTATTAGTTCAATTTTTAATCTTCACGACACATCATTCCTAACTTTAAACTCGCCTCTGACAGCGATTTGACAGATCAAGTTGATTTGGAGACGATCCCCTTACGTAGCATACATATGCAATCCGTTACTGATTAATTGCATGGTAGTTATTTATATCTCTGTTTGGTGATAATTTTCAAAAAAAAAAAGCAACATATGCATATCAGGAATCGCCACACTCAAAAAACACAGCCTCCCCACGCAGCGAAAAAGAAGAGAGGAAGAGAGAGAGAGAGAGAGCGCGCATGTTTTATATATGTATGTCAATTCAAATAGGACGCCACAAACAATTAATAAACAAGAGAACCTTTGGGGATACCGCCTTGGAACGGTCAGTGGCAAAACAAATTGCCACTGGGGGTTTAAACCAGGTTCTAGGGTGCACCAACCTCACACTTGCCCCAACAGGTTCTCGTATCACAAAACAAGTACAAATTGTCTTGGTGAAATAACTCCAACCCACCCATCAGCTCAACAATGATGCATGCAAAAGCATACAAACATATAAACATAAGAATTAGCATTGCAAAGCCAATGGGCGGGTACTCAATGATCTTTCCGAGACCAGAGCACCTGGAGCAAAATCAGCAAGAACACGATGACAGGGATAAAAGAAACAAATCGAGCTTTTAGGTTCTTTTAAGAAAAGATTTCCCCATAAACTTTCATAAACTCTTACACCCCTGCCACCGTCGTGCAACCAAAGAGGTAAGCATAATGATCAAGTTTATAAACAAATGTTTTTTATAAGTTATAAAAGGTTTATTTATACATTAAACCAAACCATATTCTTTGAAAGTTTACAGGCTTTTGATATAAAACTTCATGTTTATTGTTCTTTTCATAAAGTAAAAACACGGTGTAGGTATCGATTGCAAAATTTGAAATCAAAACAAAATACATGAAAGTGAAGAGGAGAATTCACTCTTTCTGTTGGTGTACTTGTTAATTATTCTTATATAAATAAAGAAAATGACGAAGAAAAGAAACGGGATATCCGCTATAACCCCAAATCCGCTACTGCCTAAACAACTGTACTCTACCTCTAATTTAGATTGAGTATTTTCACCAATTCAGTTCCAACAATAACCTTTATCCTCCATTTATTTTAGCCCTTTCACGGAATGTCTGATAGTTGCCAGAAAAGAATCGTATGAAAAATTCTCTATTCAGTATTCAATATGCTCTTAACAGGCACAGATTTGAATTTGATATAAAAACTTCTTGATCTTATTCGTAAATGCAAAAGAAGTGCCTCATTTTTCATATGTTATCATTTTTAGAAAAAAAATTAAATGGTATTATTTCCTAGATTGATAACGTTGCTAACGTAGCAGGTTGATGTTACCCTCTTAGGTCATTAAACATTTTCGTAAAATAATGTAAAAACGAAAATTTTGGAATTACATTGTTTTGATAATTGCCCACTTAACAATAATCTAAAAATAAAATTATTAACAATAATTAAACTTCAAACTCGAATGATTGAATAAATAGATAGGAAAATCACATAGAACTTTTAAGTAATGTCCATGTGGTGGTGTACCTGTCATCATTTTCAATAATTTCCCCGATTTTTGAAACATTTTGACGGTTACAGTCACAGGTCGACCAGAGTTTGCTGCATCTTTGTGCCATTTGGAAATTTCTTTCTCCATCTACGAACTGTCGCATACGATACTTTATCAGATCCATATATTTCCCTCTTTTTATTTAAAAATCTGCTTTTTCGGATGACGAGGTTTGTGCGAACTTGTATTATTATATGCTCTTATTTCTTCTTCAATATTCTCAACCCGTTTCCCAACCATTTCTACAACTGTATTGGCAGTTGTTATTCACTGTCCTTGAAAAAAGAAAATTTTCAAACTCTCAAAATCTCTCAAAAAACAAATTCAGTTAATAAAATTTTTGACAAATCAATCTGATAAAAGTATGTTTATTTTACCAGTGTGAAGAAAAGTTTGAACAGTAAAGAAAAATAGTTAGACCTAAAAAAAACCAAAATTCTATTTGCCACTAAACACAAAAACGAAACAACACTTAACATCTACTTAAAAGCATTCATGAGTAATGAATGATAATAAAATGAAAACAAAATAGATATCAAAAGTCGATTTTTTTCTTTATAATTGAAAGTTCTTAAATGCCCTTACATATTGCAGTCATTATCATTTTACTCGTGTGGTTAAGAATTGTTGTTTTGTGATGCATCGGTTTTGTATTTGATTTCATATCGAATTTTAGGGATTCTTATATCTAACTATTTTTCTTTACTGTTCTTACTTGCCTTAACGTTTGTAGAATAAACGTACACAAAAAGCATTGGTTTGTGCAGTTTTATGGAACTGCATTTTGCCGTTTGAGAGATTTTGATATTTTTATCTATCACAAAGCAATAACGAATTAAGCAACGCCTAAAATATGAAAACTGTGTTGAGCTTGAGGCTCGTGTTTATACCACTGGAAAAGTATTGAATAGAGCAATTCAGGCGTATCAACATCTACGAAAACGCTTGGCCTCTCTATGGTACAAAAATATTAGATATCGAACAACCCTCGTATAAAACAAGAAGCTAATAGCCTTGTCAATCAAACAGTTTACTACTTAGTGATCATATTGAGTCCTTAGCTACTGTCAAACCAGCACGATGACAGCTAAAAAAGAAATAGATCGGGCTCCAGATTTTTTAAAGATTTCTCTACAAACCGTAGACTTTTAGACCCTTGTCAACGTCGAACAAAGAGGTAACCAAATCGATCTGGATTGACTCTAGGTGCTTTGATGAAAGTACAATCATTAAATCGAGTAGTTACCTTTATTTGTTTGACAATTTCTAATATTTTATAAGTTTGTGTGGTTTTGCATGCAAAACTGTCGACATGATGGGTGGAGTTTATTCACTAAGACAACTTTTTGTTTATAGGAGAAACAGTGAAAAGTTACTGTACGCAGACGGTATTGGTAATCCCTAGGGTTCTCCATTTCTTTATAGTTTGTTATATCTTATTTGAATCTGATCTTTTATAAACCCATGCTCTTATTTGCTCTCTCTTTTTGGCTGTGTAGGGAGGATGTGTTTCTGAGCGAGGCTTTTCCTCGTATGCATGCTTCAATTTTCTATAGCAGAATAAAAGTGAAATATGCATATCAGGGATGGCCACATCCAGCAGAAACAGCCTCCCAACACAGCCAAAAAGTAGAGAGAAAAAGAGAGCATGATAATACAATAATCAATTTCAATATGGACGCCACAAACAATTAACGAAAGTGAGAACCCGAGGGGTTACCGCCTTGGAACGGTCAGTGGCAAAACAATTTGCAACTGGGGGTTTAAACCAGGTTCTAGGGTGCACCAATCTCACACTTGCCCCAACAGGTTCTCGTATCACAAAACAAGTACAAGTTGTCTTGGTGGAATAACTCTAACCCACCCATCGGCTCAACAATGTTGCATGCAAAAGCACACAAACATATAAAACAAAGAAGCAATAAGGAATGCACTACTACATTGTACTTTGAGGTAACGTTAATATTATCCAGTAAGGAAGAGTGTAGCTCGATCAGGTCTTCACAAGTTTATAAAGTATGATTATCGTAAGAACCATCTTTTAGAAAAGCTGAATGTTTTAATTTATCTTGGAAACTTTTTTGTTTTCCGTCGTAGCTTCATATAGAATTACGCGATTTACTACTATGCAAGAAAGTAATTAAAACGTCAAAATGATTAGATTTTGTTAGTTCCTTAATTAGTTCATTTTCTTGATTTCTGACTATGGAATCCCCTGGAACAATACAACTCGAAATGCTAAATAAATATTAGAGTACAAATATTTACACGCTTGTTATGCTTTATTAAACTACTTCGTTATGATATGAACAAGTTTTTCGACAATAGTTTACTTTCCAAGTAGTACATCCAAGGGTGCAAAGCAGGAAGACGCTACGCACCAATTTGTTCCTGAAACATTAAAAAAATAAATTAATGATTAGCATATTGAAGACACGAAAGAAAGTTTTTACTCCACAGACATCTTGAAAATTTATAGTAGCATTACTTTCTATTGTCTCGAGCCTATTACGCAAGCAAATATAAAACTTCTATTTTCTGTAACAGTTATACAGCTTAGTCTCACCCCGCTCGATTCTGTGAAAAAAAAAGGCTGTGTAAATTTTGCTTTTAGAGTGTATTTGGGCTATGGATACACGTTGTTTCCTAAAAGTACTGCGCCTAGTTGTCAGTGTCAGAAAAAAATCGAACATCATTGTGTTAGATAAAAAAAATCACTGTGTTCAAAGAAATCACCATCTGCTCACTTTTATTCTCAGATCCGGATTAGAATCCTAATAAATATTTATTCTGAGCTATGGAGAAGTAAGTTATTTAACAAAAATAAACTTGGCAATTTTAGTAAAAGTGAAATTGATAAACAAGGAAACAATTTTTTACGACGGACTGTCCAGAGTTGTATGAAATTTCGATAGCAGCATGCGTTTTGTGATTTTTGAATATTTAATTGAGGATAAAAAAATGAGTGATTATTTTATAGTGAATTTATTAAACGAGTCATCTAGATCGATATAAAACGAGGCATTTGTCGCGTTATTATATCGATTTAGATGACGAGTTACATTGGCGTTACGTGTAAACAATGAATTAATATTTTAATCGTTGTTTATTACAAAGCGTTACACTCCAAATATTTGTCCCATTAGCCGAGTGGTCTTAGACGCAGTCAATTTAAAATACTTTGAAATGCATTAGAAGCAACGCTGTTATATGTTGTAGGTCCGAAACATTTTTTTACATTTTTTTAAATTTTTTACACAAAAATTATTTCCGCGATAAAAAAACTGAAGCAAAATACAATGTACATACAATACTTTGAAATAACTGTAACAAAACTTAAAAAATATAATATATAACATATTTCTTTAAAAGCAATATGTCAGTGTGAATCGAACCCGTGTCGAAAAAAGTTAGGTTAATGCCTGCCTGACGCGTTAACCACTGTGCTATCGAGGCGATGTGAATATAAAGGCAAAAAAGTACATTTAACGTGTAAAATTGCCTTAACCCGTGTTTACATTCTATTAATTATTGTAAACATCGCAATTTTAGCTTGGCCAACCTATAGCTTGGTCAACCTATGATAACGAGTTTGTTGATACAAGAGGGATTTGTGATCAGTACAAAAAAGCCATAACGTGAATAAAGTCATGGATATTGGTAGCTGATAATCAAAGAAACCCATTTTAAGACCTTTTAAAAGATTTCGAAAAATGAGTTATACGTGGTGATTCATAATATCTAATACCATTTTGAATTTTAATAGAATCCTTGTACGATAATTAGAAGCTATATAATTCCACAGCAAATATGGTAAATATATTGAGAAGTAAAATCTAATTAGATCAAATTCTCATCAGAGAAACTTACCAAGTTGTTCTTTAGACTCTGAAATAAATGAATAATATATATTGTTAAAATTAATCAAATTAGTAAATGACAAGTGAAAAATGCATATCAGAAAATGTGACTTAATATTTATTCACATAATTTAAATTATAATTAGTATTAGAGTAAATGTGACCGCGCGAACATGGACTTGAATCAAAACAATGAACGTTTCATACAAAATATTATGGATATTTTCCTTCTTCAAACTAATTGTGTGTTATGATTAAAGAGAGCTTTAAATGCCACCGAACACGAAAAATGTGACAAAATTGAATGTTTGATTTGATTTAGTCTGCTCATGGTAATAAGTGAACAATAATATTACTGCACACGTAGTCCAGCAATGGTCTGAGCGTTATTAAAAAGCAAAAACTAGAAATTTTATCCGTACAGAATTCCGTGATCATGGAACCTTCAGTGAGTTATTAACAGATGAATAACATTCCATGATCATTGACTTGTGGTCTCAAGATTGCATTCCACCCGGGTCTAATCGACGTTGACATTAATATGAATTTCCGTTACTGCTCATATACAGGGTCAATCAAACCGTTTTTTTTTTCATCTACTTTATTATCACAGTAGCGTTGATTGTGCCATATGGCGGCAGCAAAACATCGCCCCGTACATTCAATCAGTGTTATTATCCATTTGAAGACCGTTAAGCACGATATTAACACTTGTAATGATATTGAGTTGTGCTCAGTCCGAGACTACCCGCCGTAAACAGTAACATACATTTCCATTACTGCTTATGAATAGGCTCAATCAAACCAAGAATGCAATATTTTAATATTTGTGGTGTTTGCTGGCTTACAACGTTTCTTGTTTCATCTATTTAGCTTAAACGAGAAAAAAATCGAATCGGATCTTTGAGTATAAATCCAAGCTCGGCGCAGACGCCAGCTTTAATTAAATTGAATATACAAAAGTGTACGCCCTGTTGTACTGTTTAAAGTTCTAAAAGAATTTCCGTTAATTTGCATTTCTGTCCATGAGCTGGCTGGGACAAAAGGACTAGAACGAACGTCTAGGTTACACGTCAACAAATTTGAATTTCAAGATTTTTATTTAACGTGAAATTACACTTTATTTGACTAATGTTATTTTTTTAACTTTGCAGGTGCATTTAATAAATTTATCACTGCAAATGTAAGGTCGTATATATTGGGAGACAATATTTCTAAAAAGACATTGAAAAAAATATAATTGATATGTTTGGTGGCTAATTTTTTTTTACCTAATTGCAGAATTCCAAAAAATGAAACAAAAAATATATATAGAAACTTACCCGGCTGTTGGTGTTGTTGTGGAAGGTCTGAAATAAATGAATAATATAAATTAATAAAATAATTCAAAATCGTAAAAGAAAAAATGAAAAATGCATATCAGGAATAGCCACATGGGTTTATAAAATGATCTTGGAACGGTCAGTGGCAAAATATTTTGAAGCAATATTCAGAATATTAAGTGAGATTTCGCTGAATGCATTGAGCAGGTTATCGAAGTAAGTGCATTCCAGTTTACCTCGGAGAAAAAGATCACTTTATACTGTCCGTCAATAGAAAGTCACCACTTAAGAAATTTCTACCATCTGTAAGACATTGATAAAAAAAACTAATTGCTTTAAGTGAATTTAAAAACTTATGACGGAATTCGAAACAATCTCTATGACCATGATCACGACAGAACACACAATTAAGTCTACTTCCGGTTTTCTGCCAATTTCCCGACTGTCTCCTGCTTAAACATTATTAAACGTTGACCAACTTAACAGTAGAATGTGTCTTTAAAGAAATTATTAAAAACTTTCGATCGTTTGGTTAATCAAATTTTCATCGACCGGACAAAAATGTAAAACAGCGTTAATACGTTTTCCCATCGGATGTTATGAAATTGTGTTCAGTTGAGCTTTTAAATTTTGGTAGCATAAAAAGCCTGATAAGTTACATAAAATTGCAAGAATGTTCTTGTGGTAGTTTGTCATCCCGAATGGTTTCATTTTCAACTATGTTAAAGATACAATAAAAGTGGTGACATCCAGTATGACCATTGATATAAAGTTACCACCTTTACCGTAGCTTACTTTAGTTTTTACATTGATGAAATCGAAACCATTTGGCATGGCCAAGTAGCACCGGGAGGTACTTACAGTTTCATCAGGCGTTGTCTGCTGTTAAATTATAAAGGCTCAATATTTGATCGAATCCGGACAAAACTGCATAACATCAAAATGGAAGACATGTTGAAGGATGTCTGACCTTTTCTTTGCGTCGCACATAATGTAATTCACTAAGAAACTAAACTTTTAAATGCTTTCTTTTACGACTCATTCTACTGTTCGGTTGGTCAAAGTTTGGTTTAGATGACGGCAGTCTAAAAGTTTTCAGAATACCGGGAATAGGCCTACTGGTCGCAACACCGGTCGCGTGTTCCTAATAACGCCAATTGTTTTTCCATTAAGGACACACTCAATAATTTTCTGGGGACCATAAGCCGCTGAACATGGAATGATATTAATGGAAAACACTGCATTGAAGGTTTTATATTCACCGCCATAAGCATACCATCGTTTGGAATGGATCAGAATTTTACTTTTTATTGCTCTAAATATTGAGTTGCGCTCAACCCGGGGCTAGGCAGCATGGACAATTATATGCATTAAAACATTTTCCATTATGCCTATAAACAGGCTGAGCCTGCAAAACTTCATATCAAAAGTGGTCGGTGTCTATCTAAGTTCCCTCTATATTTTTGGCGTAGTGATAGTTTCAAATTCCGTCATAAGTAAAACTTTAAATTTATATGAAGTCTTTCATATTTTATATATCAATTGCAGCTAGTGATTATTACATAAGTTGTAACTTTCTATTGACGGCGAGTATATTTTCACTATTTCGGCCGTTTTATCAAAACCAGTAGGTGCATAACATTTTATTAAATTATCTGAGCAAATAATTACAGTATTAATACGAGGAGATTTAAAACTTTCGAGACCTCTGCAAAACATCGCGTATAAAATCGTTTTAAAGATTAATTGGCTGAACGTTCAAAATTCTAAAAAATATATTTTAATATTATTAATAATTTTTAAAATACCAGTACAAATACAACTTGTATCAAAAACTGTTTTACAGCGAAGAGCGACTAAGCGAAAGTAGCGGTGCAGGCAAAATGATCGCTATATAGATAACCGGATGGCTATGTATTGCAATGATCCGCTACGATACCATTCTAATTTCGCTCCATTTTACAACGTTTAAAAAGTATTAATTATATTGAACTATGAATCTGCAATATCTAGGTTATGGAACTACTGACATTGAAACAAGTTCACAGTTACAGTTACTGGTGTTTTCTTCAGTAAAATACAATATTAATAATATAAATTGATATTTAATTGAAAAACAGCAGTTAAGCCTGTCGTATCGCACGAACAGCGTTCTTCGGTTTTATTATCTGGATCGGATAGCCAGTAAACACTCACATTTACGCCTATCCGTTATTTCAACGTTGATACATTCGCTAAACGATTTTATTTCGATTGTCAGTTTGATTAATTAATAAATTTCACAGTTTGAACTACTTATGTTTTGCACGTCAAAGCAGTATCGTTTCTATACGCATATTTAAATTCTTGCTTAGCTTATGAATAAACAATTGTTTTTTTTAAATATTATCATAAGAATTGTTCATTAATTTAAAATCTAACACAACTGAAAACAAAACATGAGGTCATTTACGAATACAAATGGCATTGCACATATATTCTCGTTTGCACTTATTAATGGAGATTCTTCATACAATGTAAATACCACGTTGTTATCTTCAGTTTTTCTGTAACAAAATTGTGTTATTTATTTTATTATTCAACTATAAATATATTTTCAATATTGAAAAAAGGAAAATGCTCAACTTTAAGTTATCATCAGTCTATTCATTTTCCATAAAAGTACCTCTTTTATGCTGAGCCATCGGAGTTGCAACAGCAAAATAAGTGTCGTAATCCTTGCAAAAAGACGCAATCTTTTTTCCTGCGATATCTTCAATATCGCTGTAGTTAAGTTTTTCTGGGGTTATGTGTAGATAGTGCTCGTGTACTTCTGTAGTGAAACCCTTCAATAAAAAAGCTATATAAACTAAATAAGTTAGATAGACATAAGTAATAAAAGATTGTTATGTAAGATGTCATAGAAAATATATGTTTAATTAGTATTTTGATTGATGTCAGAAGTTAAATATGAAACATTGTACTTTTTATTTTATTCTTTAGTCAGAAAACTGTAATATTTAATATTGTTAAAATGTTTTGTATAAAACCTTGCGTTAATGTTTGTTCCTGTAATGGCTATGTTAACTTTACCACGTTATTCCTAAAAACCAACTGTTAATTCATTGTTGGTGTACCCTAGAACCTGGTTTAAAACCTTAGTGGCAGATTGTTTTTACATTGGCCGTTCAGGTTCTAAATTTCGCTCGGAATGTCTTTTGTGATCAGTCAAAAAGACATGCTGTGTTTACCTCATTAGTTTTTGGCTGTGTCAGGCTTTGTCTTCTGGAATGTTTTCATTCCTGATATGCATATTTCACATTTTTGTTAAAGAACCTAAACGCTCGATTTCTTGTTTTATCCCTGTCATCTTGTTCTTTCTGATTTGAATCGAGATGCTCTAATCTCAGCCAGGTCTTTGTGTACTGATCTTTTTTCCTTGAATATGCTATTTGCTCCTAATTTATAATTTGTTTGTGTGCTTGTCGGGTTAATGGGTTGGTTGGGGCTCATTCACCAAGACAATTTGTATCCTTTGTTAGTATGAAAACCTGTTGGGGCAAGTGTGACGTTGAAGAACCATTGAACCCCAGCGGCAAAATGTTTTTCCACTAACCATTTCAAGATGGTAATCCCTCAGGTTCTCATTTTCGTTAATTGTTTGTGGTGTCATTTTGACATTGATTATAACACAGGCTCTCTTTTCCTCTCCTCTTTTGGCTTTGTGGGGGAGGCTGTGTCTTTAAGATGTGTCCATTCCTGATATCCTGATATGCTTATGTAACATTTTAAAGGATTGAAATAAAATGCCTTTAAAATTTACTTACTGCTTTGTACACATCAGGAGACATGGGGACAAGAGCTCGTGCCATTATACAGGAACGCTTGTTAACATTTTTCAGCACGCCATATCCCTTTAAAAATGTTGAATAATAAAAACAGTATCGAATAACGAACGGTTAAAATGAATAAATTCACTATTTACTAAAACTAAAATTTATTATTGATACAAGTGTGTGCGTTATATTAAAGTTACTACATGTTAATGAAATTAGGAATGCTTAAGCATAGTTCCTTAAATACATGTTAACGTTTTCATGGCTAAATCGAGTTTGGAAGCTAATTCGCTTAAAATAGTCTTAGTGTCGCAACGCTATAAAGGTTTACGTTAGATCTTTTATCATTTATATGTACTTAATTTTGAATACATTTTAATTTAATATTGAATAATATTATTTTGCGTTCATTGCCTTATTAAAGATTTGGAATGTCCAAGGGCATCAGGTGAATTCTTTTTCGGAAAAAGCATGCGGTTTTAAGAATATAAGAATTAAGAAAACAAAAAGCCGATTTATCATCCTCTTCAGTTTACTAAAATCCCAAACGATTCAATTATAAAGCAACTCGTACAGAATAAACTGTGCTAAATGTTCAAAAATTCCAATTATATCCGTTTTAATTTAGAGTATAGTGTTTTGAAATTATTTCATCCAATATTTGCCAAGTAAACTTTCATAATATATCAATATTATTAATAACTTAAAATAAATGGTACCGTGTTGTAATCGTGAAAGTTAACCGTCTGTATGCCGTGCTCATATTTTGAGACGTCGCCAACGACTGCCAAGACCGTTTTTTCTTCTTCGTCAAATATAACATCCAAGTGAACAGTGCGGCCTTGATGGTCAACTTGAATCAGGTGGGTTGTCTGTAAGCCGAAGAAAATTTAAATACACAGTTAAGCATCAGTTTTAAAAAAAAATGCAATTTTGAGAGAGGAATGTAACAATGCGGTAATGTGTGTACGTGCGTGCGTGTGTGGGCGTGCGTGTGTGCGTTCTGAATCTGAATAGACATCCGTTTGCCATGAAATTGTTAAGTATAATTACAGCAATACGAATGAAGTTTATTAGTCCTTTTTATTATGTCACTCTTTATTTACCATTAACATGGCGCCAAACATTCTTATTTTTCTGTAATAAAGAGTTTAAAATTTGTTTAAAGCAACTCAGGGAATCATAAGAACACTAATTTTTAATTATCTCAAACACTCTTCTCGACTGCAAAACAACTCTCAAAAATTGCTTGCAAATATGCCAATAACTGTTTGACGTATTTTATGTCTTTAATCAAATGTAGTGTTTTATCAAATATTCTAACGCATTTAAAACTGAACACACTAATCCGTAATAAGAACCAGAAATATTCATGAACATAAGAAAACGTACAGGTAAGTTGCAAGAAATGTTTACCTCCGGAACACATTTCACTGAAGACCACAGGCCAACAGCAATCAACAAGGTCAAACATTTGTGCAACATTTTTCTAATAAAAAGAACAATATACCAACATAAAAATAAAATAAAATAATAGTTACAATATTTTAAAATCACAATATTTCATTTTCTAAATCAAACGCATGTTGTTTTGTTTTTTTTTAACTCCATTATGAATTGAAATTATTGTAAAAATAAAATTATAAATTTTAACATGAAAATCAGGGTACATGCGAATTTATTACACCATCACTGCCAAACTGATGAGCGTTTTCCAGTTTAGGTCAGCTTGAATACGAATGATTTTGAGATTAAAGTATACTCTGGATTTTAAAAAACAATTCATGACATTTAGCGTGATAATATGTGATGGAAATTAATGATTTTGTTTTTAAAAATCGGAAAAAACCGTTCAATAATTTTAGAATTGATCTTTATTTTATTAATATATTTTTTCTATTTTCAATTGTTCAAATATCTAATACGAACTAATGCGATTTATTTCTTCAAGTGAAGAAATTATATTAAATTACATTGTTCTTCATCAAGTAATACGACAATGTCCTCACCTGTTCTTTCTTTACAATGTGGCTTTTGTGGAAAGCTTAAGTATTTAAGGCGGGCAACGATCTTATTTCTGACATGCACACATTTGTTTTATTATTATCTTTAGTATCGCATTTGGTTTTCCAAATATTTTAGAACAAGCGTTTGTTATTGTATTTGTCCTTGAAATACTAATTGGACACGAAGAATTTACAAATGTCAACAGGAAAGAAAAACTCCAAATTATTCACAATATGAATTTTTCAACTGAATTTATATTACACAAAGAATAAAGTACGAAATTCATGTTATTTTGTTCTTAAATAATTACTAAATTAATTAGGTTATCTTTATCGGGAAAAACGAGTTCAATATCAACTAAGATGACGAGTTTTAACATGTGAACGATGATTCAGACGCGTTATATGAATAATAATATATCAAGACAAGATGCCCATCAGTAAGACAAAACCAGGTTTTAATCTTAAGCATTAATTGGGATTGAGTGTTTTGTAAATAGATAAAATGGGGAACTTTGAAAGCAATCAAACAATACAAATATGAATATATAGCAGATCCTATTTGATTCATTATCGATTTCAATCGATTTTGATTGAGTCGGTTCATCAGCAGTAATGGAAATGCAAATACTATTCCCATGAGCACAACTCAATATTCAATCAACGTATAAGCATAAAAGCGTATAATTATTGTTTGGTACAAGAAAGACAAAGGTCAATATCGTGTGACTTTTGTTGCAAAATTATGATAAGACTACCAATTTAGAGAATGTCATATATTTTGGGAGCACCATACACCTGCAAAGTAAATGGCCTTTCTCATAAAATGTCTCACGATTGTTTGATGTGATCCCTGCAAAACATTTTGTTTTCAAAATTAATACTAACTGTCACGTATCAGTTTATTGAAAAACGTTAAAATAATCCAACATGCTAGCAACATGATGACTGAATAATTAATTATACTGTATATATTGACAAGCAATAAGAAGCATTCGGTGCTATTGCACTGCGAATACGATGTTGCAAATAAAATAGAAAAAGGTTTGACATATTTTTTGGAGACTCAGTCCTCGACAGGTACACTTAACATTCACATCTAAAGTCGAATTCAAGAAATTGGTTCAGTATCATCTGAATCTAGAAAAAAAATCAGTCTCATGTAATTGTTTTGATATCAAATTCTGTCTATCGCGTAAATTCAGGCGTGATAGTGTAAAAACAAGCCATATATATGAAATTTTATTTTTTTATTTTGTATTTATTTTATGTTGTCAACATTTTTTCCATGCCATACATAGGTGATTTTAAATAACTTTGCACATATGTTCAACAAGACAAGGCGATGTGTCGCATACAACACCAGTCTCTGCAGGTCATGGGTCAATGTCACTAACACTAAACTAATGTTTTTATCCAGACTATTAACTTTCAAATAACGAGATGGAATTCAAAATAATTTAGCGCACGTCAACAACATAACAAGACGATAAAATAAAAGGGAAAGGTCACGTGTTTATATGGTCCTATTAGTCAAATAAATACGACGGCGATATTTTATGTTTAGTTGTAGAACATGTTTTCTGCAATTTATCAATTATTTTCCATTACAGCACTTAACCATAAGAAAAATTCGATTATTTTGATGCTAAATAGTGTTTTGTTTGACTAAGATTGTCTTGGGACATGGAATTCAATTGTTGGTAACATTACAGACAAAACTTCCTTTCCTGGCGAAAAACATATAAAATAACACAATTCCTGCACTTTACCCTGAAAATTTTTGTTTATTTCTCGCCGATTCAATCTCCTTGTCCAAGGTAAATGGTGTTCCATTAAGAGTTAATAATCCATCTAAATACCAACAGATTCAGAAAAATGTGTAGCAGATTCATATCTATTACTCTATTTTAAGAATTACGTATAAAATGAGTAAAAGTAAAAACTTGCCCATTTACATCCGACTTTTGTTTATTAAATGCATGGTAAGGTGTTGTTTGATTACCCACCCTGTATAACTGACTCGTTAAAACACAGACACTTCAAAAGCAAACTATTTGATTTTTTAAAATCCTTTAGACATACTGGATAAAATCCCATCACCTGTTTTGAAAACAAATTAGAAGCTTCTTATCACTGTATAAAGAAATATTTAAAGGCTTACCACACTCCTCCCCAGCACGTTCATCGTTAAAAAGAAAATTATCAAAATCTCAATAACGGTAAAATGCCGTTCAATGAAATTTTGCACAAATACATGTTACTAATGTATCTTTATTTTGCATAAAGTTAGACAAGTTAGAAACGTAAAGAAAATGCTCTTAAGATGAATAAATCAGAAGAATATAAATATGTCAATATAAGAACTGAATCACTGAATATTAAATACAAAATTGAAATCTAAATATCAGGAATCGCCACTCACAAAACACAGCCTCCCCACGCAGCGAAAAAAAAAAGAGAGGAATAGAGAGCATGTGGTTATAAGTATGTCAATTCAAATAAGACGCCACAAACAATTACCGACATAGAGAACCCTAGGGTTTCCGCCTTGAAACGGTCAGTGGCAAAACATATTGGGGGTTTAAACCAGGTTCTAGGGTGGTCTAACCTCACACTTGCCCAAACAGGTTCTCATATCAACAAACAAGTACAAGTTGTCTTGGTGAAATAACTCAATTCGAAAGTCACTATCAGTATCTTCGGAATAACCACCAAGAGCTATAAATCTGCAATAATTATTTAAAAGTAGATCTAATGCTCGTTTTTCATTTAGTTTTTTTTTCTTAAAGCTTTTATGCACTTGACCCATAACTTTGAAGCAAACACAGATATCAACTTGAAAACTTTCTACCATCATAATCTACATCACTTTCACAAAGACCTTCACTTTATTCAAAGTCATGTCACTATTTTACTAGTTTTTGTGAAAGCATTTATTCTTAAACATAATTTAAGTGACTGATATTTTACTAAAAATAAAAGTCTCTTATCATCGATTACTTATAAGTTATTCCCCTTTTCATTTCAATATTTATGGTACACAAAGGAATTATTTCTGCTGTTTTTTAATTATAAATCAATTGCCTCCCTTCAAAGGTTTCTCTATGTCGTTAATTGTTTGTGGCGTCTTACTTGAACTGACATACTTATAACAGCATGCTGTCTCTTCCTCTCTTCTTTTTCGCTGCATGGGGAGGCTGTGTTTTGGGAGTGTGGCGATTCCTGATATGCATATTTCACTTTTTTTAGAATTCACAAGTTAATATTATTTCTGTTTGCACATGACTGTTTGGCCATAGTTGTTGCTCTTTTGATCTTTAAATTGCATTTATTACATATGAATCGAATCGTCGAGCGCGCTGTCTCCTCGGACAGCTCTTGATTGTGTACTGTGTGTACCCAAGGTATAAATATGGCAATCATATGCGAAAATCTCAAAAGGTTTAAATAAGTATTTTTAAATTCCATGCAAAAGAAAGAAGTATTCACTTTGATCGGTGACTTTAAGAATAAATGCTTTCACATGATGTCAATTCAGCATAAAAAGTTAAACACATAGATTGATTATCTCCTGATTTAATTATGCTTCGATTTTTTTTCAAGGACTGAGAAAAAAAATCTATACTCGATGTATTTAACAATAACAAGGATTTAAGGTATGACCATCCTAATGGGCACTATTAAGAATCCAACATCTGATTATTTTTTCATCAACTGCTTCATACCACTGACTTGTGTGCAAAATTTTAATGATTTTCACCGTGTAGTTTTTGAGATTTTTAGCTTTTTTTATTTAAAAAAGTGAGAAAAAACGTGAAAGTATCCAAATTCTTTAATCGGTGACAAATTTTTTTGTTATTGATAAATTCAACCCTTATTTTTTACAGTTTATCCAAAATATGTTATATTTCACTAAACCAATTTAAGATATAATATATAAATACATAATTTATCTTAAAATGACATTTTTTGACCAAATAAATTTTAAAAATGCATTTTTTATATTTCACGAGACTAAATTAATGAAAATTGTGCAAAATCCTGATTGGTGCAATATACAAAAATTTACCATTTTTTAACTATATACCTTAAACAAAATTTATACAAAATTTCAGAGAAGTTTACCGTCCAGTTTTAGAAATTTTCAAATTGATGACGAATAAACACTATTCTGATAGCGAAAACCCCTTTAATCTTGATTATTTTGCTTATTTTAGTTTAAATCATGAGAATTTTATATTCAATGACAGAATTATACAGGAAAAAAAAGAAATATGCCAATTATTTAAGCTCTAGGCTTACAAAAAAAATTAGGTTCCATTGGGATTTGAACCCCGGTCCTCCTGGGTGATAGAAATCTATTCTAACTTACTACTATAGTTACCTCCCTTGGATACTCTTCTTGATATAGGTATTCATTAGGATGGTCATACCTTAAAGACAAATCAAATCATATCATATTTAAGCGCGAACTTTGAGTATTCAATGCATAAAGAACAAGAAGAATTTCTCAGCCTTTGACACTCACGTGTAAAACCTTCAAACTAAGATAATACATTTCGTTAAGATGCACCAATCTGAAAAATAGCGAACGTTGAATAAATATATAAACCTTTCAACACTAAAACTTGCATGTCAAATATTTTAATAGTCTTTGAAAAAAACCTAAGCTATTTGTTTATTCCTGAATCTAAATACTAATGTATTAATTGAGATTTCCTACAAAAACACTTCAAAAGGAGTCTTTTTAAATGGCAATTTTACAAAACCGTGAACATGTTCATCAAAATTTATGACAACGAACCATTTATTTATTTCATGCAATGTCGGTTTTATGAAAAGGTTGATTTTAATAAAGTTTTAAACAACGCAACTTACTTGTCTGTACATTCGCATTTGTTTGTGCTTGTTACAAAGCAGATTAGCATGCTGCAGAGGGTGATTAATAGCCAAAGGGTACATAACAAGCAGTTTTATTAAAATATTCTTTATTGGCAAACTATAAAATTCTTTACTGTGTTTCACATTAGGACCCTTTATCTGACTGATTGTATGCAAAGCAGACATGGGACTAATTATATTTTAATGCTAATGCATAAATAATGCATTACTTGTTTTCAGTAATGCAAGGTATTGATCAATGCAACAGATCTGGCATTATATTAATGCTAATTTTATGCATTACCTATGCCAAAATGCTGTTATTGCATAGCATTATTGGATTTTGTTCACTATTTGATTTTGTTCACTATAAATGATTTATTAGTTAAGAAAATATATATAATGCTGATGCTTGTGACATAATAATTTAATTGGATTACATTTAGTTGCCACAATAGTCCTTTGTCAATAAAACATTCTAATGTGTAAATAACAGCAATAAAATTAAAGATTACTAAAGCAGGGGTTAACCTGTATTAATCCTTATGTACTTAGACTAGTTTTGTCCCAAGTCCTTAAGGTGTCATTTGAGATTTTCAAACTTTGGGATTGGTACTTTGTAAAGATCATGATGGTAACTTTATTATACATATACATGTTTATACAAGTATATATATATATTGACAGTTGACTTTTGTTTTTATTTATCAGTTCTCATGTGAATAAAATAATGCTTAATGTAATGCATAACCTTCTAAAGTAATACTAATTAAATTCATTACTTTAAACAATAATTTTCCCCATGTCTAATGCAAAGGCAGATTTGTGTTTACAATGGATTTGCATTAGCTAAAATAACTTAGCACTTTAATACTTTATAATCATTAAAAACCTTCATTGAAAATCGCTCTATCCGAAACAACTTAAAGCAACGTCACTCAACCGTTCCGTCATGAATCAAGCTGCCCATTTCAAAAACAACATTAATCTTATGATGCTTAACCTATATCCTTCCTAAAAAAAATTATTATTAAGATGGTCCTCAATTTTCTCTAGTGATGTTCATATAGATTTTTCCATACTATGGAGCACAGACATGTTTGGCCCATGCCTGACCCGATAGCATAATGTTAGGGGCAGGTAATCCAGACTAATCGGATAAAATCGGAAGATTTGGAAGGCCTGGAATTAACAAAAGCTTACATCATCGGCAACAACTCGTTTTGACCTCTGTACTGGAGTCTTGCCTGTTGGGTGCTGGTGACTGGTGTCTCTCTTGCGTTTCGGTTTACATGGTGTTGTTTTGATTTTGCCATACAAGTGCTCGCTTTGGTCTCTGATAAATTTCGGGTAGCGTTCTTTATCACTTTGATGTGTATGTCACAGTATGATCCATTCTTTCCCTGTTCAAATAATATAAATATGAATCTGCTATATTCTCATTTGGGCTTTTCCCCCTTACTGTTGACAATGAGTACAAGTTTAAATAACAAAATCAAACAAAATTTCAACAGATTTCTGATGACTTACTCTATAGTCCACAAATATTTTTTAGATTTAAAATCTGGCCACCGTAGGTCGCCATTTTTCCAGACTGCTTCTCTATATTCTCTAGATATTTGTTGCTTTCCCCGATTATCCGAAATGCCTATAGTCCGCTATTTGTCCGAAAACTATACAATTTAATAATAACCGATTTTCACTTGACATAGCGTGGACCATCATAAATTAAGGTAAGACCTGTGTAATGAATACCTATATCCAGAAGAGTATCCAAGGGAGGTAACTATACTAGTAAATTAGCATAGATTTCTATCATGCAAGAGGACCAGGGTTCAAATCCCACTGGAAGCTATTTTTTTGTAAGCCTAGAGCTAATATAATTGGTATATTTCTTTTTTTCCTGTGTAATTCTGTCAT
Source organism: Corbicula japonica (assembly GCA_038501625.1). Classification (NCBI taxonomy): domain Eukaryota; kingdom Metazoa; phylum Mollusca; class Bivalvia; order Venerida; family Cyrenidae; genus Corbicula; species Corbicula japonica. The sequence continues at coordinate 1,219,979 of JAZAYU010000016.1, forward strand.
TGAATATAAAATTCTCATGATTTAAACTAAAATAAGCAAAATAATCAAGATTAAATGGGTTAACGCTATCAGAATAGTGTTTATTCAAGTAATCAATTTGAAAATTTCTAAAACTGGACGGTAAACTTCTCTGAAATTTTGTTTAAATTTTGTCTAACGTATATAGTTAAAAAATGGTAAAGTTTGGTATATTGCACCAATCAGGATTTTGCACAATTTTAATTAATTTAGTCTCGTGAAATATAAAAAATGCATTTTTTAAAATTTATTTGGTCAAAAAATGTCATTTTAAGATAAATTCTGAATTTATATATTATATCTTTAATTGGTTTAGTAAAATATAACATATTTTGGATAAACTGTAAAAAAATAGGGTTGAATTTATCAATAACAAAAAATTTTGTCACCGATTAAAGAAATTGGATACTTTCACGTTTTTTTCTCACTTTTTTTAATAAAAAAAACTGAAAATCTAAAAAACTACACGGTGAAAATCATTAAAATTTTGCATACAAGTCAGTGGTATGAAGCAGTTGATGAAAATATAATCAGATATTGGATTCTTAATGGTGCCTATTACACAGGTCTTACCTTAAGGGTCAGTATCAATATATGCAAACAAAAGAAAGATACTTACGAAGTTTGAAAAGTTTGGTCCATCAAATATATTTTTTACTATAGGATTGTGTATACACGGTGCGTCGCCATTATTGGCGTATGCCTGACCCGATAACGTATTGTTAGGGGCAGGTAATCCAGACTATATAATCGGAGCGTTTGGAACGCTAGAAACGGTAGAAACGGAATAATCGGAACGCTAGAAACGCTAGCTTATTTATAGAAGCGTTTTACCGTTTCTAGGTCACGCGATTATTTATAGTAACGTTCTAACCGCTTCTTTGTACGAAATTAATTTTAACGAAAATAATAGTTGTCGAAATAACGCTTCGTGGGACACTTGTTTCAAGTAAAGATCAGTCTAAATATTTACCATTATTCAGCGCTGATCGAGCAATTGTAACACATTTATCGAAAGATTAGACATTTCGCTTCATGTTTATGCATAAGGAACTCGGGTGAATATATTTTTCACTTGAACCTATGTTTATGCGTGCACGTGTTTTGATCTCTGATAATTTGAAGATGTGTTTTTATTAATTTCTTTTATAGCTTTAAACGCGATATTAAAGAGATCTAGCAAAAAGTACGAGCAGTATTTTGTTTCTTGCGTCGGGGATTCAGAAATGAAAAACGGAATAACATGTTGCAATGGTTTATTTTACTCATAGGAAACAGCATCAACTGCCCTTTGGAAAATAATGTTTTCAGGAATTTAATATTCGTCCTTAAATATGACCTACAATCACAAACGCCGACAATTATATCAGATGTCTGAATATATTGCGGTAAAAACCTCGTGACCTGTTCGAAAAACACGTTGTTTGCTCGCCGAATACATCATTAACATATGACGTAAAATACATATGACGTACAATGTAACGTTAACAATACGTCAGACGTGTGCAATTATAAAGACATGATTTGCACTAGATGCGCGCTTCTTGCGCGAAGCATTAGAAAAGTTTTTGTCGTGGGTAGTATTTGTGTTCTGTTTTGGTTTTGGTCTAGGAACGATTCGCATGAATGACATGATGCTTGCGATCAGAATCATGAATTTGAAAAAAACTGCTTTCAACATTTAACAAATATCACAACAATTTAAACTCCTGTTTTGAAACTGAACGTTTCAAATTTAGATTTTGTCGAATCCTTTCTACACTGAACAGGCTTTCAATCATCAATAATTAAAAATAATGTACGATCTTTTACATTAAATTTCTCCGGCGACGATCTTAAACCAGTAGAAAGTTGTTATTTATTACTGATCTTGTTGTTTATTTTTAGTTTCCAAATAAGTGTACCTCACAAGCAAAATACAACATTTTAAACGATGTCTGGTCCAATATTTATTACAAGTTGCGTTTCGTCTAAATATAATTATTTCAGCAATAGCAAGTTTGGAAAAAGTGATCTCCCTTTGAATTATCAACAGTAGGCACTTTCCCGTAAGTCAAGGATAGACATTATACGATTATTTTTTTCTGTTTATACTGAAAAAATATCCAATGTAACTCTTAAAAGCTTAGTCACTTTGTAGTATTGCAACACTGAATTTACATGAGCGCAAATTATAAAATATTCGTTTCTAAAGTTTCAGTTTCTAAACAAACTACTTTTCGAATACGCATGCATGCTTTAAAAACAAAACAAAACGCAACAATAGCACATCGCACTTGCATCTTACTCAAATATTTAAAATAAAATGAAGTAAATATAAATTAATGCCCCGTGAATAGCGAAAGAGAGACATCAGTCGTACCGGGACGCACGTGGGGTTACATCACCGGAGCTTAATATTTTAGCACCAAAATGATTAAGATGTTTTGCTTTATTTTTTCTCAATAATGTAAAATCTTCATAAGACAATAACTTTTACAGTATTGTTAGAAATACAATTGTAAATACACTCTAAGGCATGCTTATCGTGTAGACAATGTTCTTTAGTCTCTTAAATCGTGGCGTCCGCTCGAGTCATGTATACGCACGTGTGCACCACGCTGGGAATTTGCGGGAACTTAATATGAATCTTAAACAATATCGTTTTTGATAAACATTATTCTGATGTAAAATGTTTAAAATCACTCAAAATTACAAATGCAAACTGATGTAAATAATTCAGTAAATGTATTTAATCTGACTTGACATACGTGTAGTGATAATGCTACCATGCTGAAATAGAGTCGCTGATGTGGAAATGGCGCGAGATAGAGTGTGACACGTTTTCTTCGCTCTAAGGAAATTGTTGTTTTCTACAGTTTAAATTAAATAAATGGTACTTTATGAATGTGAGACATAAATCTTATGAGAAAGACTGGAATAGTGCTGTAAAATTTAGTGAATTTAAATAACATTAACGAATAAAATCAGAAAATTCGGTAGTCGACAAAGGACAAAAGACAAAGGATTACATACAAAGGATTTAAATACACGCGTACGTGTACAGTTGTGTATAGTTGTGTAGTGGACAGCGACCAGTGGTCAATAGACAGGTCGAACAAGTACATGTGTTTACCTGAGCTTACCTGAGTGAATTAAATAACATACAACCTGCATGTAAATATTAACCTGTATATTTGCAAATGGGTAGAGGGAGAAAAAACTCTAATACAGAAGTTAGTACTTCCAACGCTAGAGACTCGAGCACAAAACGGAAAGAACCATTTTCACCCGTCGAAGGCGGAGAAGGAAAAATGAGAAAGGTCAACAGCGGCAGTTCTCTGGCAGACAAGGAAGTTCAGGACAGTCAAAGTGACCTAAGTGAGTACCTAAGGCAAACATTCCAAAATAAGGTATTTCAGGAAGAAATGAAGCCGCTTTTTGCAAGTATTATAGTTCCCCTTGTCACATCTTCATTAGAAACAGCGATCGAATCGTTTAAAAAATCGATTTTAGACTCAATTACTGAGACCAATAGATTGCTACTCGACACTATCGCAGCACAGGATGTGCTAATACGAAATCAAAGCAAGACAATATCTGACCAGGCAGAGTCTATACAACGTAATACCAATGCGATAAGCACGTTAAAGCTCGACGTAAACGCTCTTCAACAATACAGTAGGCGCAATAATATTCGCCTGTTCAACATGGACGTACCCGAGGAAATCCGCGGAGAACGTCAGCTTATAAAACACGTTGTCGCGTTCATAAACACCCAGATCCTCAGGTCGCCGAAAGATATTATCTGTGAAAGTTCTTCAAACACCGACGAGGTAAATACTGACGTCGACGCCATCAACTCCGATAACGTCGACTGTGACGTCACTGAGGTTGCAAGTGTAGCAAGCAGTAATTCCAGAGCAGATTCCAACGAACCGATTACAAAATTTAGGCCGCTAAATGAAGAGGATATTGAACGATGCCATCCTATCGGGAATGGAAAAAAGCACTTGATTCTACAATTCCGTCGTACTCTGGACAAGAATCGAGTAATGGCCTACAAGAAAAATCTTAAAAATAATCCGAAGAAAATTTTTGTAACGGAAGACCTCACCAAGTTCAATTATTCTATGATCAAGTTGTTACTACAGTCAAAAGCAAGAGGTGAAATTCACTCATTCTGGTCGTATAATGGCCGTGTATACTTCAAAGTATCTAGCACCGACCCACCACGCCAAGCGCGCAGTGCAGATGATATTCATTCGATATCCTCCGGAACCATCGGAATAGCCGGAATGGCAATGTAAAGATAATTTTGTAGTGTTACTTACATGAATACATAGTCCAAAAATTGTTTGTGTTAAAAATGACGCCATGCCGACATAAAATAAAAAATATCAGATTAGAAGTGCAGTTCAACGATGCCCGTATGGCAACACTGTGATTTTTACCGTCCAAGTGAAAAATTAAAATCCATGTGCGTGATTAGTTTAATATCATTTTGATATTGACTTTATATCACCAGGTCCCAAGTGCAGAAGAAAAGGCGATGATGTCCGGATTGCCAAAACATTGACTTTTACACAGGATAAGTGCGAAGGCGGAAATCGCTTTTTTGTCTCTCCACTCATTTGCATTAACATCAGTCATAAAATTAAACCACTTACTAGAATGTTATCGTCTTAAGTAACCTAATAGCAAATGATGGGGGAATTGGAAGACGAACTCCGCTGAGACTTACCATATGAACAGTTTTGATCATTATAAATGATTTACACCATAAAAGGTTATGAAGTACTGAGGTGTCATTTATTCTCGTGCGGACGAATTTTCGCGAAAAAGAAGTAGATGACATGTTCGCGTGGGCATAATTTTGTGATTTTTATTACTAAGTTACATAAACAACTACAATGTATTTTTAGCAACATACCGTTGGGTTTTGACTTCGCGCTCCAATCTCAGTGCGAACTACGCGAAGGTCGAGCCCGCGCGAAGAGTAATGACACCTTATTAATCAAAGTCATTTTAATCGCCTATACAGAACTAATGTAAAAATAACTCAAGTGTCAACTTATTAATATTCTCAGATGATGTTTGGTTCTCAATTTATCTGTCATATATATATTTTGTTCCATACAAAACACAATTATTATATTCATTTTATACTTTAAACATTATATCAATAGCTCACAGAAGTTTTTGTTAATCTGTATAAGAACGATTAGAAATATGTTATTACACACACTAACCGTTAAATATAAAGATCTTGGACTACTTCTGATATTATCTTTTAGATTATGAGAATGGTTTATCTAACTAAGTGTTACCAACGGATTATAGTGTATTATTGACAGCTATACAGTCACGTGTAAATCAGCCAGTAGAAACCAATAAAACAACTTCTTTTAATGTACCATGCGAATGCCTGGATATCGATGACAGACTGAATAGGGGCCAAAGTACTATACACCTTATACTATTCACCTTAAACTATAGTGTTGTGTTAGCAACTTATTACTAATTGCAGCTGCATGTTTCAAAATTTATAAACATTCAGTCTTGTTAACTTGAACTCGTTTGTTTTTTTTTAAACTTGCGAACCCAGAAAAAATATCTCGGTCCGCGAGTTTAGGAAAACGAATAAGTTCGTACCATGTACAATACTGTCAATCGATTTCTGTAGAAAACTATGAAGATGTATTACAAACATTATTTTCTTTGCTCTTTCTATGTTAATGTCATGTTGATTGTTTTTGCCTCGCTGCTAGCACGCCTTGAGACACCGCATCTATGTATTATGGATCAAACTCCCAACCCCGTTATGAGATTTGAATTTGTATATTTATTACCTAATGGGTAACTTACGCTACATGTTTGGGGTGAGGAGATTTGATTCTAACGCAAATCTGTATATGACGAGTCTGATCTCAAAATATTATCACATACGATTTTTACTTCTTTTATCGGGCGATGTTGAACCCAATCCAGGTCCACTTAATACCGCATGCCATTTGTCAATCATTCATCTAAATGTTAGAAGCATACGTAACAAAATCGAGTTTGTAGAAAATTCGTTAACAGACTGTGATATTCTTTGCTTTACCGAAACTCATTTAGATAATAATATTTCCAACGAAAACATCCGAATTGAAGGGTTCGAAACGATATATCGTAAGGACATCTCGGCAAACTCGGGGGGCATATTGATATATCTTTCGCCGAAACTAAAATCTGATCGTCTTGAAGAATATGAAAATTTAATTGCGGACTCTTTATGGATTAAAATCAAAGATAACCACGAAGATTATATAATATGTACCGTTTATAGGCGTCCAAATTCTCGCGTCAAGTTCTGGACAGATCTAAATATTTGTATTGAAAAGGCACTCGATAGTTGTTCTAAACTCATAATCGTAGGTGATGTAAATGAAGATCAACTTGATAATAATAACCATCGATTAAAAGATATACTTCTAATGAACGATCTTAAAAATATTATAACCGAACCAACGCGAGTAACAGAAAATTCATGCACACTCATCGACCCGATAATTGTTTCCAACAATACTAATATTTTAAATTGTGGAACCTTAGACGTACCAAGGGAGATAAGCGATCATCGCGCTACATATGTTTATCTGCCGTTTAGTCAAAATCTGAGCAAATGTTATGAACGCAAAGTTTGGATTTACAAACGCGCGAATTATACAAAATTAAATAACGATTTAATTAACACTGATTGGGATTTTTTAAAATAAGCAATCTTGACGAGAACTGCTCAAAATTTAACGACGTATTTTTGAAACATGCTACAAATTGTATTCCAAACAAAAAGGTTTTAATTCGACCAGATGATAAACCATGGTACGATTCCGCAATTCGGAAATTATCCAAACAGAAAGAAAAACTCAGAAAAAAGGCTCTGATGTCAAACCTCCAATTAGACTGGAATAATTTTAAGAACGTAAGAAATAAAGTCAATAATTATATAAAGCACGCTAAAACAAAGTTTTATAATAACATAGAGCATACAATGGTCGACACACAATGCAGCGATAAACGCAAATACTGGAAACTCATTAAATATTTTGTGACAGATAACAAATCTTCAAATGTAATTCCCCCTTTAATAACTACTCTATCGAATGGCGAAAAAAAAATTTCTATTACGGATACAGAAAAAGCGCAAACACTCAACGAATATTTTTGTTCTATTTCCTCACTAGACGAAACACAAGCAAGCTTACCAAACTTAGAACCGCTTACAGACGCATGCCTTAGTAACTTCACAATCACAGAACAGGATGTTTTGGATGTTTTATTAAATTTAAATATTAACAAAGCCAGTGGTCATGATGGAATCAGTAACAAAATGCTAAAAGAAACGGCTAAATCAATTAAAAAACCTCTATGCATAATTTTTAATCGATCACTACAGGAAGGGATATTTCCTTCATCTTGGAAAACAGCTTCAGTCATCCCATTCTTTAAGAAGGGCGAAAAAGAACAACCAAGCAATTACCGACCTATATCTTTATTAAGTTGTATTGGAAAAGTCATGGAAAAATAATGTATAAAAACATTTATAATTATTTATTATCAAATAAATTATTATTCAAAAATCAATATGGATTTAGGTCAAACCACTCGACAGTCTATCAATTAATTGAAATTTATAACCAAATTTGTCAGTCTCTTGACGCAAAGCAATTCACATGTTTAATCTTCTGCGATGTGTCCAAGGCATTTGACCGGGTGTGGCACAGAGGTCTCTTACACAAGTTAAAGCAATATGGTATAACTGACAAACTTCTTAGCTGGATTCAAAATTACTTATCAGATAGACAACAAAAAGTATTAGTTTCATCTAGTTCGTCTCAAAATCTACCAGTAAAAGCTGGGGTTCCTCAGGGCTCGATTCTTGGTCCTTTGTTCTTTCTCCTTTATATTAACGACATAGCAGATAATATATTAAGTGTAACACGTCTTTTCGCAGACGACACTTCTTTGGCTCAAACAACTTCATCATTATTAGACTTAGAGGGAATTCTTAATCACGACTTACAACAAATATCACAATGGTCAAAACGATGGCTTGTAACATTCAATCCTGACAAAACAGAGGTATTATTTTTTTCAACAAACAAGTCAATAAACCCACCTAGTCTCATCTTTAACGGAACTCAGTTATCCTTAACCAATAGTCACAAACACCTTGGCGTAATTTTTAATAATGATGGAAAATGGCACGATCATATAGAATATATTTCAAAATCAGCATCTAAGTTCTAGGATTAATGCGAGCTATAAAATTCAAAGTAAACCGACAAACTCTAAACCAAATCTACATTTCATATATGCGCCCTATCTTAGAATACGCATCTGTAGTCTGGGACAGTTGTACAGAATAATAGAAAACAAAATTAGAGCAATTACAGTACGAAGCTGCGCGAATCGTTACAGGCTTGACTCGCTCAGTTTCCATTGAAAAACTTATCAAAGAAGCAGGATGGATGTCGTTAGCCAACAGGCGCACTTACCAAAAATTAGTCCTAATGTATAAAGTGAGAAACAATATGGTACCTGAAGATTTTGCTATTAACTTTCCGCGATACGTCGGAGATGAAAACCAATATCATTTACGAAACGCGGATAATTATGCAACTATTCCAAGAAGAACAACTCTTTATTCGAATTCGTTCATTCCGTCGGCAACTTCTTTGTGGAACTCATTGCAACCAGAGATAAAAAATAGTCCTTCCATTAGTAATTTTAAGAACATTTTGAAAAACTCATTGTTTGAAAGCAACGCCGTTCCTGATTACTATTTTACGGGGTCCAGAATGCTTTCAGTATACCATGCGCGTATAAGAAACGGTTGTAGCAACCTAAACCATGATTTATTTAACAATTATCTAAAAGATAGCAACTTATGTCAATGTGGGGCAGGAGTGGAAGATGCAGAACACTTCTTTTTTAAATGTTCAAACTATCGCGGTCAACGTATTATTTTATTTCGAGAAACGCATCATCTCCATCCGCTTGGAGTAAATACTTTACTATTTGGTAAAAATGAACTCTCCGCTGAAGATAACAAAATCTTGTTTGACTCTGTGCAGAAGTATATTAAAGATACAAAACGTTTCAGTAATTAGATACGTCATATATATTAAATTAAACTAAATTGAAGGCGCGTGTTGCTGGGTCGTGCGGTGCGGCGGGGCAGAACTTTTGATATTTCATGACATGTTTTAAGGAAACTATAAAATGTTTGTTAAGTAATGTCACATTATATTATATTCTATTGGATCATACTGCCATGTTAAAATTGTCATATCTGTATATGGTGAGGGCCAATTTTATAACGTGTTAAGCACTTGTGGCCCAAACCAATTTGCTTTAAATATTGGCAATAAAATATGTTTAAACTAAAACTATAGAGTCGCTAACAAAAATTATAATCTCCTGTTAATTTTATAACAACGTAGTTGTTTTTTAATTTACAAATTAATAATTCTTAAGTTTTTTTGTTAAATTCTGTTTGATACCTTATTTCATTATTGACCGTCTATAATTCTTTGTAAGCGGTTTGACAATTTTATTACCTATAAGATGAAGATATCACTGATAGTTGTCATGGCAATATTTGCCCGAGGCAGATAAATTATCGGATTTTTAGGGAATTTACACGTACATTTTGACATTCTTATTTGAGTCTTCTTTAAGAAACAACTAAATCATTAGCAATAGCGAATGAATACCGCTATAAGAGAATTCAAGAGATACCTACTAAGGGCTTTATAGTTTTTATAAATGTATCATATCAAATCTGTCCCACTAGCATTTTATTTGCCCCATTTACATGGAAAAGTTCTCATTGTTTTCCTTCGCCGGATCGGATCGCCTTCACGCCATACTCTTGAAGCAAACATGGTAATGTCAATTTTGCAACGCCAGTTCGTCTTATTTCATTCCATTTGATAGAAATACACATGTTTTGACATTTACAACTGAAATTTGTTTAACGAACATATTTAACCGTGGAAACGGTAAAAACGCACGGAAATGGAACACTGGAAACGCTAGAACAGGAAGAAACGCTTGAAACGAAAAAAACGCTGGAAACGCAGCGTTGAAAGCGTTTTTATCGAAATGGAAATGGAATGGAAACGGAACGGAAACGGAATGGAAGCGCAGCGGAAAAACGTTGCCAATTGAAATGGAAATGAAAAGGAGTGGAAACGCAAAAAATGTCAATTTCTTGATTTTCAGTACAAGTTTTCTGTACAAAATAGCAATAAATGCAATTAATGTTTGAGATTTTCTAATTATGTTAACGAATTGATCACTACTTTCTCAAAATAACTCACGTAAAAAAATCACTTGATTTCATGACTTTTGGAGCCAATATTTTTTTTATTTTCAAACGCCGGCATCGGTAAATCAAAGTTGGTTACTTATGAATATTGTCATTTACCTCTCGTGTGCAGCTCGATCGGAGTTGCCAAGGCAAAATATGTTTTGTAGTCGTTACAAAAAGATGCAATCCTATGTCCGGCGGTACTCTCTACTTCTTTGTAATTCAGTTGGTCTGGTGAAACGTGAAGGTAATGACCGTATACTTCTGTAGTGAATCCGTACAAAAATAATTGTCAAAAAAAGTTATATGAAAGAATATAAAATCAAAGCACTGAAAGTACTGATGGGTGACGTTTTAGAGTGATTGCCATAATGTCACATCATCTAAAGATTTTGTGGAGTTTCCTATTTGAGGAGTTTGAAGGAACTTTTGGATGGCAGAGCAAAAGTTTGTGTGTCCGGCTTCTGCTTTATCAAGTTTGTATCTACCACGGGCATTCGGACGGATGCTAATATCCAAGACCGAAGTCATATTGTGCCAGGAAAAAAATAATAAGTTAACCTTCAATTTGAAACTTTTAATTGACTAGACAGAAATGAAACACATGGAAAAAATAAAAAAATAAAAACTTTAACTATGAAATAGTTGCTATTTGCACTATGATTTGAAACAATATTTATTGTCGAGTTTGGTTAATTAAGGGTAACATTTACTCTGGACAGAGTGACAATCTTAGAACCTCCGTGTACCTACAGTGCTATACGTTATTCAAGGGCACTACTCCACCGGTGGTTTATTGATCGAATGCAAAATGCAGGGACGATGCGCTATGTAATTAAGTCGCTTTAATAACTAATTAAAGGGGACAAAAATATTTTGATTTTTGTATTAATTTATAGTACATAATTATAAACAAACAAGTTTGTTTTAAAAAATTGTATAAATCATTTTTTGTTGTGTTAATAAAATTAATTAGAAAATCATATACGTTTTTTTGCGAGTACGTCATGTCAAACAATAGGTTTTGAATATAAGCAAACGAGTTCTACAATGCAGCCTCAAATTTAAAATGAGTTCGACAGATGATCAACTGTTTGATTGATATTGAAAGTTTTTGGTTTTGATGTTATTTAATTGTTGTGTTGTCAATAAAAAGGTAATAAATACTAACTGATTTATTAGAAAATTTGGTCGAGTTTAACAGGCATATTAAAAAACTAAAAGATAGGCGGCTACATTTTATGCATTCAAACTGATCTGCTCAAAAAGTGGGTTGGACTATAAACACTTATAAAACATTAAGATCAGAATGAAATGAATTTAATTTAACAGAAAAAGAAGAATAACATAGTACTAGGTTCCAAATGTTCATTTATATGTACGCGTAATTCGTTTATTAAGTTATTAACTGATGTTGTGAATTTGTATTCTGTGGGTGCCAGTATTCTATATGATTTCGAGCAGTCAGTTGTCTGTCATTTTGAATGAAGTTTTACTTATAAATCTGTTAGTACTCATTGCATGGTTTATTAAAGATTTTGGGCAATAGCCAAAAAATCAAGCCAGTAATACCCCAGTACGAAGGCGTATACTTATAAAAGTTGTTAAGTGTATAAAGTTGCTTTTATTAAATATATATCGTCAGTTCAGTGCTTTGAAAAATCCAAGTTTAATTTTTTAATATCTCAGTCTTTAGTTATAATGTCCATAAAATCTCGTAAAAAGCAAGCATAACTTTCTGAAGAGAAGTTTACTTACCGCTTTCCATTGATCCGGAGAAATGGTGATCAAGGAACGTGTCAGTACACAAGTTCCCTGGTTTATATTTTTAAGCACCCAATATCCCTTGAAAACAAATTATTTTTATTAATTATGATATCACACTTGCAATACAATCAAAACGCAATAATCAAAAATTAAATTGTTTAGCAAAACACTTTTTAAAAGAGGTAGACATGTATAAAATCTGGTATCATTATATCAATATTATTAAAATAAGTCATTCAGTACATTTTCCTTATTTAAATGTGGGTTATGCCTCTACTGAAAATTATTTTATGACAAGTATGTTAAGTATATAAAGTAATGCATATCGCCAAAGCTTTAATTATAATTGTTGTAGTTTCAAGTAAATACCGTTTACTCACTTTAACGTGAGTAAATTTATTATTTCCTTATCTCATAATACGTAAAAAACACAAACAAAAACTAGGAATAGGTTGTTGTATTCAGCTGTAATATACATTAAAATTTTCAAATGTCTGTAAAGTCCAAGTTCAAGTTGCTCAAAAACTGTCCAAAGAGGTAGAAATCAGTGGGCCTGTAGTGTGCGAACCGTCCGAATGAAAAGCTGACATCCGTAGTTCTGGCTATTTAGCAGTCCAGAAGACGAACGGAAAACTTTCAACACATTTGGATAAAGCTTCGTCTAATAGTACCACTCGAACCTGAAACTAGTGAATGGCCTTAAAATATCCATATTTCTTACATGGTAATAAATATATTGTTTATGACTAAGAGAAAACAGCAAAACTCGAAACACCTGAAACAAAAATAAACACTTTATTTACACCCATTTTTCAATTTATTCTCTGAAAGTTCTGTTAAACCTCGACACCATCCAAAAATAATATTAACAACCTATAGGGCGGGTGGGCGGGTGCCGACATGTTTACCGCTGAATAGAAACGCCTCGAATGGTGTACACAGATAAAACCAACACTTAAATAGCCTAATCGCACGAGATACACGCACCTTTTCCCTCCACACTGACAATTACCGTCAAGTTCGTATTATTCGAAACGGAAATAATTTCATATTGTAGTCATGGAAGTTCACTGTCGATACTCCACCCTGATACATTGAGACGTCTCCAACGATTGCAATAACAGTATTGTTGATATGTATAGTTCGACCTTGATTGTCAAGCTGAACTAGATGACTGATCTGTATTAATTAGCAGCATTTATTCATGTCCTTATTTCTATGATTACACCAGTTTTAAAGATAAAATAGCAATTAATATGTCAAAAATAAAACTGGGGAAAAACTGGACACTTTTTAATTTTTAATTTTTATTTTTTAAAAACGAAATACCTGAGAACAGAAGTAAAAACTAATTTTAAACTTTGAGAAAATGGCATTTATAGTTACAAGAACCATAAGTGTAGATTATTCGTCCATCTTTTCAATTTCTTCCTAAAATCATGATTACATCAATCCATCAGGGATGTTCTAAAACCCGTTGTCCGGAATAGAATATGTTCCAATTTTTTTACCAATACTTTTTGGGGGGGCGGGCGGTTTAGGAACGGGGCGAGCGGGGATGAGAATCTAAAATATTTTTTCTATAGCCTAACTTGTAAAAATTTATCTGGAAGAAATCTCATCGCCCCCGCCCATCTAAAATTCAAAAATACATTCCTGTTAGCATTCCGGCACGCGATACACCCATAAATCAATGTAACAAAAATCTTTCTACTCACTTTCATTATTGGTTCGCGTATTTGCACAACGCATGTTCTGCTTTTTATTTTATTGATCTTTAACTTAAATGCAATCTTTTTTACAGATACGAGTACGAATAATAACGCGTTTACACATTCTTAAACTAATATTTTAATTACTGCTAATTACCTCTGGTGATGTCTTAACCGAAGACCACAAACAAAATACAGCGAACAAGTTGAAGTATGTGTACTGCATCCTTGAAAAAAATATAATCAAGTATGTATGCTAAGTATCGATGAAACTTAACGAAGGGTCACCGTCTTTTAGCAAAAAGTGAAATGTGCACATCAGGAATCGCCACAATCACAAAATACAGCCTCCCCAGGCAGCGAAAAAGAAGAGAGGAAAAGAGAGTATGTGTTTATAAGTATATCAAATTCAAATAAGACTACACAAACAATAAACGAAAATGAGAGCCCTTGGGGTTACCGCCTTGGAACGGTCAGTGGCAAAATAATTTGCCTCTTGGAAATAATAAACCAGGTTCTAGGGTGCACCAACTTCACACTTGCTCAAACATGTCCTCATATCAACAAACAAGTACAAGTTGTCATGGTGAAATAACTCAAACTCACCCATCAGCTTATCAATGTCGCATTTTCGTAAAAATAAAGGGACATATGAATAACGTGGAGAAATTTATTTTGCCTAAGTTTATATATTTAATCACCATAAAAACTGGCTGAGACATACATTGTTTTAGGGGTGATTTTAAAGTGCACCTGTATTTTTGAATTACATCTGGGTATCGGCGATAAAACTTGCATACGGGTTTCCTTACTTTGTGAAACCGAAAAACTTGTTTTTATTTATTTTTTTCTGTTTTGCCAAAAAAAACTTAATTGTTTACATCAAGAAAATTCTTACCTTTCCGTTTTGGCTCTTACTTAAGGTGGTAATATATCTCTGTGTTCTAAAGCTTTTGTAATTAAAAACAAATATGATTTAATTGTTGGCATTTCAGCTTTAATCAAGGCATATTCGTGACTTTAGTTACCTGTTACACCGCTGTGCTTTTAAGATAGCTGAACTCTCCCTTTTGTTGACGTTCTAATTAAATGTCTAGAAAACAGACGCGATCTTAGATAAAATGTTGAAAGATCAAACAGATAAATTACGTTAATTTTTCTTCGTAATTTTGAATAAAATATTTGCAATATGAAGGAGTGGATTCAGTGGGGGGTTCAGCGCGTTTGCTCTATGTTTTAGTAGCAAAATTTTATTGCGACACATGAGCTACGATTTTTTTAAATTCAATTGATTCACATACACAGTGACATATTGATATTTTGAATGTACTCACATAATTATGTTGTTTTATCAGTGTTCCTGCCAATATGATAATAACATAGGCTTTCTTAATGTAGTATACCATTGTACTGACGTGAAAAGTTTGAATGTATACTCCTGCCAAATCGATAAAAGCCTAAATACCAAATCAAGTAAAGAGAGGTGCGTTGCGTGTCATTCAAGTTGCAATATTTTTTAATTATATGCCGATCAAAATTTCGTTCACGTACAAACTCATAACGTTCATACTACTAATACTACAGCTTTGAAACTTTCTACACCATCACATCTCAGATCTATTTACCAACCCATAACTCTACCTTGCTTTTAAATTAAATTATAGCCATAATTACATTTAAAGAGGATAGAAGGAGTATGAAGTCAGAGTCGTCATGGCGGATTAGGTACAAAATGTAACCATCCAGTCCCCTTCCCCACTTTTAAGTTCCTTTTTTCATTTTTGTCGTTCAAAACTCAAAATCAAATTCAAATTTATTTAGTAATTAGATGGAGAAGGTTCCCTGTAGAAATGATGCCCCATTCAAAATTCATTTTTTCGACTCTTCCATAAGCTCGAGTTCCGAATGCAGTCGTTTTTGATTGGCTCTTGTGTATTATTTAATGATGTTTATGTTATGACAGCTTCGTAACTGAAGGCGTTGCCGTATTTATAATCAAATAGTGAAAATTGATAAAACCTAATAAAGCAGAGTGTATTGTCAACTGATGCCAGATGTATTGTTAGTTTTACCAAAAGAACGATAAGTGAATATTCTAAGATCCCCATATAAAAATTCTATTCTCTTTAGTTCCGCCCATTGTTTTCTCGTTTAGGGCAAACCCATTATTTTATCTGGGGCCCATACGCCGCTGAACATGGAATGGTATTGATCTGAAAATACCTCATTGAAGGTTCCATGTTCACCGCCATATGCATACCATCGTTTGGGATGGATCAAAATTGTACTGTTTGTTGGTGTAAATATTGAGTTGCGCTCAACCCGGGGCTATGCGGCGTGGGCAGTTATATGCAATCCCATTACTGCCCATGAACAGGCACAATCAAACCAAGCCTGCAGTATTTTCATATTTGTCGTGTTCGGTGGCTTTCAAAGTTCCCTTTTCATCTATTTCACATTATTGCTTATTACTTGCATTGTGAGAATGACACATAAACACCTATCAGTACTAGTTTCTCTTATTAAAATAAACTGCATGTGAAAAACTACCGTCTTTGGTTACATAATCTGGAGACGTACTGCAAGCTATGATTTTAAACAATCCAAATGTTTTTATACCCAGATAAACACAATCAAATATCGATTCGATTCTTATATTACACACATATTTAAAATCTCATTTCTTAACAAAATTCGCAAGAAGAATTCCAATTATACGTCATTTTCAATGAATATTGGAACAGACAAGTCGAAGCCAAAACTTAATAACGACGCGAGTTTTCTACCGGTATTTAAGATTCGAAGACAATACAGTTTAAGTGTAAATATAATGATTTTAAAATCTATTACTAACAAATCATTGACTGTTCAGAGTATTGAAACATCTAAGCTGCAAGCTTAACAAAATTTTGCAAAGGATATTTTGTTGAAATACTTAGTTAAAACAATTCTTTATAACCAGGATAACATTCAAAAGCAGTGCTACATGGAAATATAAAAAACACAATAAAAATTAATTATATTATTAAAGGAAAAACACAAAACACAATGCAGTTCTCCCTGTACACTCAATCATTGCTGTTATAAGTTACCTCCTCTGAAGGTAGTTTAGATCAAAACTAATGTACAGTCCAATTGCGATAACTCGAATACCAAAGGCCCCGACGTTTTACTTCGAGTTATCGCGCGTTTATATTTTCCACGACACCTTTCAAGTTTTTGATCGTAATGATGTGAAATATAAAGTGAAATATGAATATTGCCGCACCCAGAAACAGCCTCCCCACGCAGCCAAAAACGAAGAGAGGAAACGACTCAATGGGTTTATAAAATAATCAGTCTTAATTAAAACATTTATTAATCATAAGGACTTATTAATTGTATTGACAATTGAAGTAAAACAAATATGAATTTTCAAAAAAAGCATGTTACATGTGAAAAGTTAAAAGTTGAAAAAAAACTCCTTTGATATCTACTGTGGAAAATCACGTGGGTGGTTTTTGCAAGGAAGACATCGGGGTTTAAAACATAGATCAGAAGATTGGAGACAAACTTAATGTACAGGAAGTACATTCTGCTGATAAAAGATGTCGCAATAACTATTCATTAAATAGACAACCACACAACAGCAAGAAAAGAAAAACTACTAAAAGTGATGAAACCTCCAAAGTATGCAATCTTGCAGACAATTCATCAATTGACTTTTCTCAGTGCTGAGCCCTACTTTCCAAATAGCAGGAACTGAAACCCCCAAAAGTCACATAAAGTGAAAACAAATTTATTTCAAGAAACAGTAACAAGAAAATGTGAATTTGAATTTCTGAAAGAAAGGATACATGGTTTAATGAAGTTTAAGGTCAGATAGAATCTGCACAAAATTTGGTGGCATCTGAAGCAATTTATCACAAGCCTTGCAGTGTCGCATTCAGAAGTGGCCGCGACATGGCGATTTGTCAACACTAAATACAAAAACGAGGAAGTTCACAGCTGATCGAGTCCCAGCTTTTAAAAAAAATTAAATTTCTTGAAAAGAGTGAAGATGATCAAGTGACGTTGTAGGATTTACTGTAGATAATGAGTGAAGCAAGAATTTAAATTTATTTTGAAAGATTACTGTTTTGCAAAAACGTAATAAAATATCTGTTCCGTTTTGCATAATTTATGCTGTAAAATCGGTAATGAAGATTGCCAGGAGCTTAAAAACTAGTCAAACATTTAAATATGTGAAAGCCATATTTATATCGGTGTATTTCACTGCTGAAATCAAAAGGGAAACATATTTTGAACAGCTTTCTATTAAGAATTGGAATGTCAATTCCTTTTACCATACTCAGCACTCTTTTTGCAAAGAAAAAAGTAATATATGCATATCAGGAATCGTCACACTCACAAAACACAGCCTCCCCACGCAGTGAAAAGAAGAGAGGAAGAGAGAGAGAGAGACAGCATTTTATTTATAAGAATGTAATTTCAAATAGGACGCCACAAACAATTTACGAAAAAGAGAACCTTTGGGGATACCGCCTTGGAACGGTCAGTGGCAAAACGAATTGTCACTTGGGGTTTAAATCAGGTTCTAGGGTGCACCAACCTCACACTTGCCCCAACAGGTTCTCGTACAACAAAACAAGTACAAATTGTCTTGGTGAACTAACTCCAACCTACCCAACGGCTCAATAATGTTGCATGCAAAAGCACACAAACATATAAAACATAAGAAGCTAATTGCAAAGCCAAAGGGCGCGTACTCAATGATCTTATCGAGACCAGAGCTCCTGACAGGGATAAAAATCAATTTATGTGATCGCTTTGTGCAAGATAAATAACGATTTGAACTAAGTAATCGGCAATGGCGATTTTCACGTTCCCAAACGAACATCTACCAAAATGACAAGAATTATGGACATGAAAGTCTTACAATGTATTTTGTTTATATTTAAACACAAACACTGAACAAAAAAACATTCTCAATTCATATATCCCAAAAACGTTTATATTGTGAAGAGAGAAATTATTTTTTACAACTTTGCCACATATTAAAGAGACTTGAAGACTCATGGTTAAGCACAATTTTACAAATATCTCATAATTTATAGATTTGTATGACAAAAAGACAATTATATTGCTGTCACTGTCAAAGTACTCGTCGCGTTCCAATTCGAAACGGTGATGTGTGTTGTTACGATTTTGCATTATGATGTGAACAGAAATTTTTTGGTCTAGCTTTGTTTCTTCTATTCCTGGCATCGTGTTTGTGTTGATTTCACTACAGGCGAACTGGTTTCGGAAAGGCCGTATGGTCTTTTTTTGCTTAACACTGCTGTCGGCTTTTTATGTTTATTTTGTTTTGTGCTTCTTCATTCGACATTGTTAAGTTGATGTGTTGGTTGGTGCCGATTCCCCATGATAACTTGTTTGTTCACATTAGAAACTGTTGGGGCAAGTGTGAGGATAGTGTAGCCTAGAATGGCAAATTATTTTAACATGGACTGTTTGAAGAAGTAACACATAATATTTTCATTTTAATAATTGTTGAAATTGATCATTTTATCAACCAATCCTCTAGTTTCCTCTCTACGTTTTGGCTGTCTGTGTGGGGAAGGTGATTTTTCTTATTGTATCTTCTGATATGCATAATTCATGTTCCTATCAGCTGTAGTTTTTGAATTATTATCATTGTTCACATTTAATTATTCCGACACCTAGTAGGTACTTTATATTGTTCTGCCTGAACACTGTTAACAGTAACAATATCACTCTACATTACCGAAGCCTGATCATCAGGTGCTAATACACATTTTAGTAAAAATTATTTTCATTCTTTTACAATTGAAGTACCGCGAAAAAGAAAGAAAATAACTACTTAGTAATCATGGGTTTTATCAAAATACTTTCATTCAATAAGAAACTAACTAATATAATTTTCTTGCCAGATAAAAGTGAGTATTCGGCAGAATAAAATAAAAGTGTTATATTTTTTCTTTGTATGTTTGTGTTATTTATTATTATTATTCGCGTCGCACATACATGTATATATTTATTTCATTTGTTTTCCGCAAAAATTAGATTATCCGCCTTCAATATAAACATGATAGTTTACCGTCTGACAATTTTAATATACTGTCAAGTTAGTTTATTGCACTTGTCAATAATTGTGCTCGGGTTTTATCAGTTGAGGAAATCGATCTATTGCTTTGCAAACGATATAGAAACGTTATGTGTTTTACGGTGTAATAATATGGAAATAACTGCATCAAATGAGAACAGATATAATCAGGTAATAAATTGTTTTTAACCATACATATTACTTTCTTTTATTCAAGTCGTGAACATTTTCTAATTAATACCTGGGTTAAAAAAATATATTTTTACCCAGTTTATACCGAATCCACTGAAAATAGCGTTGAGCCATAAAGGAGCCATATTTTTTCGAAGATGTACTAATACCACAGATACAAAAAATTTCTAAAGTTATGTTTATTCAATATTTCATCATACTGTTAAACGCAGGCAACAACTGTGACCACGAATTGAGAAAAAGAATTATATATTGATGGTGTATTAAAATGACTACGGTTTTGTAAAATTTAAGTTTTTAATCACCGTCATTTATTTTTAAACAGACGCGTTTAATGATATTTTGAATACAGATGTTGATTTAGCACAGTTACACAAATATGAGTAGATTTGAAGTTAACATTTTAACTCGATATACTTTCTGTAATCTTTATCGTAGATGCCTAAGTTAGCACAAGTTTTTCACAATGGATCTTCCTTACCAAATTGTGTTCCCAAGCTTCTTTCTAAAGAATAAATGTAGCTTTCACCTATATATTTTCTTCCAAGCTAAGACCTAAATATAAAACAAAAAACAGAAATAACACCTGTTAAATGAAACACACAAACAGTGGTAAACGTTGGGAAAATACTCGATCAAATCCGAATATTAATATCGTGGTTGATAATTTATGTCCCATACATAATCGATTGAAAAGGCTTTGGATCAAGCTGTCGAGCTGTCGATTTGTTTACCCCCAAATACCCTCAAATACAGCCGATGACAATATATCTTTTCTATTTTTGTAAATAACCTTTTTTTAAGAGCACATAACAGTCATCGTTTTCATTTTAACTTTATTTAGTACATTTAGAAGCAAAAAAGGGTACTAAGTCACTGGCTTGACAATTTGACCTCGTTCTTATCGCCTCGGTGCAAGAAACAAAACCCATTTTTATTCAAGCCATCAATTAAAAAGCTACACACAATTTAATTTTGACTTTATAAACAAAATGGAGTCATCCATTATTTTCCGATAAACACTCTTAAAGAAAAATGTTTAATTTTGCTTTTTAGAACTTAAGCCGAAGTGTTTGTTAACATAGAACGTGGTAAAAGCTAAATCTAAATTTGAAATCTCAGTTGATGGTTCTTCCGACACAATCATCATGTGCATTCAGTATGAATATATAGCTAGATTTGTTAAACAGTTTTAACGTTTTGTGGTTTCTTTTCCATGTATGACATGCCTAAGAGAATTGTGCAGAAAGAAGATATCTTAAATATGCTCGGAATGAGATATGTGCTGAAGATTATAAAACTGAGATTTGAAACCAGCCTCGATTCTCAAGCATCTGACTAGTTCTATTCTCAGATTTTAAATCATGAGGCATGGTTATCATCATTTTCTGACCTTGATATGCAATAGTGAAGAATGTTTATAATAAACGAAAATGTAGAAATTTATCTTGAAAGATGAGACGATGAAGTTATGAGGAAACCGACTATATCATTGTATATTGTGAAAATGAATCATAAACATTTTCTAGCAAATAACAAATATCGAAATTGAGTCAAGGGTGGACTAGCACTACGATACCTGAAAGGCTTAGTAACTTTATAGACGAACTGTCACAAGTACAGCATGATAAAGTGATGGAAACTGTCGGGAGCAGTCCCGGTTATGTGTGCAATGATTGTAATTTAAAACACTCAGACCTTCACACACATGTATAACAAATTCACAGAACAAGAGAAAAGAATGTCCTTTGGGACAAAACTGTTGTAATTGTCTGAAGAACATCACTAAAATTTGTCCAAAAAAAGTATGTGATTCTATCTCTGACTAAATAGTGAAGAATCATGGATCAAATTTGTCCAAACAAAGAATGTGATTCTATCTATGACGAAATAGTGAAGACTCATGGATCAAATTTGTCCAAACAAAGTATGTGATTCTATCTCTGACGAAATATTGAAGAATCATGGATCAAATTTGTCCAAACAAAGTAATTGTGATTCTATCAATGACGAAATAGTGAAGACTCATGGATCAAATTTGTCCAAACAAACTAATTGTGATTCTATCAATGACGAAATAGTGAAGAATCATGGATCAAATTTGTCCAAACAAAGTATGTGATTCTATCAATGACGAAATAGTGAAGACTCATGGATCAAATTTGTCCAAACAAAGTATGTGATTCTATCAATGACGAAATAGTGAAGACTCATGGATCAAATTTGTCCAAACAAAGTATGTGATTCTATCAACGACGAAATAGTGAAGAATCATGGATCAAATTTGTCCAAACAAAGTATGTGATTCTATCAATGACGAAATAGTGAAGACTCATGGATCTAATTTGTCCAAAGTATGTGATTCTATCAATGACGAAATAGTGAAGAATCATGTATCAAATTTGTCCAAACAAAGTATGTGATTCTATCTATGACGAAATAGTGAAGACTCATGGATCAAATATGTCCAAACAAAGTATGTGATTCTATCAATGACGAAATAGTGAAGAATCATGGATCAAATTTGTCCAAACAAAGTATGTGATTCTATCTATGACGAAATAGTGAAGAATCATGGATCAAAGCAGCCTAACTGGAAAAACACAGATACTGTTAAATGGGTGACCAGCCCATGGGAAATCACAAAATGTTATATAAATGTTGCTGGATATGATAGGACAAACGCGGAAATGGATGCAGATGTGGCAGGACTACTGCATTTACATTACATTTCAAGAGCACATTATATGTGCGATACAATTTCTTGATAAGGTATCGTTCTAATTTGAAAAACATTTTCAAGCGATGTCGATTACATCATGGAAAAACATAACCGTCACATGTATTTTAGAAGATTGCCGATGCGTTATCTTAAAAATGTGTATTTAAGTCTTGTGATGAATTGTTCATTGATTAAATTAAACACGTTTGTTTTTACATTTCAATAATTTAATGCGTGATCGGCTCTTATTTTGCCCATCAGCAAAATGGTTTTATAATAAAATGAAATAAAAAGCCTAAATAAAAAAAATGAAACGCAGCTAAATGCAAGATGAATAAGAATAGACTAAATCTGACATGTAATGCAGCATTTTTCACTGTGTTAAACGTTTGGTTTTAAACTCCAGTTTATGAGGCGTGCGCGGTAACTAAAATGTACATTACTGTTTTAAATAACGTATTACTCCCAATCTGTAGTATTGATATTAATATAATTTGATAAGTGTATAACATAAATGCGAATATTAACCTTAATAAAAATGATAAAAAAAATGAAAGAGTTATTAAAACTTAACAAAATGCAATGTACGTTTTCTTAGATAAGAGACTGGAGAAACATTGTGTTTCATTCCCCATCTATGGAACTTTAAGACCAGACTCTGACAGACGGTATCAAAGACATATGCAATCTTCTGGAAGATGGGAAAGAACTAAAGTTCAAGGAATGCTCAAAACATGCTCTGCTTAACCTTGAAGAAGTAAGAAATATATGCTGATATTTATACCGGCTTAAAAATGTTATACATTCTATTCTACTATTAACAATCTTTTTTCATTAGATCGATTCAATTCTTATCGGCTTATGACAAAAGACATAAAACTCTGTTATAATTGGTGAAATATGAATATTAGGAATGGCCACATATTAAATTTCAACAAGCTTGTAGCTTTTGGCTTACAAATTTGCTAGACAGATTTTACAATGATCTGTTTTTGGAAATTCTAGCATCAAACAGAGAAGTTCATCATAACCATAGAAAATGAGGCGGATGTTTGTAAAGAGGCCATATCATCAGTCATCAAGAAACAACACAAGAACTAAATTCTTTATATCAAGAAATGAAGAACGGCATCACATCGCAAGAGCTTGTTGTGCAAACAATCCATGAGACGACAGCAGAACACATTAAAAAGGTACAAACGGAGGTTTCCAACGTCCGTGAAAATACAGAAAAACATGTAGAAAACGAAATTTCAAAACTACGTCTACGGGTAGACAGGCATGATGTAGAGATACAGTCGTCAATAGATGAGGTACCAGTTATCTTCTTAGTTTTTTTCTTTGTGATGGCGTCTCTATTATATTTATTTATAAAATTAGAATATCAATATTAAGGACCGTCTTCAGTCGCCATTGCACTGACAACGGTAAAAATAAAAATATCAAATCTAGGAAAATGCAGTTCAAAAAAAAAACTTTGCCCAAATAGTCGTTATTAGTTTATATTTATTTTGCATATATTAAAAAGATCAGTTCAGAAAAAGGCTAGACCAAAAAATTCCCTAAATTCTATTTACATAATTCACAAAACTAAGCAACACAAAACATTATTTCAAGTGCCGACATAAATATAATGATCCTGACAAGAAAATGTTGTGACCTTCAAAAGAACTTTGAATTATGAACAGAGAAGTAAACTTATGTCACCTATTAACGCGACCAGGAAATTGAAGGTCAAACACACTTTTACATTTATCTCATATTTTATAGTTTTACATAATATATTATGTACATTTGTAAGTCAAGAGGACACAATATATAGTTTTCAGTATCGTATTTCTCATGTATCTATTAAAATGACGTTTTGTGTTGTTAATTTTTTGTGAAGTTATGTAAATAGAAGTTAAGGGAAATTTTAGATCTAGTCATTTTTCTTTAACCTGATATTTTCAAATAGATTAAAAAGAATTTTTGAAGACCCTCGAACACGACAAATATGAAAATATTACAGGCTCGGTTTGATTGAGCCTGTTCATGGGCAGTAATGGAAAGTGATATCATCCTTTGACTGATAAAATGTTTTAAGCTCCACTTTGACGGAACTACTTTCTTACGAAGCACCTCACCCTCGCTAATTTTTCAATCTCGTCTAAATATGCATGCACTGTTAGACAGATGTATAAAAACATACTAATTCTACTCTTTTACAAGTTCCCAAAAATAAAAACGTATTTATACTGCAAAATAGTCTATTAAATCCGCTTGAAAACAGGGCCGAAGCTACCGTCGTAAAGCTAACGTCATTTCGGCATGAAAGTGTATTCAATTTCTATTTTGTGCTGACTGATTAAGTGCTTAAACTAATGATGTGTTATAAATTGCCGAGTGAACGCCTGCGTCTAGTCCATTTCGGTTTTCGATCTTGACGAAAAAAAACCCACTTAAATGTCTTTGTTGCTGGTGTCAAATTTCACCTGACAGAAGTAACAAATGAAACGAAGACTATTCTTGTGTGTATGTTTGGACATACACATGCTGAGACTAGCTTTTTCAAGTAGCCAGCCGGAGAAAGTAGATGGATTATATACACTGGATGCCAATTTCCCGTAGATTTGTAACTGTTCAAAGATGACAGTTTTCCGAATAGTTTATGCAAATTAATTTCTGTTTCAAAATTTCAAAAGACACACCACATTTGATATTTCAATTATCTTTACACATTTTAAAAAGAAAACAAATTAACAAGATGGCACACTTTCTACTAAAATGTCTCCAGGACCGATGTATTCATCAATTGTTTATAAAAAAAAATACAAAAAACAGCGTATTTTTATGCAAAGATGACTTAAAATTGCATGATAAAAAGAATAACAGGTAACTGTCTTTTAATAACAGGTGATATTTGACTCGGCCGATATGGCAAAGCCGAACATTTCCTACGACCGTATCGGCCTCGTCCAAATCACCTGTTATCAACAGTAACATGTTATTCTTCATTTACTGTTCTAACATGTCGTACCATATGCAAAATAAAATTACATTTATAACATTTATGTGTGCAAAGTTTCATTGATCACGTCTGCTTCATGAAATTATATTTCCCCTTCTTGTCATACAGTGACCCAAAAATCTGTACCAACGCCGTAAACAGAGCATTTGCATGTCTATCAGTACGAAAGCCTATACATGTAAATAATGCCTAAATTTCTTAACCAACAATATGTTGGCGGTGAGTATAAATGTCATGTTTTTGTTTTAAAAAAACATAGAGCAGTTTGTTTTGCTCTTGAAGTAAGGTATATTTTCTCAAGTTTCTTCAAAACATTTTCGTCGATATTGTATAACATCTTATGTACGTTCGTTCTTGCTTATTGCAGAGACTAAAGAAAACGGAAAAGGAGGTGGAGAATCTTAGCAAACTGCAAGTATATCAAAAGCCCATCTTCAGAAATTTGAAGAAATAAAAGGTATTAATTTTTAAAATAAGTCAGCTCAGACATTTCCTTTTAAGTGTTATATCTACATTATGAATGTATATCTTAAATACAGGGCATGCTTACAGGGAAATGGAAATTGGCTGTTTTAGCGAGAAGACTCTTTGTTTTGTCTTTCGAGAGAAACAGTCTTTCTGTCAACTGGATGTTTGAACCAGTTGGGTTAGACGGACAATCAAACGTCAGGAGGGTCTTTTTGGCAAAATAGTTTTTTGCTATTTCAAGTGTTTTTATTTTGCAAAGATGTTAATTTTGTGTTTATTTGTTGAACATATCTCTTGTGGTATTGTTTTCGTTGTTTGTCGTAATTTAATGATTTGTAATTTTGTATATATACTCAATACTTTTGCTTATTGTTTGCCGAGGGTTGGGCGATTTTGTATTTATATATCTTTTTTTTGTAATTTTTTATTCAAGTAAAGCATCTTCATACAAGCTATGCAGGTATTAAACAGTGTGAACATATTATGCAAAGTGTTATTAGCCCAAATCAAAGCTTAACATAGTACTATATTCAGTAATCAAATCGAGAATTAATTTAATTTATCAAATGTGAATCCCCTGGATTTATTCAGTTGATCAAGAAAATTACATATGACATTGTAAGAGCATACATGATTATATTCTCATATAAACGTTTATCATACAAGATAGAATCCAGTTTTTTCTAAATTTATAGTCTTGTGGATTTAGATTGTTGTAGTTTAACGCCTTTAATACTTAACCAATGTTGTTGCTTACGTTTTAAGTTTTTCAAAGAAATTATAAAGGGTAAGAGGTACTTTTGAGGGTTAGTGTTTTTCCAAAAGAATGAAAAAAAAATATAATTAAGAGATTTTAGGAATAAAAAAAGAGAGAAAAGAAAGTTTAACAATAAAGTTGCTGATTTTTTTTAAACAAAATAAAGAAGAGTAGACATCAAGAAGTACAACTGTAAGTAACCTATAAAGATGAAGCTATTATTGTAGAAAGAAAAAAAAAACACAAAAAAGCCCCAAAATTAATGACAATAAAAGCAGATGATGACTAATAGGTAATAGGAGGAAGAGAGGGGGCGAATATCAGCCAGACAGTCAACAGTAATCACAAATAAAAATCAATGTCCATTGTCCACACACAGCACCAAGAAAGTTTCCCAGACTTTTTTAAATTTATTGACAGTAAAGGTTTTTTCCGCATTGTATTTTTCTGCCTTTATTAAAAGTATCAATTGCTTTTTAAAAACTTCAACATTTGGTAGACCTGAATTCATTTTACTTTTGTAAATATGGAGTTTTGCTAATAGACAAATAACATATAAGGCAGTTTGGATGTATCTATTTCCCAAAATAAACTCCAGTTTAGTCCAATCTAACTCTGGCAAATTAAAGGTTCTGCTGAGCCAAGTTTTGACATTTTGTAAAAAATTTTGTGTAACTTCACATTCCCAAAAAATATGTGTTAATGTTTCAGAAGACGTGTTACAGAAGCTGCAATTGTCGTTGTTTTTAAGACCTATTTTAAATAACAAGCGATTGGTGCCAAGTATTCTATGTAAAATTCTATATTGCAGCCATTGTAGTTTAGGATCTTTAGTGCTTTTAAATGGAAGTTTGTAAATATACTTCCAATATATATTATTGAGATTAAATATTGTGTCCCATTTTCTTCTGGACCCTGGTACTGATACATTTGACCGAAGAAGAATATCGTAAATATGCCTACATCCTTTCTTACATTTATTTAAAAAACTAATATTAAGTGGTTGAATAGGTTGAAAACTATTAACAGGTTCATGTTCAATGTCAAGCGAGTCTAAGTATGCTCCAACTGAATGTATAATGTTATTAAATTGTAAAACATTTGTTTGTATATCATACTGATTTTGAAATTCAGCAAATGTGAGGAATCTTCCATTTTTATGGAACAAGTCGTTTATTAAAATGATGCCTTTTTCAACGAACCTGTTATCACAAAATGATTTGCCACCAATTTTAATATTATAGTTATACCAAATAGGTGTAGCAAGAAATTCACTCCAGGTGGTTGGTTGGCTTAAGTTCTTTTGTCAGTGTTGAGTAGCTCTGCCAAACATCTTTCCAAAACTCATTGTGCTGTACATTAACTCTTTTATTGACAACTTTGCATATGATGAGAAGATAGGAGAAATAAATGTTACCAATTGTAAATATTTTGAAGAATTACAACTAACCCTCCTAAGCCGAGTTATCTTCAATGCTGACATGAATTTTGTCAGATCAATCATTCTTATTCCCCCATGTTCGAAGTTATTTGTTATTACATTTCGTTTTATCTTATCTGGAGCTCCATTCCATATGAAATTAAAGAACAAGTTTTGAATGTATTTGGTATTTGGTATTTGTTTCAATTTTGGGATTTGGTAGTCCAATAATAACATGATTTAGTTTTGATAATACTAATGATTTAATTACAATATTTTTACCTATTGGTGAAATTATTCTTTTGGACCAAGCCAGAAAAATATTTTTTATTTCTTCAATTTTTGAACTATAATTCATTTCAACAATATTATTCAGATTTACAGAGAAGTTTACTCCAAGTAATTTAAATTCTTTTTCCCATTTTATTCCTAAATGTTCACAAATCACATGATTGCTATTTTTCAAAGATCCAATCCAAACTGCCCTTGTTTTGTCTACATTTAACTAAACCAGAAATTTTAGCATAAAATTTTAGTAGCTTAATAGTATATAAGAGAGATTTTTCTGACCCATCTAGCATCAATGTTGTATCATCGGCATATTGGGAAATAAGAAATTCGGATTCATTTACTCTAATTCCTCTAATATTAGTCTCGTGTTTTATCAATATTGACAAAATTTCGGCACAAAGAATGAAAAGGTCAGGGGATAAAGGATCTCCTTGGCGGCAGCCACGATGAGCAAAACACCATTCTGATAAGTGGCCATTTATAATAACACTTGACTGAATATTTTTATATAAAACATTTATCCATCTTTTAAAGTCACTTCCAAAATCAAAGAAATCTAAAACCTTATTCATGAAACTCCATGATAATGAATCAAAAGCGGTAGCAAAGTCCAGTAAGAGTAGCATACCTGGTTTATTAAATTTTTCTGTATAGAACAGAATGTCATAAATGAGTCTAATATTCTCGCCAATGAAACGCCCAGATAGAAAGCCAGTTTGATCTTCTATAATTATTTTGTTCAAACCTGTTTTTAAGCGCCTAGCTATAATTGCAGAAGCTATTTTGTACGAGACGTTTAAAAGAGATATCGGTCACCAATTTTTCAGATGCAATTTATCCTTGTCTCCCTTTGGTATACATGTTATAATACCTTGTTTCTGTGTTACAGAAAGCTCCCCTACATCAAAACCGTAGTTTATAGATCTTACGAGAAAGTGACCTAGATCTAACCAAAAAAATTAAAGAAAGCTGCAGTGAAACCTGAGCTTCCAGGAGAAGAACTATTTGACATTTGTTTTAGACTAAACAGCATTTCATCATATGAGAGTTTGCCTTCTAAATTACTTTTATCTTCTTCTGATAATTTATTAATATAGAAATTTGCTAATAGATTACCCAGGTTAACATCTTGAGTTATTTTAAAAGCGTACAAATCTTTGTAATGTCTTTCTGTTTCCTTTAGGATATTTGCTTGAGTATTTAAAATATTTCCAGATTTTGAGTATAGAGAGTTCATTAGTTTGGAGGTAAAATGTCTATTTTCTAAATTGCAAAAGTATTTTGAAGGTTTTTCCCCTTCCACAACCCATTTTGCTCTAGATCTAATAAGAGCCCCTTCTAGTTTTATTCTTCTTAAATTTAACAATTCTGTGTTTTTAACCTTTAACAGACCAGCATCAAAATTTTCTGTATTTTGAATATCTTCTATTTCTTTAATTAATATCTGCTCTCTGGAAGTATTTAATTTTTTCTTGTAGGAAGCATAAGCTATAGTCTTGCCTCTTATTTGCATTAACAAAGTTTCAAAAAATAATTGGTCATTTATACATAAAGCTATATCTTTATTACTGATTTCTTGTGGAGCTATACTGTTATTTTGATTATTAGAACTGTATTGTATTTTTACATCTTGTATTAAAAGTTTTATTTGTCTCATATATTCTATGTCTTTCAAAAGCAAATTATTAAATTTCCAATACGAATTTCCTTTTTTGAATTTTCCTAATTCAATATTTAACACCACTAGTGAATGATCAGTTCTATACCCTGGTAAGATGTATGCACTTTCTACATCAGTAAACAAATTACCTGAAATTAGAAAGAAGTCAAGCCTGGCTTTCTTCATGGGGTTTTTCTTGAACCAAGTGAATTGTCTTTTTTTCTATGTTTAGCTCCCGCCAAGGATCAATAAGGTCACATTCCATCATCGTCTGAAGTGCAATTTCACGTGAATTAGGGTTATTTACATTTTTATAATTAGAACAATCTTTCTCAGAATGAAGTATCAAATTGTAGTCTCCGACAATAATACAGTTGCCCTCAGCTTGTGAGACTTTATCTTTTACTTTTAAATAAAAAGCTGGGTCATCTCTATTTGGACCATAAACACATATTAATAAAAAATTCAGATTGTGTATTATACACTCCATTATTAAAAGATTACCATCATTGTCTTTTTCTATATTTTGCAACTTAAAATCAAAATTGTTATTGATAAGGATGGCAACGCCTCGTCATTGACTACTAAAGTTGCTAAAAACACACTCGTAACCCCACTGACTTCTTATTATTTTTAAGTCCTTATCAGTGAAATGTGTATCTTGTAAGAAATATATGTTAAAATGTTTGTTTTTTAAATAATTAAAGACATCGTTTCTCTTTAAATTATCCCCAAGACCTTGAACATTCATTCATGCTAACTTCAATACTTCAGACATTAAATAACAATACTTTAGAACCTATGTATTCTGGGATTTCCCCGCCAGTGTGGACAATAGACCGACCTATACTGCAAAGCTGATAGTCCCCGCTCTCTTCATCATACTGAAAAATTATTGCAAAAATTTGGTAAAACATAGCTTGAAGTTCAAAATGAAGGAGTTATCAGAGTGAAATAAAACAATAATAAAATTGCTTTACAATAATGAAAAATAATCTGTATATTGAAAAAAAAAATTGTAATGCTGTTTAAACTATTTTAATTATTTTCCATATGAATTCCAGTTTAAGACAGACAAGAAAATATTTGATTAGTTATTGTTTAACTCTTTACTCAATATCTACGCATCATAATGCATGTGCAGCCAGCGCAAGTCCGGATCAGCCGGTATTTATATATCTGATAATTATCAGAATTGATTTGTTTCCAAACGACAACTAACTGAGCTTTATTGGTGTTTATATAATTATATAGACACGAGTTAGAACAATAAATGAAAACGAGTTGAAAAAGTGTTATTATTGAATTATAAAGGTTTTAATTGTTTAATTTTTATATACAATGATTGAAATGCTTTATTAAACGTTTTATAAGAAAAAGTGGCAGTAAGTTTTTAACTGTAAGGGGAGATACATCTTATAATCTTTCTTGAGAGATTAAATCTGATTGGTAATTCTAAACTTCAATTTTATGGGTTCACTTGTTACCCTTTTAAGGGAAATTCTAAGCAAAAGAGCGGATCATTACCTCAGTGGTTAGTGCGTCTGTCTCTGAGTCCAGGGATCGCTAGTTCGATCCCCCGCTACTCCAACTAAAATTACTAACAGTCTTTCGGAAGAGACGTTAAAACCCAGGTCCAGTGTAGTAGTGCTTAAAAGAACCAGGGACGATTCTGGAATTTGAGAGTCCTCTGTATCAAGATGCACTATCCTTCAAAAACCTTAAATGACTAACACTGTTCTGGAGGCGTCGCTCATATTGTCTTCCGGTGGCGACGATAAATCAAACTAAATACACACAAAATTCTAAGCAAATTTGTCATTGCTTGTTGACGTACAAATAACCCACCCGCCCAAAGCCCTCGTTATATATCGTTGTTAATGTTGTTTGTCTTTTACTTTTGAAAGGTACTGTTTAAATTTGTTCTTGTGAAGTTTGTGATGTTGATTAATTTATCAACTGGACTGTGTTGATATATAATGCATATACATTTGTATGTGTATTTCTTGTAGATTTATGTATTCGTAAAGTTATATGCATGATATGAATTGACAAGTATTGAATAATAATTTGAGGGCGATTTTGTGTTTATATATCTGATAATTATCAGAATTGATTTGTTTCCCGACGACAACTAACTTAGCTTTATTAGTGTTAATATAATTATAAAGTCACGAGTTGGAACAATAAATGAAAAAGGGTTAAAAAAATGTTATTGAATTATAAAGGTTTTAATTGAACCATCTTCAGAAAATTGAAGAAATGAAAGGTAGTTAATGTATAATTTAAAAAAAAATAAAAGTCTTACTTTGTTCTATATAACTACAAGCCAAGCAACTTCTAGTTAAGTGTTCTAGCTAAGTGTTTTCTCGTGTAATGACTGATTTAAAAATACGGTCATTATTTATCATTTAATATATTCCTAAATCTTACAGAGTTTCGATTCTCTGCAACATACTGTTGTGTAACAAGTTTTAAATCAATATCCTTTTTTTTCGTTTCAGTTGTACAGAAGAAGAAAACTTTTTCAAAGACATTATATCAAGACATCATTTTCTCCACTAAATGAAAATAAAAAGGTGAAATATGCATATCAGGAATTGTAAAAATTCAGAAAAAAACAGCCTCCCCACTCAGTCAAAAAAGAAGATAAGAATGATATTAATATAAGTGATGTTTATGTTATGCCCGACATGAAGATCAACAAGGCGGGCCATATTATACATAGCTATGGGGAGATCTCGGAAGCAGCAGGTAAACCATTTAGGAGAGTTTATATTAGGGTGAAGTTGGAAGAAGAAAAAGTGCGTTCCGTAGAATGATGATTAGCAACTGGTGCAAATCAAAAGAACCACTTCAAGAGCCGACGAAAACTAATGAAGATATAAAAAAAAATGAGATCATTCGATTTCTTATTTTATCTTCCTCTTCGTATGCTTAAAGGAACCAACAACATTCAAGAAATGATCCAGAAATATTACGGAAACCTAGCCAGTATAGAAACATTAGAATACGTAATGCAGACAATGCCCGAGCGTTGTTGCAGATGGTCTTGACGAATTGAAACCAAACGAAACTGTAAGCTTTCGAGAACACGAAACGGATTACTAAATGCACATTGGTATGGAACAAGTAACGATAGTAACGACTTCAAGACCGTCAGCGATCGGAATTTTGAATTTGAAATCGGAAGATTGCGAAGAATGCGATATGAAAATAACACTAAATGGCATACGTAAGAATATGATGCAAACAATGATAGAAAAGTATGTATCGGACGGAGTAATTAAACAGGCCGTTTTTCTTAAGATCAACAATATAAACTTTAACCATCTTGAAAGAACACCACTTTTGTTGAAACAAATTATTTGGCTTTTAGGCAATGGTATTAACAAATTTAATTCCATAACTGAATTATACAGTATGCTAGTAAACATTGCACTAAGATGGAACGAAAAGAAAACACCAGGTGGTCTACAAGGAAATAACCTTCAAAAAGCTACTTCAAAATATGAGGGCCTTGCACTTCCAAACCTGTTACAAAGTAATAAATTCCTGGCATGTCTAGTGCACCGTGATATTATTTTTGCTTTGGGAAAGTTGGCTTTCGGGTTACTGACGACAAAATCTCCGATATGTTTTGGGCGCTACGAAATGAACGCTTGCGGACTTGATGAACAACTCATCGCTCAAATTATAAAATCAGGGTTCCTTACTGAAGAAGTTCGATTTGATCAAACATTGGAAGACACTGAGTTCTCTTTCATAAATGCCTCATTCCTAGAATATTTTGCTGCCTTGTACGTTGCTAGCCACAAATAATCAAGAGAAATGCCGTCTTCATGGTCTTGCACATTATTCAGTTTTCGAATATTTGCTATTCTGTCTGGAAGATGTAAGTCTTTAAATGATGTCCTACAA
This sequence comes from Corbicula japonica, assembly GCA_038501625.1. Classification (NCBI taxonomy): domain Eukaryota; kingdom Metazoa; phylum Mollusca; class Bivalvia; order Venerida; family Cyrenidae; genus Corbicula; species Corbicula japonica. Next base: position 1,254,365 of record JAZAYU010000016.1, read on the forward strand.
ATTGAAAATATTTTGGTTATGGTCTGTGGACTTGCTCCGTGCATGACTCACGATAGCATATACATGAAAGCGATACACAATTGTTTGAAAATAGCTTTAGTGTGATATTCGTCAAATACTACGAATTTATGTTACCTAGACAGAGTAGGGGCTTTCTTCACCGCTGTATTGCGGAATGTAAATTAAACGAACCTCAGCATGTCCTTAAAGTTCCAGTTTTAAATATTTTGCTTAAGCTTGGGGACGAATATTGTACTTTTGATGACTTTTTGGAGACATCTGTACTTCATCTCGTCATCCGCAACTTGGACGAAATTTGTGTGCAAGCCTTATTCAATTTTAATAACCTTCAGACATTTGGTATACATGATTGCAATATGAAACACTATCAATTATCATTACTGGCAGCCTTTATTAAAAGTAAAGTGACGTTAAAAGATATTCGTTTGAATTCTCTGTATTGTATTGATCACAAGTGTTCAGATCAGTGTAAACAAGTATTCCTTGGGAATGTGATCATAAATGTATGAATAACTGCGTTATTGCTGATCTAACCCATCATGGTGCGTTACAAACCTTGGAGGTCATCGACAATCAGAATTTAGGTTTTAATGATATTTACATGAAAGAACTTTTAAACTGCCGAACTGATCTAATTTTAACTTTTCTAAGTAGTTCTGTAAAATTAGAGGAATTAGAGATCGACGGCTTGGGAAGTATTATTGAATGCTCGCTGTCACAGCTGAAAATACTTTAAAATTAATCTTGGAATGTTGACTGAGAATTCCCATGATAGGAAAAATAGAACTTTATGATTTAAGGAGTCTGACTTTAAAGGCTGGTGCAGATTTGTGGATAGCCTGCTTACGCTCTCTCAGTCTGTTTCTGTGAAAGCACGTTATATGTGGTTTACTAACCTAGAAGACGAAGAAATGAAAGAATCATCTGAAGTTTTGAAATCAGCAGTGCATTACATAAAAAAGAGAGAAAACGAGTTTAACGTGCTCATTGAAACGGGCACACTGAAATTTGAAACTGTGAAATAACAGGGTCATCCCGAAAATTATCTATAACTGTTATTTCTTAACATTTAAATGACTTTGACAAGAAAACGTTTTCGAAGTTGTGTTCTATTTGTCTATTTACGGATTGCAAAAATGCTCATTGGGTTGAATTATCCACAAATTTTAAAGTAGTTTGTCTTAAAAGTTAAGTTACTTCCAAAATAAACATTAGACCTGAGATAATTACAAACACTATCATTCGAAATAATATGTTGCAAAAGTTGTGAATGCCGCACACGACGTAAAATCATTAAAGTACTGGAGTTCATCTTATTAGCAATAGCACCATGTGAAAAATCTGGTCAATTTATCCAACAGCATTTTGTTGTTGATATGATAGTAAAATGAAAAGATAACTTAAATAAATTCTAGAAAGACTACCATAATGGCTACATTCGATATCAAGGGCTAATCGTTTTGCTGTATCTATTAGAAACTTGAAAATAATACTATAAGCCCAATATCAGTGAAGAAATATTTTGTACTGCGGGCTGTATTTACTTTAGATCATATAAAATGAAATACCGGGTAAATGTAATTAACATAGCAAAGACACACACACAAACAAAATCTCACACAAACGCACGATCACACACGAGCACACGCGCACGCACACGCACGCACAAACACACACATACTTACACAATCACATACATACATACATACATACATACATACATACATGCATGCATGCATGCATGCATGCAAACACACAGACAGACAGACAGGCAGGCAGGCAGGCTGACTGGTCATTTATTTTATCATATTTTGACGATTTTAGATTAAAGTAGCTGTTTTCTAAAGAACTTACTTTTAATTTTATACTCATTTTTTATTGTAAACAGTCATGGTCTTCCAACCTTTTTACATATATGCTTGAAAAGTATTAATCTTTTGTCTCAGTGATAATAGAATTAGAAGTACACAGATTTTTCGAATTAAAAATAATCTCTTTTTCGATTAAAAACAGAGACTGAGCACGATTAGAACCAACGACTCTCTGAAATTAGGTCATAATATTCAAAGATTTAAATGTGAATAACCATGAAATCTAAGTGTAGAAAATTCGTAAGTTAATTATATATTCAAATAAACAAACTCAACAAAAAATAGACATTGGGACGGTTTGTGGTAAAACAGTAATCGCCACTGGGATAAAAAAGACGTTACTAGGCCACCGACCTCATCCTCACACCTGCCCTGACAGATTTTCAAATAAACAAACTTGTACATATTGCTTTGGAGAATATACTCCTATTGCACCTATTAGATAATATTGCATGCAAGAGCACATACACACAAAACACATGAAGCGAATAGCCCTGTCAAGATATATAGGTAGGTATAGGAAGTTATTCTATTAACTCGCTGAAAACAGTCTGAGAGAACATGCATTAAAAGATTAGCCAGTGCACGGCTGCAGAATTAAAAGACAAGTCTCAGGCTTCTATGTTATCAAACGTTTATTAGACCTAAAAACATCCTCCAAATCATTCGACAATAAAAAGGTGGAAAAAGCAGATATCTTGGCTCAAGCCTAATAAACATATTAACTATTCTTTTCAATTATCGAGATAAATAATTCTTGTGTTAACGAATCGTGCGCCGACTGCATGGTAACTGCACTGTTCATCAACCCCTAGCTGAACGAGTGCGTTTCCAAACAAGTCGAATATTTTCTCAAATAGCAAGTAACTTACTTGCTTTGATAACTGTTTTATAGGTCTTATGAACGTTGCGGTCATTAAAAGTGACGTTGTTTACGAAAACGATTTTTAGTTCGAGGTTAATGGTTCGCAACGGTATTTAGTAAAGTGCAAAAAAACAGCCTTACGGATAATTCATTAATTTGACTGATGTGTTGATTGTTAATGTATTTTGTTTAACTAGAAATTGCCTAAATACATAAATATACTACATTAAAACGGATTTATTTATTTTAATAAACAAAGAAGTATCATGACAATTTCTTCAAGATTACGCGTGCTAAGTACTATGAAGCACCGAATAGTAATTGAGTAAACTGTACGTAACTTAGTTATGTGTTTGTTATGATTTAGTAACAACTTAAGCTTAATAACCTACTAGTGATATCATAAATCGTCATTTTCCTAATTTTAATCATACTCGGGCTCGTGTGAACATCTGGGCTTTTGTGTAAAGGAAGAGGCATATAATCCAGGACCCACCAATCTTAATGTAAGCTAGTCAGATGCTTGAGATTTGAGACTGGCCTCAAGATTCAGTTGTAATGATCTTGGGCACATGATAATAAAACGGTGTTAAAATTAATCTACATACAACAAGGAAAAGACGTTTTCAGTGTACAGCTAGGCAAGAAAAGAGTCGTGTAATGTCGAACCCTTATCAAGCGCAAGGTATTTCAATAACATATTTTAATATTTATTTCACAGAACTGTCATGTTTTGCAATGAATCTTTTAAGCGGCATTTGAATACAAAAATAGAAATATGCACATCTGGAATATCCACATTCAGAAAAAACAGCCTTTCCGCCACATAGCAACCATGTAGAAGGAAGAAAGAGCATTGTGTCGCTGTACCTAAAAAGACGCGATTCTAAAACGTCGAACGATCAATTTGCGCAAATTTGTCTTTTGTTTGTTTAGAAGAACTTCTACTGCAACCGCTCGTTTTGCTAACAAATCAGATAGTCCACACAGAAGATGTGATATTTTGTAATATTTCCATTGGTCATTTTATTCTTCTCTTACAAAATGTAGTATAATTTGTGTACGTCTCCTAAAAGAGGTAAAGCGGAGACTGGTTTAAAAAAATAAATACACCACAAACAATCAATGTAAACAATAAAATTACGGGTGTTTTAATAATACTGTAATATCTCTTTTATACGATAGTTTTCTGGTGCAAATCCCTATCGTCTTTCACATGTACAGTGACTTCTATACTCTCAGGGTGGGTAATCAAACTGCACCTTACCATGCATTTTGTAAACTTAAGTCCCCCATCTTGGATGAAAATTGATAAGTTTTTTCTTTTACTCATTTAATAAATAACTCGTAAAATTGAGATATAGCTATGAACCTGCTACACATTTTTCGGAATCTTTTGGTACCTAGATGGAATATAAACTCTTAGTGGAACCAGAGTTACCCTGGTCATGGAAACTAAATCGGCGAGAAATATGCAAGGATTTTCAAGGTAAAGTGCATGGAAATTTGTCATTGTGTATGTTTTTCGCCAAGAAAGGTAGTTTTGTCTGTAATCACACCAAAAATTGAATTCCATTTTAAATTTCATGTCCCAAGACAAAGTTTTTTTGTCAAACAAAACACTATTTTGCAGCAAAATTAGCAAATATCCCTTACGCCTTCAGAACTGCACTTTACTATAAGGGATATTTGCTAATTTTGCTGCAAAATAGTGTTTTGTTTGACAAAAAAACTTTGTCTTGTTTGATTACCAACCCTGACGCTATCCAAAACCAAATGTGCACTTTGTTTTCGTTAAATGCCTTAATATGCCGCACCATAAATGAAATTCGATCATTTAAATTCTATAGTAAAACTATCTTTGATGTAATCTCAATTTTGATACCAAATATTTGGGCATTAAGAATAGCAGTTAATGAAAATCACCGAAAACAATGTGAACATTTTCTTTTGGAATAGAGTAAATATAGGTAAGGAATCGTGTTTTCATTTTCATATAACTGCCCTCATAAACTTTCCTGAAGATATTTATACCCTACAGAAAATGGAATACGCATACAAGGAACAGGCACACACAAAAAACGCTAATACAGGTCCCAAGGATATAAAACTGAGCATGGAAACCAGTCTCAAATCTCAAGCATCTGAATGGTTGAAATGGCGACTGGTCGCCAATTCAGCCAATCAGATGCTTGAGATTTGGTCGCCATTTCAACCATTCAGATGCTTGCGATTTGAGACTGATCTCATGGGCCCTGGATATACTTTCCTTAAAATTGTCAACTGGCAGAAGTTCGCCTCCTGACTCTTTCACGGTTTCATTTTGTGTGATATCAGAAACTTGCAGAGAGATATCGTCAATGACTTTACCACCTTTAACCCAATACAACAACCGACATTCCGAAAACTTTCAAATTTATGTTTTATTTATGATTTTAGAACGCCCAGCGGATGTGAAAAATGATCAAGCCCGGCCAGCATACCCTATTCGGCAATCAGCATATCCGGTCCATGAACCAAGTGCATATGGAAATAAACCACCGAAATCTGACTACGGAAGTACTAATCCTGCATTACCAGGTATGACGAATAGTAAGTGGTTAAAATTATATGTTGTCCAATGGAATTGCAGTATTTGTTAAATTTATGGGAGTTTTTCTATAAATCAGTACTTACGCATCTTTGAATGATTTACGTAGTAAGTGAATTGATTTGCTAATTATGGTTTCAATCACTTAGCCGTGAGTCGCACTTTGTTAATGCTCATTAACAAACTTTAATCTATACTTAAACTGCAAAAAACAACACAAGTTATGTTTAATGCCACACCTGACAAAACTAAAGCTAAACCTGACTAAGAACAACACATTTCTTAAGAAGTGGTACAATTAAATATGGTAGGCCTAGAATCAACGAACAACGGCGAAAAGAAGTTTTAATACTTTTTATCTCGGTAAATAATTTGATATTTTGATAAAAAACGAATCGCGGCAATACTTTAATTCACATACTCTCGACCTGCTTTAAGACATGAGTTTCTGAACACAAATGTTTAAAAGGAACTAACAACTCTAGAGCCACTGGCTTTGAAGAATTTTAAAGAAGCTTGTCAGATCTACGCTACTTTTACAGTTGTCATTTACCAGATTAAAGTTTAGTTAAACGATAGTTGCTCTACATTTTCTTAAAGAATCATAACTTATAACCCATCTCATTTTGTCTGATGTCAGCTGTCGTATTTCGGTAAGAAAACTTTGGACTAGTTAAATTAATTAACCGACGGTAAAACAAAAACTGGCAGTCCTATTATTTAAACGTGATTTCCCTTTTAGAGCGCACAATATACCCTATTCTGCGAGTTGTTAAGAGCACACAGCGTACCCTAATCTGCGAGTTTTCAAGAGCGCCCAGCGAACCCTATTCTGCGCTACCTTATTCTGCGTGTCTTCAGGAGCGCCCAATCCTGCGAGTTTTTAAGAGCGCCCATCGTACTTTATCCTGCGAGTGGCACTTAACATTTCTGAGTTTATATCAAATTAAATATATAAACCAGAGCAGCAACATTTTTTTCGTTCAAATTGTAGCAAAGTCAATAGCGCTATTTTATTAAATATATTGAGATTTACCTTTATGACTCATTTTTTACTCCAAAGTCCTTTATTTTTCAAACACAATGTAACACTTTGTTTTTTCTTTATTGAACCATTAATATATGGCATATTTATTTGAAATTTTGTTCAATATTTAACGTTTGAATGATGTTATGATGTTACCGTTTATGTGACGTATTATGTACAATGTATTTTGCACGTGATTGTGAGCCGTTTTCATCTAGCTCCTGGTATCTTTTCTCTCTTAGTCGTCATTGATACTAATGCCTTTGTAATTGAATGTCATGTCTGTTTTGCTAATGTTGTTTAAATTTTGAACCTTAGCGTTAAAGAAAAAAAGTTGAAAATTAAAATAGTTATTAGTAATTATCAAACGTATTTGAGATAAAAGGCACGTGTTTTTATCAACTTGGTCGATTCGGTAAAGCAAATAGGTCGTAAATTTGAAAAAGAAAACTCAAAGTGGAAAGTGCCTTCATTTTTTTTTCGAGTTTCCTCACGAAATTTCGCATACATTATAATCGAGCATATGCCTGATTCGGATGTGTGCTTACTTTTTTGGTATTCTAACTCCATGAACTTTATTGATTAAAAATTTTACGACAAAACGTTTGATTTCAATTCAAGAAAAGTATTCCTTACCAGCTTCGTTTTCGCTTAATATCAATTTATATTACCCCTCTACCTACTTTCATTTCAAATACTAAAAAAGTAAGCACACATCCAAATCAGGCATATGCTCGATTATATGTATGAGAAATTTCGTGAGGAAACTCGAAAAATTTTAGTGCGCGTTCCACTTTAAATGGGGGACGTCACGAGAAAAGGTGTCTGTGGATAATTTGTGACATTTTAGTTTTACTATATTTGAAAAACATTTGCACTTCTCTGTTATATTTCATAACTAACATTTGAATTAAACGTTTTAACAATACAATGTTATTTTTACCGAGAAAGCATAATAAGCATGTCTTCTGCTCGATTTCATGACGTCATTTCAAGGAATTACGCCAACTGTCCAAAGACAGCTTTTGCATGACGCGCAAAATCATATAAAGCTTCCTATTCGTCAATTCTTAGATTGTTTCAGTTTCATATTACTAAAATGTTTTCCGTCTCCATTAATTGTTTTATAACCTTCGAACCAGATTCTCTCTGTTGTAGATCTCCAGGCTGACCCTTCTCAGCAATCGTCATATCCGGGTCCGAAAACATTACCAGTGAAGAATGATTACAGAAATAATCAGCCACATGCTGGCCAGGGAAGTTCGCAGTCGGGTTCAGGACTTCCAGGTACAATGTGTTCCTACCCCATTTTAAGCCCCACACCCTCGCGGTGTAAAGTGTGACCCTAATGCATCCCAAGTCACAGCACCTCCATACACCATACATGTATAAACCCACCTCAACACCTACACCTCCCCACTGTCTCCAGCATTGGCGTGAATTGTCAACAACATTTTCATTAAATGTTAAACAATTATCTTACAGAAAAAACATCCGGTCAATAAAAAATATGCAAATTCATCGAATCACATATAAAAAAATAATGGCAAATATAAAAGAACTGTGCTAGAGGTGTCGCATCAACGGCATTCTAGTTATGGGAAGTACATCAACTTGGCTCATGAACCTATTTTAAATCAAAATTAGTTTGCTACTTTCAATAGATGTGTTTTTCTTCAGTGATTTCACGATAATCCGTCTTAATATTACTATTAATTTCAAAACTTTGTTTTGTTTCTCGTGTATGTGACAGGTTGGGTGGTTCCAGTGGTGGCCTGTGGCGGCGGACTGATTCTGATACTTATTGTAATCCTGGCATTTGTTCTTATCCGCCGTAGACTGAGACGTCGAAAGTCGAGTCTACCGCCGATCCATGATCAAGTACGTTTTAGTATAATTAACTATCCGTGTATCTTCGCCTCTCTCGGAATGTCAACGGAAGTTTACTATAGTAAATAAATGGATGGCAATAGCAACCGAAAACCGAGCATGCTGCAAATCGCGCTGCCACAACTACTCGAAAAAGAATGCACACTTGAATAATGTTGATGTACGCCATCATTTTATGTTACACTTAAATTCTTTGACAATACCGATTAATTTGAATAAAAACAACAAACGCTAAACTGTAATTGATAAAGGCACAGGCCATACAAATAAACCGAACCGAGCAATAGCAAGGTTTCAAGGACAGTAAAGAAGCACACTTAACGTCGGGCTTCTGATCTTTACAAGTTTAAATGTATCACTTGCACAGACCGTTTAATCAAAACTTTAAGCTTGCTGTAAAAAGCCAACGCTAACAAAGTATTTCGGAGTGCCATTATTGTTGTTTGATAAAAACTGTTCTTCATTTATTATTCATGCGTTCAATGTTTACATAAACTAGAAGATTAATTGGGTTTTTAAAATAGTTAATTGTTGTTATCAGTCATGTTGTTTATCTTCATGGTCAGATTTTACAAACGTATAATATTTTTAAAAATCTTGAATGAAAAAAAGATAAAATAATTATGAATTTTTCCTTAGAACGGACAAGAAAATGGTGTAAAACATAATGTATCTCAACTTTGTCTATCTTTTGAGCTGTTGGGTATTTTCAATACATGCAACATATTATAAGGAATGGTATTTATGAAGATATTGTCTAATTTTTATTTTGAAAATAACTTAACTTCCTTAGACCTTCAAAGTTTGTGTATTACCTTTTCCACGGAGCATGTTTGCGTTTCCTTAATGTTTTGATTTTTTAACAATCCCTCGTGAACCTAAATATAATTTGATGGTATTTATTTCATATGAATATTGTATTCCATTTTAATGTACATGCTCGGGTACAGAATAACATCTATTCGGCAAATTAAAATTCTGTGGGAAATTTAACAGATCTGGTTCTTGTACTGGGTATTACTCTAGCTTTATTGCACAAATATAACTTGTTACCAAACTTGACGTGCTAGTATACAGTATAGAGCAAAACACGGTGCTTTGTTGTTTTTAATCATAGACCACATTAATATGAGCATTGGTAGTTCTGAGTGAATAAGAAAACCTTAAGTTCAAGAATGGAATTAAACACGGGCAAAAAATCTTTAAAGAATGCGGCTGGGGGAAGGGGTAACCAATATGGCGCATTTAATAATATTTTCTGTATTTCTAGTATTAAGGTCTCCACGAATATTACATAAAGGTATATTGCTATAGATAAAGATTCACCAATATACATGTAGTTTAATACTTAAATAACTCTTGGTCAACAACACCTATAAAAGTAACTACGGCATGTTTTAAACAAGTATACAGACAAATTCCTTCCGGAAAAGTTTGCATGGGTGGAGAAAACCCTTTCAAAAATTATCCTTCAATAAAAATAATAATTATGTAAATTTTCTCGATTTTTAATTCAATAAATACTGATACATTTAGTTGTTTTCATTTAGTAACCCATTTGACAAGAAAGCAAAAAATTTACCTTTAGAACTAATGAAATTGTCCACCTATGAAAAACATAGCAAAACGGATTTTTCCGAAAGGCAAGTTGTCATACTCTGACTTAGGACAAAACAAATTCAGATGGCCAGTTGGAGCCGCATGAGGGACTTTATACTGTCTATGTGGGATTTCTGGAATTGTAAATGCAATACAAACTTCCTATTAATTGCATAGCTAATTAAAAATGATAAAATAGTAAAATAATTGAACTACCAACCGATTAATACACTGCGTACTATATTCTCAGATGTACGTGGACTACAAGGCGGGAAAACGCGCACCGTTGCCTATTCCGAGGTCAGACGATGACAAGAGCAATAACAGCGAGACAGCCATACAGAACAGCGGATCACTGACGTACGACTACTTGGAACCTGCGCAGAGTAACACCAAGTAAGCAGTCATTTTACATCATTCAACAATCCAGACTTTCTGGTGTAAAATTAAAATGGACGCTCGAAATATTTACTTTAAACGTTTACACGCCAGTTAAATGGCTGTCTAAGGCTGCAACGGTAGACAGTTAACTATTGTGCTAATTTGTCTTACGCGCCAGTTGCAGGCCCTAGCTGATACGTCGACGGCGGCAGTTGGCTGACAAGTTAGTCTACTACTTTATCGGCAGACGGTTGACTGGTTTGTCTACTGCTTCGTTGGCAGACAGTTGACTGGTTTGCGGCAGCAGCCAGTTGATTGGTTTGTTTACTGCTTCGACGGCAGCCAGTTGACCGAAGTCTTGGTTGTTTTATTGGCAGACTGGTTCGCCTCAGATTCAGAGGCTGTTGTGTCGACGGTTTCAGCGGCAGCTAGAATAACTACTGCTTCGTGGGCAGTTAGTTGTCATTGTAAACTGGTTTGTGAACGGTTTCCATGACAACCGTTCACGGTCACGTCTTCAGTTGCTAAAGAAATATTTATTTGACAAATAATCTAGATCACTAAAGCGGCGTACACTAAATAGAATCTGCTTTCTGGTTTGTTAAATGAATTAAGGACTAGTGAGAAACATTTGGTTTTGGCCATTATGCTGAAAAAAAAATCGTTGGAAATAAGAAAAAGGAAATACAAATAGCAGGTTACATAAAAGGAGATTTAGTCAACAGGCAAGTATGATAGTCTTCAAAAAGTGAAATTGGATACATTAATCAAACACCACTTTCATACGAATGTACTATTACGTGAACTTAACCTTTTCAGTGAAAGCAGAAAGGAAAGAAGTTCACAGCCTCATGAATACCTTGACATCAGCGGCTCGGAGGGGGAAAGTAACGGAGGGTATTTAACAGTTGCCGAAGCTGTCGACCAGACTAAAGACTCGAACACAGAAGACAATAGTCGGAAGAGTCGCGTGTTTAACATAGTTTAGCCCAGCATTGAAATTAAATCACTTTTTGGTTGATATGTGTGATTCCGAAATTTTTCAAATTCAGGGGATAAATTTGTTGACATGTACGCCAGTTGGCTGGACCTTGGTAAGACCATGAACGTATATCTGTTCAGTCTAATTTGGGTCTACACAGTCAGATCTGTAAATATTGCCTGACAACCAACTCTCTGGAAATAACTTTACTAAGGGAAGAAATTCGACTTAAGGATTCGATGAAAATAGATCGAAGCAACATAAGGGCCTCGCATATAATCCAGTGCGTGCCGAAACCAGCAGGCGTTATTAGGCATCACGTGATCGGAGACAAAATATATTCTGTTAACAATTTAAATCTAGCTTAACCCTTTACTCCATATATACGCCTTTTTACACATGTGCGACCAATGTAGATCCAGATCAGCCGGCACATCCTTGCTGTCTGATCAGGATCTGCACTGGTCGCATTTTGTCAGGGATAACCTAACAAATCAAAAAGCGAACAGTTTAGGTCCTGATCAGACGGCACAGACGTGCTGGCTGGTCTGGATCTAAACTGTTCGCCTTCGCAATAAAGGTGTATCTATGGAGGAAAGGGTTAACGTGCCCTTTAACCATATCATACGCATTTTATCGCATGTGCGACCAGTGTGTAACAGTGCACGGTCTGATCAGGATCTGTACTGTTCTCTTCAGTCTGGTCAGAAATCATATAATACGTCAAAAAGTAAAGTGTGTATATGGAACAGATCTGGATCTACACTATTCGTCCATGCCATGTAGGCGTATATAAGGAGAAAAGGGCAAAAACATGATATGCCTAGGCCTTTAGTTCTTGAATAATGAAACCTAATTCTCTGCTCAATGTAAGCCTTCGTAGTAATACAATTATCTATTCAATTTACTCGTTTTTCACTCTTATTCAAACGTGTGTATGTTTATCATAATCAACCATATTTGTATAAATCGTATTTTGCAAGGTTGTTTTGTGTTTTATGCTCTTTTAAAAGACGCCCAAGCATCGACGTTATGAAATACAATCTAACCATTTTTCGTTTCCCAGACATCTGGTATACTTATTCATAAATTTTACTGGTACAAAAGTGGTATGTAATTAGTTAATATTTAGTCGGTCTGAAAATTGGTCACATGGAAACCCGATCGCCACACTTGTTCTTACAAATCATTACAATGACCACTTGGGATCAACCATCGGAGACAAATAGTTTAAACTTTCGTGTTCATTTATCCACCCGTCCACTATTCTCTATCCACTGATAAAATATATCCCTGTTAAGAGCCTCCCGGTCAAAGGTCAGGAAAACTGTCGCTGTTTGTGTACGTTTTATCTTGGGGACAATTATAAAGCAAATAATGCCGACCTCAGGAGAAATCATGTGTTTTCCGGATGTTTATACGAAGATCCCAGCTCAGCCAGCGGAAAAGAAACCCGGACAGCTACCAGAGAAACAGATTAAGCAATTTTTCGAAGAGGTACGGTAGTATTTATAAATTACTTCCCTTTAACTTCGTTACTTTTCTGGAGGCTACCTAAGGAGAAATGTATTTAGTTCTCTTTAACATGTCGCTGTTGTTTTATATTAAAATTAGTTCCTCTCGGGCGGGCTATAGAAGTGGAGCATTAACAATATGTAAACATTATGCGACATACAGGAAAAAAAAGACGCCCACAGCTGAACAAATTCTCTCTCAGTGGATACTGTTGACATACCCGCGTTTCTGATTGTGTTTGTCATTATTTATTGTCACGTATAATCAGCAAATATTTATTCATATTGCGATATGAATCTCAAATTATTATTGCACGTCTTTGATAAAAATAGCGATTCGAACGACAACATCCTTATCACACAGTCACAGAACTTTTCAAAGAATAATACATGGATAATATAATAACTTTTACAAGCTTCCATTATTTCCTAAAAACGCTGCATTTACAAAACTTGCCTCTTGCAAGCTAAACTTTATAATTACATGTAGCTCCTACTTTCGACAAAACAGTTTTTTTAATATTTTCAAATGTTGTTTTCTGTGAAAAATTAAATGTATGTTGATACATTACGAACAATTGTGTAGTTAGTTAAGATATGGAAAAGAAATGATTTAACCATATATGTTGAATATTAAGAAATAGTGAACAAAATATTAACTGAATTTATTTAAATTCTTGGGGATAGAATTTGGTTGGTTTGTTGTTGTTTGTTGTTGTTAAAACAGAAGTTTCAAGGGTTCTTAAGTTCGTACTCTCTCAATTTTTAAATTCAATTGCAATTCTACATTTTTGGGGGATTTTAACCTCGTGGATCGATCTGGTCGCATGGTCCGCACATGAGTTCACAGCAGGCAAGCAAAGAACAGTATACTTACCGTAAGCAGATAATAAATCTAGAGAATCAAATTTTAATGATTTTTATTCAGTTATTCAGTAATTTATACTATTTGATGTACATAATTGTCTAAAACTCTTAACACGAAGACAATAAATATATTTATGGGTTCAGGGCTGAAGGTTATAAAGCTGAACAAGGAAAACAGTCTCAAATCTCAAGGATCTGGTTGGCTGTAATGGCAAATATGGTTTTTCATACACCGTTTCAACATGAACCTTGATGCCTTAGTGAGGTCAAGGTTCCTGATTTCAAGGTTTTCAAGGTGGTTACTCCACAAGGTTAATGTTAATTATTTGTGGAGTCATATTTTTAAATTGATCGTTTTTGTTGTGTTTTTTTTTTCTCTCTTTAAATTGATCGTATTATAAACTTTTTCCCATATTTTCCGAACCAGTTCTCTCTTTTTGTCCATCATGTTTGCTTTTATAGAAAGACTGAGTTATCTTAAGCGTATCTAATCCTTTTCAAACTTACGAATATGAGATCTTTTAGTTTAATTTTGGAATCAACATCGATAATTAATACTTTTTAAAATCGTTTTGTGTACTTAACGAGATTCATTTTTAGGGATACACAGTGGTGGAGAACTTCTTCACACCGGAAGAGCTAGAACCGTGCAGAGATGCCATATCCGAGATGGTGGAACTTCTTGCTAACAAGTTGCATGACGCGGGGAAAATAACAAGTAAGCAATAAATTCCGATCATTGTAACTTTGTAGCTATAGTTCTGTGGAAAATGCCAAACTTTTTTAATTACTTCAGTTACTTACTATTATCATTGTTTCATTTAAAGTACTTATCCCCCGACCCCTCTCCGGCCACCACGCCACCACCTCCAAAGTATTTAAACAGAAAAATGAGGGCGTTTTTATTGCATGATCACATCTTGTAAACTTTTAAGAATATTTTCAAATGATCTCACGCCACACACATGACAGTGTTGTTATTCACCCAGCGCGTTTATTCAAAGGATTATGTGCCATTCCCCTAAAACCAACGTGCCTTCATCGCCCCATCGTGGAGTATGCTAGAAATTGTACTATTCAAAGATACCCGTTTTGGGGTTTATCTCTGTACACTCGGTGTAACAGCTACGCTTAAACAACTACAATGTCCCTGTCTCGTTTAGAGTATGCAAGTTGCCATCCCTGTGCTACATCTGATAATATAAAACATGTTTTCAGCCACGCTAGAAATTAATTGAACCATATGCAAGGACCATGACATGAATGTAACACTTTCAAGAACATTATATTATTCATTATTTTAAACATTATAGAGTAAAGGAAAATAGATATTTGTCAACTTCGCATGTAATCAAAACCTTTATTTTAGACTTGTATAAGGAGTATGGCCTATTTCAAAGATTGACAAAGATAGAAGAAGAGTTTTCAGGGGCCAACATTCTCTTATTCAAGCACCAGAAAATTCCAAAGGTATGTATATATATTTTGCACATTCGGTGTGGCACAATCTTAACAACTTGTTCATATGATTTTTTGAGACTCGTTTGAATCTCGGAATAGTAATTGATATCACTCCTTACTCTGCAGGATTACAAAACCTGTTCACTTTTCAAACACTTCACAACCCATTATTTTAATTTCAAGTTTGATCGTCAAAATATACGAGTAATTGTTCTGAACTAGCTAAATCTCATAGCAACATTGGAACTGTTTTGCCGGTATTGATTGGATTTTTTCGTTGACAAAATGAATTTGTTTGGCTTATCCGTTTAGCATAAATTTAAGAACTTTGGAAACCCTATCAATCAACTCTGATGTTATTTATTCTTGGAACGTTTTATTAACTTTCGTTAAAAATTGTTCTTGAAAATTGCCGAAAACCATCCACAGAAATTCTGGAAAATTTCTTGAAAATCTACCGAAAGTAAATCAAAAGATGTTTTTAATGGGTCATCAAACTCTATGATTTATTGAATTATGTGTTTTAGTTGGGATTTGTGTTACTTAGTGAGAATGTTTATGCTTTTTTCAGGCGTTCCGAGATTTATGGTGCAATGAGCGTCTGTTGAACCTGATCGAGCAGCTGATTGGTCCGGATATCGCAGGTCATCCAGTGTGGAACATGCGCACAAAAACACCCAACAGCAAAGCCATGGATGTGCCTTGGCATCAGGGTAAATACAAATAGGGGTTGTTTTATTGGGTCGATGTCCCGCTGGCTGAGTAACTAAGCACGTTGCTTATTTTTTATATCTGGAGGCGTCCTCCGCGTCGAGTTCGAACCCCAAACAAGGTCCGGAATTATTTTCTTCTTTTGATTCCTCTTAAGAGTATCTTGGTTCATCCCAGGTAAAAGGATTGTGTGTTTATGTGCTTTACAACGGGTCCAGTTCTTTTCAGAGACAGCTATGGTATGGCAACCGGATAATCTGTTTCGAAAACATGTCACTTGTTTATATTTTATATCC
This sequence comes from Corbicula japonica, assembly GCA_038501625.1. NCBI lineage: Eukaryota > Metazoa > Mollusca > Bivalvia > Venerida > Cyrenidae > Corbicula > Corbicula japonica. The sequence continues at coordinate 1,270,440 of JAZAYU010000016.1, forward strand.
TCGGAGCTGGACACCGATGTTTTTTTTTAAATAAGTTTTAAAGATGTACAGCACTTTGAGCCTGGGGTTCATAGCACATTTTGAACTCATGCATACTTCGGTAATAGTGGATGATAAAAAACGGCCTGAACTAAAACGTCGATTACGAGCTGTTAAAAATTCAAATGCTACGTTGTAATACAGCGTCAGTAACGCATAATTCATTTATTCGAATTTGTATAAAAATGAAATTTCGGCATTTGTCCTTTATGTGCTAAAAGTGTTCCCTGAGAAATTAATTTATTTCACAGCACCCGTATTGTTTCTGTTTCAACGTTTTTCACCATTGCAGACAGTGGATATTTTAGTGAGGAATCTTACGACCATCTAATACCCACAGCATGGATACCTTTCCTCGATGCAAATGAGGAGAATGGTTGTATGCAGGTACTTGAAAGTCTATATACTAATGAAAACCATGTTGTGGCAGTGTTTGACAAATACAATTTGTCAGTTTGTGAGAAAAAGAGTCCGGTGGGTGAGGTCCACTTGTTGACACATTTTGAGATGGAATAAACTTGGTTATATGCGAAAGTCCGAGGAAAATTGATGTAAAGTTACAAATGGTTGACGATATTGTTGTTTAACACACGGTTCATATTTAGTTTTTTCGTGCCGTACAAGTAACAAAGCTGATACTGTTCCATGAGACTCTCCGCAGAGAAATGGTATTTGGCCTTTCTTCAAATGTCATGAACTGATTGTCCTCGTCATGTCAAACAGATGTACATTAGATACGACTTTATGTTGCAGATGGCACGTTTCGGCCACAAGCTTGGGAAGGTTGGCAAACACACGTGCTGTCACAGTGACACGTGGTTCATCGACCTGTCGGAAGATGAGATGAAAAATTCTCTTGGTAATTTAAATAAATATAATTTCTACTTTTTAAAGTTTTCTTTCACATTATTTGAATTAATAAATACTTATTGTCTTCTCGTCCGAGGGGAAATAACTTACGAATTTTTAAAAAGTTTTCGTCAGGCTCAGTAGGTGGGATGTTCGGGCTCGGCTTTGATATTGTTCGATCCCCAACAAGAGCAGCTACTCTCCGTGGCGATAATACTCCAAACAGAGGTGCGCACATCTGTGGGGAAATACAGTAACCAGCCGGTATTTTTTTTAATTTTGAAAAACAGAATTTTTGGATTTAAGATGTATAAAGACCTAATACAAAAGTGATTTTCACGATATATTTCAATGCTTATTCAGCAGTGAGATAAAATTTTAATTTTCGTATGCTTCATATATATAAGTCTGAGCCAAAAATGTGATTAAAGGTCAGTTTTACATTTCGAGATTTTAGTGATTGTTCAGTTGAAAGATCGATCTATGCTCAAGGTTATAAATGAGCATGGAAACCAGTCTCAAATCTCAAGCATCTGATTGGCTGAAATGGCGACTGGTCGCCATTTCAGCCAATCAGATGCTTGAGATTTGAGACTGGTTTCCATGCTCAGCTTTATAACCTTCAGGCCTAGTTTCAACCAGTCAGCAACTTAAGGTTATAGACTGGTCTCCTCATTTTATTTTACCCTGGCTCTCTTTGAACTAAAGAACATATTAAATTTCCTTTTTTAAACAGACGTGGACGTGGAGAAGGACCTGGTGACATGTCCCATTCCATATGGAGGATTTCTGTTATTTAGCAATATGATTCCACACAGAAGGTAAACTTCGTCTCTATTGGAAAAGAACTATTACATGTATGACTCCATTTTTAGAATAAAGAATTGATTATGATTTCACAAATGCTAAAAGTTTTAGAAAATTCTGTTGCTTTTTTCTTGATAAAGTACAAGTGTTCCAAAAATTTGAAAATATAAGTATAAGAGTATAAACTTTACATAGTAAATAAAGATTTTGCATATATGTCACGACTGCCAGGTTCAAAATTTAGAATCAAGATTTATGTTAATGATATACTTTTTTAAACTATATACATGTTTTAGAATCAAGATTTATGTTAATGATATACTTTTTAAACTATATACATGTAATTGGAAACTTTGAGCAGAATAATCGTAAAGTGCAGCATCGTTGTATTTTAATCTTGCATTTTACTGGGAGAATCACAATACTAGTATTTATGTTTTAAATTATCTTTAAATGTGTTCACCTTAACTGGAGTTTTACGAATTTTATCACCACACCTCCGCTACAGACCGCTCATACTCAAAATGAACATGATATTTTTAGTGTGTGTATTGCTTCACTTATCATTGTTTTCAAGATGAAAACAATGAGATGTTAAAAACAACAGACCATATTGTGTAACTAACCATCACGTTTGTTTTAGTTTACGTAACAGATCTAACGATATCCGCTGGAGTATTGACCTACGTTGGCAGTCACCCTTAGAAAACTATGGTTTCTACGACATTGTTGAAGGGATTGTGTTCAGGTCCTCTACTGACCCATGTGTGAAACCAGACTGGGACAAATTTCTCTCCGTGGATAGAAAAGAAGTGTGGCAGAAGAAATACTTTAAACAGGTATGTACAACTGATATTTTGCTGGGAAGCATAAAATATTGGGCTGAGTATTTTAAGAAGCCAGTTATATGTGATAAGCGAAAATAAGAGACACCCTTGTTCAAGTTCTAGCGATAAAAAATGTTCATTAATAATGATAATGGTCCACCCCAATTTTAGTGTGTGTTCCCAGCTCGAAAATAACCAGTTACTTTATGTTAATGCCGAGGGGTTTTCTGTGAGTAATAAGTGTGATTTAATTTTGCGAGGAAGAATTTTCACCCAAGACATATTTGCGCAAGCATTAATTTGTACAATTTTATTTATCATTTTATCTACTTAGAAATTTTATAACATAGTGTAATTTCAGTGGGGTTTGAATTCGTGCATAAACCCTGCCACGAAGTATGCAAATTTAAACCTGCGACAAATATAATGATAGCAAGGTATTGATAGCCTATAGTTGATCAGAACTAAAGTCAGAAACATGGTACTGACGTGGGTCTACACTGTTACCAGTTGTCAGTCTTTTTTGGGCATACCAGCTCAGAATTAACCTAAACAATGAAATGCGGAAAGTTGTTGGATATTTATTTTCTTATGAATGTCACTATAATCTTTTGCTGATTTGGTTCTCAGCTGAATCACTCAATTTTGAATAAACTAACAGAAATTATATTAATGTCCAGGTTGTTGAAACAGACCAGTTTGATACTACAATAACAGGACCATGGATTGGACGGTGGGAGTTGACCAATGAAAACAAACATACCAAAGCCTTCACTAATTCTGCAAGATAGAAATGACCTTTAGTGGACCAAACACCTGGCTTGGATTGAATCAGAATAAAAAAGATATTTTATGAGAAATATGACCAGATTAGGTCTTTAATTTGTACATTTGTAACAAAGAACATCTTTAACTACTATACATGCCTTTGTTTGAAAGTTAATTAAATATGGAGCTTTTCTTCAAAACAGCAACTTTCTTCAACATAAGAGCTTTTTATTCTAACAGCAACCCAATCTGTGATAAGAATTTGCCAGTGTTTAGCTCAGAACTATGTTATTTATATAGAATCATTAAGTAGAGAGAATTGTTTCACAATGTTTTCTCTATATAATAATGTACTCTTTTATTAATGATTGAAGCATGTATAATGTAATGGGTTTACCGTTAGTGATGATTATAGTATTCACTTCTTTTAAAACAGCATTTGGTATTTTTATTAAATTCTATGTTTTAATTATTTTAAAGAAAATTGTAAATTGTTAGAGTGCAGCTGTAAACCCATACAATTCTGAGATTATTTAGCAACACCACATTTTTAGCTATGATAGTTTATAAACATGTGGTTACATATGTGAGTGCAACAGTAATGAATCTTTTAAGGAGATGTTATTTATCCAAGAAACCTGGGAGTGGTGGGGGGTAGAAAAAAACTAAAGAATTCAAATTGATTTGCCTGTCCACTGGCTCATGAACAAAAACTACATCACCCAAGCTGTTATGTATTTGTTTGAGCCAATACTGAACCTTTCAGTTCCTTCAACTTATGGGTCAAGTGCCAGTCCTAGTCATTTATCACTTATTATAATTATTTTTTGCAATGTAAAAGCCATTTTAAACTAGCTGTTGTTTCATAAGATTGTGCAATAAACAGATTTGTGATGTTTATACTTGTGCTTTACAGTAATTTATTCAACGACTGAACACAAACTGATGTCCAGAGTTCAGTTTATGTTTTGAAAGCCACATGTCTGTAACTAGCAGGTTTCTTAACCCCATCAATATGCCTTGGCAACCAGTGAAAATCCAGATCAGCCTGCACATCTATGCAGTCTGAATTGGATTTACACTTGTTGCTTTTATGTCAGAAATAATCTAATAAATCTTAAAGCAGTGTAGATCCTGACAAGATGGCACTAATGTTCATGCAGATCTAGATCTACAGTTTGACCATGGAATAAAATAATATCCATGGTGTAGTAAAATGTCCCACAAAAAAATTCTTCAAGAAACATTACATGTATCTTTAACTTCCTTGGTGCTAGCAATATTTATGACATATTGAAGAGAAAAAGCCGAGGGACATAAAACTTAATGGAAAGCCACCCAAATAGAGCAAAAGGACAAGGCAGGAGAGTCCAGTCAACAGGTTTGGATATGCATCTACACTCCTCTCCCATGTGATCAACTCCACATTTCAGAACCTGACACACAAAACAAAGACCAATTAAAGAAACAACTAACTAATTAGTAATTTAAAAGTTTTAATAATCATAATTTGTAAAGTGTTATACATGTAAAAGATTTTAGAACACTGAGCAGAAGTCTAAGAAAACTAACATTACAAGACTTCTTGAAATGTCCATCCTTGCATTCATGTGTATACAGCTCATTCAAAACTATGCCCTGTCCGGCCAAATGAACACTGTTTTTTAATAAAAGATTATTAAAAATAAGACAGTTTCTTAAAGTAAGCAATTGAATAATAAAATTCTAAAAGTACTTGATAAGATGGTACACAACATTCATGACAAAAAAGCTAAGAAAGGTGACCAGTATCCATTCTCAAGCATCTGATTTTTTGAAAATGAGACTGGACTTAAAATTGACAAACTAAAAGATTACAGATTGAAGACTGGTCTCCATTCTTATTTTTATGTATTTCTCAAAAACACTTTTACACCCTTTACGCCAAAGATATATCTTTATTTGGTGTCGGACAGTGTACATCCATGCCGTCTGATCAGTATCACTATGGGGAATCACATGATCAAAAATAATCTCTAAACAAATGTAAAACAATGAAAAATGAAGTATATTTTGTCCATGGTTTGTGTGAAGCTTTATTATGTAGCCTATCATATGCCTACTGGAAGGTATAATTATACTGACAATATTTCGCTCATGACCTCTTCCTCACAATTCAGAACACCCAAGCACTATAAAACATGGCACTGCAGAGGTAATCTGGTAAAATTCTAAACAAAACACTTGTTAGCAGTTGTAGTATAAAACATATAGTCTGTGGTCATAGGATAGTACATTTATAAATTCTATTTGTGTAACTCAGAAATGAAAACTTCACAATATTCAAAATTTCCCTATAGCTTAGAGATTATTTTAATCATGTGATTCCCCACAGTGAGTATCTACACAGTTCACTTCATTATGGGTATTACTGAACAACATGTGACCAGTGTAGATCAAGATAAGACAGCACAGGGCTGAAGGTTATAAAGCTGAGATTGGAAACCAGTCTCAAATCTCAAGCATCTGATTGGCTGAAATGGCGACTGGTCGCCATTTCAGCCAATCAGATACTTGAGATTTGAGACTGGTTTCTGTGCTCAGTTTTATAACCTTGGGCACTGGTGTGCTAGCTGAACTAGATCTACACTTGTCTCACAAGTTTAAAAACATGTGGAGTAAATAAGGAGTAAATTGTAAATACATTTCATACATCCAGTAAGGTCTCAAACAACAACACCTTGCTTTAACCCTTTCATCCATAGATACGCAATAACAATTTTTACGCATGTGCAAACAGTGTAGATCCAGATCAGCCAGCACATCCGTGCCATCTGATCAGGATCTGCACTGGTCACATTTTGGTCAGATATAACCTAACGAATAAAAAAGCGAACAGTGCAGATCCTGATCAGATGGCATGGATGTGCCGGCTGATCTGGATCTACACTGTTCGCCCATGCAATAAAGGTGTGTCTATAGAGGAAGGGTTAATACCTTATCTTCTAAAACTGAGAGTAAGAAAATTCTTATCATTGATTTTCAAACCTGTGAAAAGAGATCTTCTCTGCTACTATAGAAAATTGGTCATTATTAAGAGATAGCCTTTTTTCAAGGCAGCATTTTAAGCAAGTGTAAAAGTGGTCCTTACAGCAAGATGGTCAGCATTCAGAGATGGTATTTAACCTCAAATCCTTACAATTACATTTAAAAAATACTAGAAAAATATTATATTTTTAGGAAAATTTAAATAATCTTGGTTTTCATTAAAAGGAACTCAGCACAATTGTACAGGGATTGATTTTGTTGATTTGCCTATCCACAAAAAACTGTACATGTATTTTTTGTTGAACCCTTTACTTAATATATATGCATTCTAACGCATGTGTGACCAGTGTAGATCCAGATCAGCAAGTACATCTGTGCAGCCTGATCCAGTTCTGCACTAATGCATCTTGGTCAGAAATACTCTAATGAATCTAAAAAGCGAATAGTGTAGATCATAATCAGGTACACAGATTTGCCAGTTGATCTGGATCTACACTGTTTGCCCATGTCATAAAGGTGTATATATGGAGTGAAAGGTTAACATACCTTCAGCATATTCTAATATTTGTTTTAACCCTTTCCTTGATATATAAGCATTTTACGCATGTGCGACCAGTGTAGATCCAGATCAGCCGGCACATCTGTGCCGTCTGATCAGGATCTGCACTGGTCGCATTTTGGTCAGAAATAACCTAATGAACATGATGAATCAAAATGTGAAAAGTTTAGATCCTGATCAGACAGCACGGATGTGCAATAAAGGTATCTATACAGGAAAGGGTTAACTAACAATACCAGTATATGTACCACACCAACATGTGGCACAGTTCTCCCACAGGAGATGACAACTCTGAATTAAAAACACTCGTTTCAGAGGTCCGCAAACACGAACATTTTGATTTTCTGTCCAGGGGAATTAATGAGGGGCTCAAGAATCGAACCAGCGACTCTTGATCTTGAAGGCTTACACAGACAGACAGGCTGCTTAAAAATTTAATACTGAAACAATAAACAGTTCTGAAACTTCAGTGGAACTTTAAGAATACAGAACAATGGGGAGAACTTTTATCATAACAATTACCTTTCAGAGCCTTCATCAAATCCATTCGTAAACTATCATATAAAAAAAAACCCAACAGACTATTTTACTGTTAATATCTATATCAAAATCCAAAAGGCAAAAATGCTGACAAAAATCAAAGGACACCAAAATTAACAAAATTAGAAATTTACAAATTTAATTCACTAGCCAAATTCTCATGACTGTAGTCTCCTTTGTAAACAGTGCAGACCCCAGATGTAGGTATTCAGCTATAAATTACATCATTATGTTACACCGGACATTAATATATATTTACATTCCTATTAATTTCTTCGTTTAACAAAATTCGGTTCATTTTGCATGAACCGCATGACCCGTAATGACGTCAGTTACGTCATGGCTGTTACTATTGAAAACTCCCACGTATTACTCCCCCTTTTCACTTAATACTAATTTTTGAAAGCGTTCGACTTAAGTTTATTTAAAGAAAAAAATGAATAAAATGTAAATATAGCGCGCTTTATGAATTTGCCAGCTCTCGCGTGCACGTCCAATCTGCATGAACCGCACCAAAATAAGAATCATTCCTTAAATATAAACCTGTTTAAAAGCAAGACAAGTTCAGTACAGTATGCTACTTGATTAAATGGTGCAATACAAAAATGCCAGTGCAAGAAAAAACAGCAAATCTAAATGTTGCAAATAAAGTCTTGATTGCTAGGTATGCAACAAATTAACTTGTCCTAATGTTCAAGTCTTTTAAGATTATTAGACCATATTTGGAGCATGATGCCAATGCCACCCTCTCAAAATCATCTTTAAACAGACAATAGTTTTCCTTAATCTGCTGCTGACTTACAGATAGTTTTATATATTTATTTTGAATTAAAATAACCATATATGTTCTTGTTGAACAAGTTTATCATTTTTTGCATGTTTCTTGTTCAATGCATATGAAACTGATGTTCCTTTTTGCCAATCCATGACAACTAAAACAATGTGTGATAAAAAATATCTATTTCCACCTACCCTTAAATACATGCACATCACTTGTATGCAATAATTGGGGTGTTGGTGGCGCAGGTCAATGAACAGGGACAGACAGGGGTGTCCTCTCCATGTTCCACTTAGAAAGTTTCGATAAATAAGCAACCAGTCATAATTTAAGATGCCAAATAAACCTTTCGGTGCTCAAAGCAGCAGGTAACTTTTCATATTAAGAACTTGAACATTTCATTTAAAACTATTTATATTGTTTAAAAAAGTGTCGTCAATAAAAAAAGTGTGGCTGTTGACACCGCCAATGCTGCCCATGGCATGATACCTCTGAAATATATGCTTATTTATATGCTAAGAAGATTATCAACTAACATTACGAACAACTCACCTTAATCATATCTATACAGGGTTGTATAAAGAACCGTGAAAAAGGAATAAATATAAACACCAACATGCTGTGATGTACTTTTCTCTTTATTTTCTCTATACAACCTTCATCAGGGTTTGCATCAAATCCCATACTCAGAAAACCATAAATAAATATCAAGTCCTATTATCTGGGAAGTCACATGACCAAATTAATCTCAAAGCTTAAGTGAATATTTGAATTCTGTATTAAATACAAAGCTTTTAATCTCAGAATTTCACAAAACAAATTTTACTTGAACCATCATCAAACGTCAAACTAAGCCAATAAATTATGCAATAAGAGTTAATCACTGCATGTGCTTTAATAAAGTTAATTGAGAAAGACATCCAGCATTATTATACTTGCCGGTGGACGCTTTAAGCAACTAATAGCATAGAGGGAGACCTGGGAGAAATAGTCTCCTAAATATCCAGAACTTCTTGGTCTGCTCAGGCAAAATCCTAGCTCTTTTCTCCATAAAACTGGAAAAACTTCTCCCTGTTCTGACAACAGTATCCAATCCCTAATAATAGAAAACTTTGTCACGAGCTACACACATGATATATTTTGTTTCTTTTCCATTTTGTTTTTACTTAGAGATTATTTAGTCTTGTGTAGTTTAGAGATTACTTGTAATGTTTGATCACATGACTTCCCATCTTGCCATAAATATACAATGTTAAAATCTATAAAAACTGCATTGAATTAACAATAAAGTGGTAATAAACTACAGGTTAGTCAAGTTGTCCAGGTATACAATCAAATACCCATATCAATTAAAATTTAACTAAAATGTCAACAAATTTGCATTAATAATCTAGCAATAAAGCTTTAATGGCCAAATGACAAAATGATGATCTGGTATTTAAAACATGATGCATTAAAACTTGAGAGATGCAATAAATTAATTTGTAGAACTATAAACTAACACACTGTAATACTATTGAGATTTCCTGGAGGACATCTTTCGCTGTCTGTTTCTGAAAAAGAAAAAAAAGAATCTGATTTACTGACTATATATTTCGTTTGGTTAAAACTAATTTTACTCTACCTAGACTGGGTCTACAGATAAATAACAAATATTTCAAATGTTCACATTGTCTGCTATCATACATGCTGAAATCATTTATTATAAACCTATTACCTATTTTAGCATAGTACAGCATTTATCCACAAGATTGATACAACAAGACAGATCAGTAAATCTGTATCCGAATAGTGTGGTTTTCAGATTCTTTATTTCTACACTTGTCCAAGTTATAAAGCAACATTATAACTACATCACTATTCATTGTGTATACTAATTGTGATATTTTTTATACTCTTCAGCACATACTGATCTCCAAACAAGGAAATTTTTGTTGCTGTTCTTCAACCTTTAGATATTTTTACGCCATTCATAGATTTTCTATGCCATTTATAATTTAGTGTTGTGTTATTTTTTTATTTTTACTATTATGTCAACCAGATTGTTGACTATAATTATTTAGTCTATTTAAATTTATTTTGTGCACGTAGGCTATATAATAAAAGGAACATTATGACAGTATGGCATTGCAGTATGTAGGTTCCTATTATTTCTCGTTTGATATGTAAACCATATCATGCTTGACTTTCAGTCTCACGTCATACTGTTTACATACCACCTCAAAAATACAAACCTACAGACTGCATACTGTTATAATATTCCATTTATACTCCATTACGACAGAAAAAATATTTATGGAGCAAATGTTTTAACACTGTTTGTTTTTAAATCTTACTGTAATAATAAAAGTATTAACAATTAATGAGTTTTGGGGGGTTTGCTGACCTTATCTGATAATAAAGCTACATGTATGTGCCTCTTTGATCCTTTTCCTACTAAATATTATAATGAGGGCAAAAATATTTTATTGTCAAAGTGGTAGTTTGTAAGAATATTATTAATGTGTACAAAACACCATATGTTATTTGGAAGAGACAACTGACATTAAGGACTGAAGATAGGTAAACACTTTCCTCCATATATACGCATTTTTGCGCATGTGCAACCAGTGTGAATCCAGATCAGCTGGCACATCCCTGCCATCTGATCAGGATCTGCACTGGTAACATTTCGGTCAGAAATAACCTGATGAATCAAAAAGCGAACAGTGCAGATCCTGATCAGATGGCACAGATGTGCCGGCTGATCTGGATCTACACTGTTCACCCACGCAATAAAGGTGTATCTATGGAGGAAAGGGTTAAATGAATGTTTCGAAAGAAAACAAAAAATTATTTAATTTACCTGGCTTCGGAACGAGTTGAAGTGTATTCGAACCACATCACATGCGGAATCAATGTGGAATCCCGCAACATTAAAAATTCTCCTACTGGACTGAAAAAGAAAAAACAATGAAATGTTAAAATGTTCAATGTAAAAACACAATTAACCCTTTTCTCCATATATATGCCTTTATGGCATGGGCAATCAGATCAGCCAGCACATCTGTGCTTTTAGCTTTTTTAGGTTATTTCTGACCAAAATAACAGTGCAGATTCAGATCAGCTGACACAGATGTGCCTGCTGATCTGGATCTAAAATGATCACACATGCTATGTTTATATGGGGTAAGAGTTAAAACAAGTTTATTTTTTGTTAAATAGTGCCGCTTAACTCTGACAATAAATTTGTTAGGATTAAAATACAAGATTTTAGCAGAAACGGATCAAATATTCAAACCTCAATTTATCACACTGGTAAAAAACGAACTAAAATGCTAAGCATATTGAACCAAACATTATTTTGTCTAAAAACATTATTGCAGTAGGTTTTAAACAACTGCATAAAACTGCTTTTTGCACAAAATTTTGAGCAGAAAAATATTTCCTCAATTGGCTGATACCTCACCTGATTTACTGCTCTTTGTCTACCAAAGTACATCACATGTATGGACAGAAGTAAGATATCACAACATTAAGAAAATTCATTACTTTATCCTTATTTTAGACAATCCAATTATTGTTCATTAATGTATTTAACTGGTATAATAAAGATTGAACTAGAATGTGTCCTCTGACACTGATGACCCGACTGCTGCAACATAATTTTAAATAACAAAGGGACATTACTCTAGTTAAAATGGTCGCAGGAAAAGATCCTTTCTTGAAAGCTTGAAAGAAATCTGCCTTAAAGTTTAGGAGGAGTTGATGCCACAAGATTTGGGGACGTACGAACAGACAGACGTACAGACGGACAAGTGCAACTCTATATGCCTAGCACTTTGTGGGGGCATAAAAATGAACAGATTCACCAACTGGTATTCATTTTCAGCTTTATGATTTTGCTTTAACTTTTATGATGATGTTGGGTTATGCTATCACATTGACTTACCTAGCAGCTACATAAGGAAAGAAAGGTGTAAACACAATTTGTACAGCAGCAAACCATATACATCCCATCACAACCCCGACTATACAACCCACCAGAACCTGACTGTATGTGTGGTAAGCTAAATATATCCTGAAAATACAAACATATTATTTGTATGACCATTTTTGTTCATAAATTTTCTTTTGGTTCTTTAATCTTTATATACACATTTTAATGCATGAGCGACCAGCAGAATTCCCAAAATTTGAAAAAAAAGTGTCATACATGAAAATCTGTTGGACCCAAACGAATTCTGTCTGACCGAAAACATGTTAAAAAGTAATTAGCAGTTCAAATTTTGTCAGACACTTGGTCTGATAACACAAGAAATCGTATCAGACCGGCCCAAATTTTACCTGACAGGTCCGTTGGTCTGGCAACTTGCGGAGTCTGGACCAGTGTTGCTTCTTGGTAGCTTTTTTAGTAAAAAATAACCTAATAAATCAAAAAGCAAACAGTGCAGATCCATATCAGATGGCACCAAAGTGCCAGCTGTCCTGGGTGTGCACTGTTTGCACATTCCATTTAAGGCTTTTATATGAAGGGTTAATATTTAACCTAACTAATAGTGACTGTTTGTGTGACAACAGTGTTCTCTATCTTAACTATGCCATGACAAGCTTCAATTTTATTTGGATACTTCACAAATTTCAACTAGATTTTTTTTGTGAAAAACGCATGTCTCCCCCTGCGCCCTATTGAAGGAAGGCCAAGGAAGAGATATCACCTTTTTGAAACGGAAGCCTGTGTCATTTATTATGGTATAAACAACATGCATATACATGTATATAAATTTACATATGTATGGTCAAAGACCCCAAAATCAATAGGAGTCTTCCACTCAATAAGGACATACATCGTATAAAGTTTGAATGCTCTGGGTGAAATAGAACTCCTGTTATTGAGCGGAAACGGTTTTCACTCTTTAGGCCCCTGTGACCTTTGACCTACTGACCCCCAATTCTTCTAGTCAATAAGGGCTATCACCCTATGAAGTTTGAATGCTCTGGGTCAAAAGGTACTCCAGTATTGAGCAGAAAAGGTTTTCACTCTTTGGGCCCCAGTGACCTTGACCTTCTGACCCCAAAATCAATAGGAGTCCTCTACTCAATAAGGAAATCCATTGTATGAAGTTTGAATGCTCTGGGTGAAATAGAACTCCTGTTATTGAGCGGAAACGGTTTTCACTCTTCAGGCCCATGTGACCTTGACCTTTGACCTATTGACCCCCAATAGGGTTCTTCTACTCAATAAGGGCTATCAACCTATGAAGTTTGAATAAACTGGGTCAAAGGGTACTCAAATTATTGAGCAGAAACGGTTTTCACTCTTCGGGCCCCTGAAACCTTGACCTTTGACTGTGACAGACGGACAGGGCAAAAACAATATGTCTCCCCCATGCTCATACCCAGACACCCAGAACCCCTGAATTATCTATCTTGGGCCCCTGTGACCTTGACCTTTGACCTACTGACCCCAAAATCAATAGGGTTCTTTTACTCAATAAGGGCCATCATCCTGTGAAGTTTCAATGCTGTGGGTCAAACGGTACTCCAGTTATTGAGCGGAAACAAAGTGTGACAGACGGACAGGGCAAAAACAATATGTCTCCCCCAGAGAGAGGGGGGGGGGGGGGGGGGGACATAACAATACGGATTGTATGAATATGTGATGGAAATATTATGATGTTTTTCTTAGCTACAGTTAAAAATCCCTTAAAAACTATATATAATTAAATTCAAATTTGATATGACTGTGTTTGGAAAAAGCAAGAGAACTACTGATCAAATTTGAATTCTACAGGTGCAGCCATGTTCATAAAAATGGTGGAACTTCATACATCCAATCTCTAATAAAAAAGAATTACATTTTTGGGTTGGCCTCGTGGCTGACACACTTTTCTTTTAAAGTCAAAAAGGCCTAAGATCATAAAACTGACATTGGAGACCAGTCTCAAATCTCAAGCATCTGACTGGCTGAAATGGAGATTAGTCAAATGTTTGAGATTTGAGATCAGTCTATAGTTTTAGTTTTATGACCTTAGGCAAAGGATGTTATTTGGAATATTTTACCTGCTATAAGCTACCAGACTTGCAACACCTATAGACCCAATGGCAGTTGCATACTTCCATAACTCATCTACAAAGTTGTAATTTTTATATACTCTGAAATGAAACAGTAAAGGTCTTTAAACATGCATTCAGTATTTGTTTTAACACTCGATAAATCAGCTAATAATACAGCTGGTAAACAGGTACAGGATAACCGATTTTACTCTAACATTAATTATTTATTATTACAGCCAGCAGTGTTAAAACCAACACAACTCTACATTCAGCCATTGAAGTTTTTTTACATCTGTATGGTAAAGAAACTTTATGACAGTCACAGTACTGCCTTACAGGCTCTCAATAATAAAATTATAGTGTGCTAAACTGGGATCTTGTCTCGATTAAGAGATAATTAGATCCAGAATGGTATAGAAGCTTTTCATTCCATGTTAAAACAAACAAACATCTGTGTCTGGTAAATATACTTTTGGACAAAAGTCTTGTCTGGTATATAGTGTCTTTCAAACAACTGAAATCCAAAAATGCCAATTTTCAACAGACATGTACAAGTATATCAGTAGTACAGGCAAATGGGCGGGCTTGGGGTGATAAAACTCGGGTCCATTACAGTATTTTAGAGGGTTAAAAGTAAAATGCACAATAGATTATAGTGACTTAAAAATGTTAATTAAGAAATAATAATTAAGTCTTAACTTGACAAACTTACCTTATAAATAAAAATAGAATCATGTATGTTGCAAAGAAAAACATGAATTGTGAATGACTTGAAGGCATCCCATACTCAGTGTACAATACAGTCGCTACTTCTGAAACATAATATTTATCTTGTGTTCAAATGCTTTGCTGAGTCTGTTTGTAAGGGAACAACATTTTCCTGATATCATGTCAGGTCATTCAAAATATATTACCATATTAAAACAGTACACATTCGGCGCGAGTAATGGTTGGTCATCGAGCTTGATTAATACAAGTTGGAATAACTAAGTTTAAACTTATAAAACAGTTAACTTTAAAATTACCTCCCTATATGAGCAACATTCTTTATTGCTAAAGCCTATATGTTTCCATGATCAGTTCAACTTGCACCTCTTGAGTACTTACACATAACGTTGCAAAAAAGAACTAATACTTTGCCACTCCACACACCTGTTTTAGTGTTTCAGATATGACAATATACTTTTTCATCATAAGTTAACCCTTTGTATGTATGTATTTCCATTTATTTATCGTCGCTACCGGTTGCCCATATGAGCGACGCCTCCAGAAGAGTGTTAGTCATTTTAGGTTTTTGGAGGATAGTGCAAGATACAGAGGACTCTCCAATTCTCAGAATCATCCCGGGTTCTGATTAAGTGCCCGGTGTATAGCACCACTACACTGGACCTCGGTTTTAAGTCCCATCCGAACGACTATATTAGATTTTAGTTGGAGACTGGTTTCCATCGCTCAGTTTTATAACCTTCAGCCCAGAAGGCAGGATGCGCTAACCACTGAGCTAATGATCCGCTCTTATAACCCTTTACTCCACAGATATGGCTTATTTCTAACCAAGAGGTTGTACAGTTTAGATGCAGATATGTGCCCAAGGTTATAAAGCTGAGCATGGAAACCAGTCTCAAATCTCAAGCATCTGATTGGCTGAAATGGCGACTGGTCGCCATTTCAGCCAATCAGATGCTTGAGATTTGAGACTGGTTTCCAATCTCAGTTTTATAACCTTCAGCCCAGATGTTCTGCTCATCTGGATCTTAACTGGTCACCTATGTGATAAAAGGAATATATGTGGAGTAAAGAAATAATACTGTTGCAAAGCTGAGACATTTCTTATCAGGTGGACATTGTATTTGGTAAATTTTCCCAATCAAACCAAGCATGTATCACTATGATAAACACATTGATTTTACTTTGCATATTAATGGAGGTGTAAGATTCTTCTTCTACTTCTAGCAGGGAAAATCAACCAGGTGTGCAAACATTAACTATATTTTCAAATACTTTAAAATAAGTTTTCTTTCTTTAATAAGTAACAAAAAATGTGTCTGCTACCTCTTGGAGGTCTACGCTCTCGTATACTGTGTTTTAAGATCCAGTTACATGTCTCATTCATAAGAATACCACCAAAGTATAGAATCTGAAAACAGAACAAGGAGAACCAAACATCAATTAACCACTGAACCTGTTCTCTAAATTTAAATAAGAAATGTATCATCTAAGATTGTGTGCTGCAATATATCAGCAATAAAACAATGCAAGACAAGAGGGGGAAAAGGGAAAACATATAATATTCTTGTTCTTTTGTTCTGTTTTGATATATTACTTGAATATTGTAAGTAAATTTTTTATGTTTGGAATTATCAGTAAAAAACAAAACAAAAAAAAACAACAAAACAGTTGTTAAATATCTACCACTTTTTAATTTATGTTGATGGTTTGAATACTTAATATTATTTCTGTGAAATCTTAAATCTACAACATTACAAATTTTTGCCAGTTTGTTGAAGTTTTTGACATTAATGAAATGACCCAGTAAAAAGTCAAATAAATGAAAAACAATTTAAGTTCTACTTTTTGAATGTATGTCTTTTAAGCCACATGAGGACTGATGCTATCAAAAGGTACTCACTGTATGCAGGTCTCTTCTGAACACAATCAGTGTGAGGAATGACACTATGAGAGCAATTGGAACCAGACTGAACCATGCCAACACAAAGCCAATAACATCACCTGCAAAACATGTACACGACTACTGGGGTGTAATGTCCACTAATCAGGGCTATATCAGTGATGGGCCATACTGTCTGTATACCTCTTCAATTAATCAGACTCTTCAGCTCAACTGGATAGAGCAACAAATGGTGGTCAAAGTTTGCTAAGATTGAAGTTAAAGTTTTAAGCCTACTGCTTAAAGATGGAAATTACTAAGCAAGCCAGTTTAATTGTCTGATAAACTTATTTACCAGAACTCTAGCCACCATAATTTTACTTTGACCTGTTGACTGAAAGGTTGACCAAACTAATTTTAACACTTTACTACTTGACAAGCTTTCATTTCGTTTTGTTGTAAACTAACAATGACATCAAGCGCATTTACTTCTAATGTGTGTGTAGAAACAAACTGCATGGTTGGTACGAAATATGTGGGTACGAAATTCCTTGACAAATAATTTTAAGGGACAATCCTTCGCACATTAATTATATCTGAACTGGTAAATCATGCCATAGCTAAAGATTCAATCACCTTTTGTATACTGGACATTTGTTAACGAAATAGAGGTATATTGACTTTGCAAATCGCTGTAACAAGTGCTGTCATATGTGGACTTCCCCTCGGTGTCCTCCATTTTGGCTAAATTTATCAACGCGTGCGCAGTGACTTAGAATACTACAAACATTTTGGTTGGTTGAAAGCAAAGAAAGTTTTTAAAACAACAATTTTCATTGGACAAGCTTTATGGGATTTCCCAGCTTGATTGGGATTTCCCAACATGGCGACCAAAAGAACACATGCCCTGACTTTTAAAATCATTGCTGAATGTTCCACTACCAAAGCTCGCGTAGGGAAGCTGACATTACCACATTATGATGTTGACACACCAGTCTTTATGCCTGTTGGCACTCAAGGAACATTAAAGGGCATTTTCCCAGAACAGTTGAAAGAACTTGATTGCAAAATCATGTTGGGGAATACCTATCATCTAGGACATAGACCGGTAGACATCTATGTAGTTATTTCAGCTAGCTGAGTTTATCGGGTTTATTGTCTGGTTTCAGACAGATGAGCTTTTAAAATATGCAGTATCCATCATTGTTGTCATCACTCTTGTTTAGTTTCTAACTTCTTGTTAAACATGTAAATTAAAATCATTGTTGAGGAAAGGAATATCTGCAGCCAGACTGGAACTTGAACCACAGCAACACAATTTCACACCACAAACAGCCTTGACATATATCCCATATTTTCAGTAACCATTTGAGAAACAGATTTTAAAGGTTCAAGTTCCGTATAAATCTATGCATTTATCTAAATTTCTTAATTTGAAACATTATAAACAGACTTGGATTTGATCATTTGTGATGAGAACATTTGCTCTGGGCATATTTTAATTCATAGCTGTCACAAACTGGTGGACTGTGAAGAATATTTTGATGAGTTTGCGAAATTTATGAGCATAAATGTTTTGATGCTAAAAGATGCTGCAAAAATATGTTCATTCCTCAGCTTTTCCAGCTGCAATACTAGTATTCAGTGTTTATGTGGAGATGAAAGATTATTAACTAACAAAATTATTTCAATTTGGTATATAATAACCATTTTGATCTTACTGAGAAAGCAATGAAATCTTTTTTTTCTATTACCTTAATGAATGGAATAACCTATTTGTTTAATTTTTGAGTCCCATGCTCTTGCAGGCAGTGCTGTTGTTTACATGAAAAGAGAAGCTCATTCAAAGTCATGAAAATTATTTAAAGGTGTGTTTGTTTTCTTTTATACAGGGACCAGAACTTCTTGAGAAAGCAGGTGGATTACACAAGTTCATGAACTGGGACAGAAATTTATTGACCGTAAGACATAACTTTAATGTTACTGTTGTTATTAAAAAGTCTTTTGAAAAACTCTTAGAATGTATAGCATAATGTTATAAATGGACTGTTTTAAACTTTACATAAAAATGACTTACATGCAAGATAATATTTTGCGACAACATTTTTCTGCAAGGTTAATTGAAAGAAATGACTGATTTAGTTAATTTTTTTCAAAGATTTGCAAGTAGTTTTTTTTTTCATAGGTTTGCAAATATTTTCAGTTCTTGTAGTAACACATACTTATTCAGTAATTGCTTCACACATGAGAAACTTGTCTAAGCACCACATGCATGTTATTTTGGCAAGTTTAATTCAGGTTGACTCAAACTAGTAATGCTTACCATGCAGAAAGGTCCATACTTATTCCAGAGACTCAGATTCACTTTCTTGGCTTAAAACTGGTCTTAAAATAAGGTTATATTCCCATTTGTTGTCTGAATAAAATTGAAAAAAATGTAAGTTAGTCCTTTCAGTGCTTAGCACAGCATAAATTAGTCACATTTGTGACTAGAGTTAGTAGAGTATGCCCAGATCAGCCTGTACAGATTCTAAATTGTTTGCTTTTCAGTTAATTAATTCAGTGCATTGACAAATGTCTGTAAAAGAGTCCAGTGTACAATGTCAGAGTCGGGTAGAGAGAAATGTGAATCTTTAACAGTAATTTAGTTGGTAAATGGTTAAATTTGCAGGTAGTCTTATGTGAATGGGTGACATCATTGAAATTGAAAGACCTTGTTTTCACAGTCCTTGATGGAGTAAGTGCATGTTTGTTGCAGGATAGTGGAGGCTTCCAGATGGTGTCACTGTTGAAGCTAGCAGAGATCACTGAACAGGGTGTCAAGTTCGAGTCTCCACATGACGGCTCAGAAATGATGTTGACTCCAGAAAGATCCATTGAGATACAGAACTCCATAGGCAAGTACTTCTACAGTTTTCAAGATATTGATTTGAAACTTTAAACTATAATGTTTTGCACCAATTGGAGATATGGATGACTTAGAGGCCATCATTATTAAATAGTTCTTGAGACGTGACTTAAAACTTACAAGACATATGTTTTGCATGAAGTGTAGATGTGCATGAGGTATTTTATTTTCATTTGATCAGTCCATTATTTTTTTGAGGGGGACAGGGTTCTTAAATATATTGTGATATATGGATAACTTTGGGGTTTAATGGTACATTCTGATTCTAAATATTCTGAATATCATGAGGGAATCAAGTGAAGATTTTTCAGCTTTTATGTGTACTCTGATGAAGCAGTATTGCAGGGGTATTAATCACCTTCAGTGAAAGCTCTGTCTTTTTACCTGTATCCCAAAGACTTCTGAAATTTTCAGTTGTCAATAGCCACAACATTGTGCTTTGTAAATAGTTTTTTTTTATTCTGATATTCTGTATGTAATATTTGGTTCAGATATTCTGTATCCGAATCATTCTCAGCTGAATCTCCAAGATTTGTTGTGGATTACAACATGCTTTCAACAGATTAGAAATTCAAGAGAGACAACTCCTCATTCTAGGTGCTGACATCATTATGCAGCTAGATGATGTAGTTCACAGTACAACCACTGGACCTAGAGTAGAGGAAGCAATGCACAGGTACCAATATTCTTATTAAGGATTGAATCAGTATTTTATTGCATTCATCATGACATGGAAAACACATTTTGGTTGTTTAATGAGGGCAGATGGCTGCATGCTTACTTTTTAACAACCCACATTTTTCATGTCCAATTAATGTAAAAAAATATCTTTTTGATTCTTATATTTATACTCAAATCTTACTAAACTACATACCAGCCCGGATAGCTCAGTAGGTAGAGCGTCCGCTTCCGGACTGGGAGGTCGTGGGTTCGATCCCCGGCCGGGTCATACCAAAGACTTTAAAAATGGTAGTAATGGCTTCCCTCCTTGGCGCTCAGGGTTTAAGGGTTAGCATTACGACCGATTCGGCGGGTGTCGGTATAGGAGGACCCGCAAGGAGATCCGAAGTCGGAGGTGCTGAGCCTGCAATATGGCGGTCTCCTATCCAAAAGCGCAGCACCACGCTTACACGCCGAAAAGGTGAACGCCAAAAAAAAAAAAAAAAAAAAAAAAAACTAAACTACATGTATAGAGAAAAAATTGTGATATCACCTTTTGAATGGCTGTTTTGAACAGCCACTTTGACAACAAAGCAAATGACAACACACTTGGCAGCAACTCGTGCTTGCTTATTAATGTCGCAAGATTATGCCCTGTCCAATAATTTATGGGCAGCTTTTCTTTTAGCCACAACCGGGACCAAATGTTTTCCAATGCAAAATGGAAACAGTCCAGAGAAAGACTTTTCATTGTAGCAAAGTGCAAGATTACTGTAAATATAGCATGTTAAGCATTTAAAGACAGGTTTAATCTTATTTTCTTATAGATTATATAATTATATGTGATTTTATTGCATGCAATGTATTTTAAATATTTTGAGGATTTTTTTAAGGAAAATAAATGATCTTGTTTTCAATTTTATGTTAGGGAGAGCGAAAGCCTTCCATAAGTTTTCGACTGGCATTGCTCATTTAAATTTTTATCAAATATTCAGAGCTGACGAACTTGATAGGTGAGGTGTATACATGTTTAGTCCTGTTTTACGAGAAGGAAGTTACATGTATGTTGTGTGATCACTTAGTGAACTGGAAAATAAACAACTTTTCAACAAATACACTCTGGAATAAGCAAAATCTCACCAATCTGTCTTATTTGATCTTGTTCATATACATGTACCTTATGAGTTGGTTTTTAATTGTTACTTTGTTTTGTTTTTCATACAGATTTAGTTAGCTGAGGTGAAGTACATTTTTATTTGAAATTGCTTAACCCCTAACTCTGTAGATCATTTTTATTGCATGGGCAAATAGTGTAGTTCCAGACCAGCCGCTACATCTGTGCCATCTGACCTTTCCTGTATAGATACGCATTTTTACGCATGTGCGACCAGTGTAGATCCAGATCAGCCGGCACATCCGTGCTGTCTGATCAGGATCTGCACTGGTCGCATTTTGGTCAGAAATAACCTAATGAATCAAAAAGCGAACAGTTTAGATCCTGATCAGACGGCACGGATGTGCCGGCTGATCTGGATCTAAACTGTTCACCCTAGCAATAAAGGTGTATCTGTACAGGAAAGGGATAATTTATGAAAGGGTCAAAACCTGTTTTACATGCTAGCTAATTAATTTGAGGAAGAATGTCCATATGGACACCAGTAACATGCATTCTGAACCTTTGATTTGCTCCTTTCAGAACTATACGCTGGTTGGACAGATGCTTGGCAGCTCATAAAAGACCTCATGATCAGAACATTTTCCCTATTGTTCAGGGTGGATTAGATGCTGAATTGAGAAAAAAGTGTGCTGAAGGTATAAAAGTTCAATTTAAGGATGGCAACAAGTACTCGAGTGACAGAGTACTTGATCGATCGCCAGAGTATCCAATAATAAGACTATACTCTGATAAATAATAATCTATAAGTCTATTCGTTTTGTTTCAAATTCATTTGATATACAATGTTAAAGAATAGACAAGATGCCTATTTGGCATTGGTATAGTTCATTCTACAGCTTGCATATACATATTTTAATCCGAAATAAATTTGAATACTATTTGCCAACACATTTTAATATTAAGAACAAAGGTCATGTAATATTTTTGTTAACATTTATAGATTTCTTTACCTAGATATCAATATATTTATTTTGGGTTTAATTATACCTGTAACATATTTTGCACTAGAGAGTGTGCACAAAATCAAACCCCAGTACCGTATTCTATGAGATAAACATGCTTAACATTATGTTCGTGAAAAATGTCAGATATTTGTGAATAAAAATATTTCTATAGTACCTAATTTCTTAAACTAATTTGCAAGACTATTTTTTTAAACTAGCTGTATTTGCTCTATTTTGTTAAACTTATTTGTAAATTTTTGGAATGATTACTCAGTAAACTTTGTAAAAAATTAATTTGGTTTGTATTTGAACAAAATACTCTTGTACTGATTTTACACAAGTATTAACTGTATCTGCATGTGTTACAGAACTGGTGAAGCGAGATGTGGCTGGATTTGCAATAGGTGGTTTGAGTGGTGGAGAAGAGAAGAGCTTGTTCTGGAGAATGGTGGATGTGTCCACTGATTGTCTGCCTGATGATAAACCAAGATATCTGATGGGAGTCGGGTAATAGTTCAATATTGTCTTTTTGCAAAACCTGCTATGTTTGAAGTAGTTGGGACAGAGGTACTGAACACCTCCAAGCTTTGTTTGACCTGAAAAGAGTATTTTGCATGTACATGGATGTCAGATTATTTGGTGAAATGAAGCAGATTTATTGTATATTTCTGTCTCAAATATTTTGATAAAGGCCATAGGCCGAAACGTCAAATAAAATGAGTGCTATTACTACAGTATTGTGTATTAACACTATCCCTAAGGATTATTTCAAATATATTTCTGTCTCATCAAGATTTACATGTAAAAACTGTGGTAAAATTCCTAACTATATACATTTCCACTTATTCAAATGAGTTTAATGAGACAAAGCTAAAAAATGAAAAAAATTCCCGTAGATCAAAAGATCACTTTACAAAATAGAAAATAAAATAAAAATTAACAATATAACATAAAACATATCTGACTGTGTATTTTATTTGGTGAAATGAAATCTGGCCCCAATATCACGAACAATGTTAGACTCGAACTCAATTTTCTACTTAACAAATTTATTCAAATTCCGAGTAGATATTTGTTAATCTATTGGTATACTTTACAAAAATCAAATAAAATCTGCCTACAATCATGGAAATCTTTCAAATATCATTTCATTTTAGTAAGATATTCTAAAATTTATGTTTGAGTTTAAACTCAGATTTCTGAGTTTTTACTCAAACAGACTTTTGAATTTTTAATATATATATTATACAGATAACAAAATCTGAAAACTGCATTTCAATCAAAAATATTATATAAAACATATTTTAGATACTAAATAAAAAAAATTAGTATATTTATGTCATCAGAAATTTAAAATTATTACTTTGAGTTGTGTTTGAAATCCAACTCAATTTGTTTTGTGATATTGGGGCCAGATCTGAATCTACTCGGTTCACATTTACATTGATTAGATTCTGACCAGTAAGCATGTATAGTACGAAATGCATGCGGTGATCTATTCAAATAAAGAGATTATTTATCATAGGAATAGATAGAAATGGTTTTGTGTTTTAATATTCTACTATATTAAGCGGCATATTCAAATAACCGCCATTCAATTAAGTGGAATGTACTGTATAGATCCAGATCAGACTGCATGCATGGATATGCAGGCTGATCTGGGCGTATATTTGTCACACGAGATATGAGTCACATTCATGGAGTAAAGGATAATGTTGTGTTATATATTTTACAGATTTGCAGAGGATCTGGTGGTATGTTCAGCACTGGGCTGTGATATGTATGACTGTGTCTTTCCAACAAGAACTGCTGTAAGAACATTTCAATGTTAACTTTTAAAGCACTGATCAGGACTTACATAACATTAACAACCAGAGTAGACCCAGATCAGCCACTGCAGTCAAATTAGGGTCTACACTGTTTGCCATTTAGTCCATAAACTTTTACAAAATGCCTTGTGAACAACTTATTGGCACAATAGAATAATGAGTTCAGTAGATTAAGTGTTAGAATCATCACAACTGCATATCTTGACATTAAGAATACTTGTTCACTGAGAAATAACATGATATTCATGTTGTAATAAAATTCTTAAGCATTTTCGAATACATTTACGGCACCTTTGGTTGAGTTTCCATGCACCTGGCTCATAATTTTGTATGCCTTACATTCAACATGTTTCAAAGAATGATAGCTTTATTACATTACATTTTTTGCTATGAAATTCTCATTTCATGCTTATTTAAAATCTACTCAATTGAGTATGGTATATATGCCCGGAGGACCAGTGTAAATGAAGGTCAGCTTGATTCTCCTTTTGGTAAAAACAACAACTTATAAATCTTAAAGCAACAAGTAGGTCCTTGTATTAATCTGCTGGAACTGGTATGAGTCCACTGTAACAGTTTTTAAAGGAATACAATTTAGGATCAGATAGGAACCCAGCTAGATGTGTATATGCTTAATGCACAAACTTCCAAATTTTAATATACATTGTATCTTCTAAAACTATCGTGTTTTCTGAACACCTAAATGCCGTTTATGGTTTCTGTTTACAGAGGTTTGGTAATGCACTAGTACCTACGGGCAGTTTGAACCTAAAGAACAAAATCTTCGCCAATGATTACAGACCTATAGATGACAAGTGCCAGTGTTCTACATGTAGACAATATACACGAGCATATCTACACACTGTAGCGACCAATGAGACAGTAGCGTGTTCACTGATCTCAGTTCACAATGTGGCTTATCAGGTTTGTACAGTTTAAGTTTATCTCAAGGCTGCCAGAACAGTCTAGTGTTCAAGGCTGTAGACTTTAAGCTTTGGGGTGTTAGTACTACCATTGCAATCCTTGCAGAAACTAAAATTATACCTATTTATCAAATTCACAAGCATTTTAAGCAGACAACCTCTTACTCCAATTACTAATAATGTAATATAACTATTTCGGGGTGATGTAAGCTAATATGTTGTATCGTATATTTTTCCTTGCAATAAAAGTAATTGTGTTAAGACAATAAATTAAAATGATATCAG
Organism: Corbicula japonica; assembly: GCA_038501625.1. Taxonomy (NCBI): domain Eukaryota; kingdom Metazoa; phylum Mollusca; class Bivalvia; order Venerida; family Cyrenidae; genus Corbicula; species Corbicula japonica. Next base: position 1,296,004 of record JAZAYU010000016.1, read on the forward strand.
TGTAGACTGGTCTTTTCTTTGAACCTTTTACTCCATAGATACGGCTTTTATCACAAGGGCAAACAGTCTCGATCCAGATCATCTGGCACATCTGTGCTGTCTGATCAGGATCTAAACTGTTTGCTTTTAGATATTAAATGAGATTATTTCTGACCAAGGTGCGCCCAGTGCAGATCCAGATCAGAGGGCATGGATGTGCTATCTTACCTTAATCTAAATTGGTTGCACATGTGTAAAAATGCTTATATGTGGTCTTGGATTATCGAGGAAAGGGTAAATTTTCTTCTAATGCATGCATTTATTTTCTGTTATACAGCTGGATCTGATGAAAAGCATACAGCAGAGTATCAAAGACAACACATTTCCCGAGTTCATAAATAACTTTTTCCGGACTCTTCATCCGGATGGGAAATTTCCGGACTGGGCCATAGAAGCCTTAAACAAAGTGAACGTTAATTTGACCAGCAGTGATAAAGACACGTGCAACAGTGTAGTGAATGGTTGTGGAGATAGTGCTCAGCAACAAGAGATGTGCTCTTCTTGAGAGTTATTGTTGATTTTAGTGATTTTAATTGATAAATGAACTTTATTTGATGCTTTCCAGTGAATTATAGAATTTTCCTTGTGAAATAAAAGTGGTATTTCACTGTTTTCAAACAGTGGAATATCATTTTTATGTTCACTGATTTTTTCATGTTGGTACCCAAACGCACATAGCATACTAAATAACGTTGAGAAAACGGGCTCAAATTTGTATTTTTGACGTCATCAGGTCACATCATAAAGAAGCGGGTTTGGCACCATTTCTTGCAACTTTTCTGCCGAATACACGCAAAATTTGCACTTTAAGCATAAAATAAAAAGAAAATTTGTTTTTACCAGTGAAAGACAGAAAAATATTTCACTCATGAACCCCGGAATTATGTATTTTCACTCGTGGCTTCGCCACTCGTGAAAATACAGTGAAACCTGCCTTAGCAGCCACCTTCGAATAGCAACCACCTGTCTTCAACAGCCAGTTTGAATATGTTCTAAACTGACATTTTGTTCTCATTTTAACCTGTCTTTAACAGCCACCTGTATAGAGCAGCCACTTTTTGTCACTCCCTTGGGTGGCTGCTAAAGACAGGTTTGATTGTACAAATTCCGGAGCTCACTCGGTGAAATATATTTCTATCTTACACTGGTAAAAACAAATATCATCTATATCTTACATTAATGACCAGGGACAAAGATCATCCTGCTCCTACCGGTTCTGGTATGATCATCCTGCTCCTACCGGTTCTGGTATGATCATCCTGCTCCTACCGGTTCTGGTATGATCATCCTGCTCCTACCGGTTCTCGTATGATCATCCTGCTCCTACCGGTTCTCATATGATCATCCTGCTCCTACCAGTTCTCGTATGATCATCCTGCTCCTACCGGTTCTCGTATGATCATCCTGCTCCTACCGGTTCTCGTATGATCATCCTGCATATTCTTCATTCTAATATTTAATTTCCCAACATGTGCAATCAGAGAATGATGCAAAGTGCATTCATCATTTTACTCAATGATAAAATGGTGCCATGAACAGTTTCAGTAGTACAGACTACTCAAACAAATGTTGTTGTGAACTATTCTACTCAAAATTTGCTATAGATATCAATTACTCATTGTTTTGAAATGCCAGACTTGACTGTAGCTTATTAATCCTTTATTAAAAGTAGTTACAAGCATAATGGCAAAATTTTTAATTATTTGGCAATCATGTGATATCCAGATTGGAATGTTAAAATTCGAGACATTGGAAGCTCATTTCAGCTGGAATTTCACGGATAACCTATTCAATGAAATTTTGTGTTTATGAAATTAACATTTATGAACTCTTCTGCTGATATTATTGCTTTCCTCGTAATCTCAGACATTAAAACACAAGAAGCAGTCATTTCACTTTGTATCTGTAAACATTTCTAGTTCTAACATAAAACTCCCTTCTTTCTAGAGGCACAGTTTTTGTAGGTAGGAGGAGTAATAATCACAATAAGAAAATCTTAATTTCGGACATTCAGTGTAGATGTTGTAACACTAGTAAATTAAACAGATGGCCAAATTTACTAAAAAAAAAGTTTAAAAAAGAGGGTATTTCAGTTACTTGTATACTGGTACTAAAATTATAGAGCAGCTCTTATTCAGAGAAATCTAGTGTCTATCATTTAGCCATTTAATTTATTTGTGACCACAAAGTGGGAGGCATATAGAGTTACACTCATACATCTGTCCATATGTACGTCCTGCAAATATTGTGGCATCAACTCCTCTTAAACTACCAGGCAGATTTCTTTCAAACTTGCACAGATGATCAAGCAGGATGTGTAAATGACCATAAAAAAGGATATTTTCTGCCGACCATTTTTACCAGAGTGATGGCCCTTTGTTAAATGTTATTACAGCACTGGGAGTGTTTCATATGGATATTTGATTCGGTATAAACTAAGGAAAGGAGTAATTAAGTTTATTGCAAAATTAACAAAAAATGTGAAGTTGTTTTTCTAGTATTTTATTATAAAATATTGTAATGTGTACATACAAAAAAGTTTTAAGTGCAAAAGATATAAAGATGCATAAAAGATGTAAATCACAGCTGATATGTTAAACATGTAGTATAAAAAATAAACAATATTATGTATAATGGTTCATTTGCAACTGTTACTAACAAAACTAAAGCAAATAGACACCATCCAAATATGGTTAAACACATTGAAAAAGTGTATGGAACAAACAATCACAAAAATATTTGCAAAAAAGTTCAACATAAGCATTATACTGCACTGTCTTTGGAATGTGTTCAAACCAGGAAGAATGTGAGATTTTGAGCAAACTTAATCTTACTTCCCTGTGTTTGTTATTGGGACAATCCATTTATAATAGGTTGCTTATTTTGTAAAAAAAATACTTTATAGTGAACAGAGCAGGGCTGAAGATTATGAAACTGAGAATGGATACCCGTCGCAAATCTCAAGCATCTAAGCCAATCAGATTCTAGAGATCTAAGACTGGTCTTTATCTTTAGTTTTATTATCTTGTGGCCAAATGCACATCAGACTGCACGGAATGAGCATGCTGATCTGTTTAAGATTCATCCCTGACACAATTCACAACCATTTTAAATAACGGGTTTCATTTGACTCGAGAGATTACCTTTGATTCTTGGAATTTCCAAAAAGCCTCATTTCCCTATAGTTTTAGCTGAAGGATCATTTATTCATTCTAGGGGTATTATGGATATTAATCAGATCAAAATGACCATTGAGATTCACCAGGTAGTGGAATACCTGAAAAACTAGTATTAATATTATGCAAGTCATAGAAAATTATTTAAAAAAATGCACTTCAAAATGATATGTTTCACTTAAAAAACGGTAAAATCATAATACATTTATGGATTTCACTGAACAAAAACAGAAATGGATTTCGTAACAAAAGTAAGTATGGCAAATAAATGGAATGGTGTTAGACATACATTAACAACCATTTAGACAATTTAAATACGATAGAAATTTACATTAATTTTGTAAATAAAACTTATTGATCAGCTGCATAGTAATGAAAAAAAAAACAATAATGTTTTAAGGACTTTGCCAATGAGCAAATGGAAAAGTATCCTGGAGTATTGAGCAGTTATTTATGATTTTCACTCTCGCAATAAAAACTTGTGAGCATATCACATATGTAAAGTCACAGAATCCAAGAATCTAGATTATCAGAAGATTGTCAAACAGTTTAAGCTCCTGGCATCTGATTGGCTGAAATTGAGCAAAGTCTCAGAACTCACCAATATGATGCTAAAATTCTTAGGTTTATTAATTTAAGGCCTATGCACAATATCATTAAAACTGGAGACCAGTTTCAAAATCGCCAGCATCTGATTGGTTGAAATAGAGACTTGTGTCAAGTTTAACCAATCAGATGCTTGAGATATGAAACTGGTTTCCAATCTCTATTTTATGATCCTGGGCCCTGATATGATTACAACCGAACAGTCTCAAAACTAACAAACAGTAAGCTTGACATCTGACACTGCAAAACACTGAGCCTGATTATGAAAGGTGTGCAAACTACAACTGCAACAAACAAAAATAGCTAACTGCTTACATGTCATATATAACAACAATAAAAGCCAAAAAGATGCTAGTTAGTAATTCCATAAGGCACTGATATGTTGAATTGCTCGAAACAAAATTCTGTATGTTGATTATTTTCCAAGGCACAAGCATGGAATGCCTGTATGATGACATTGATGTTATTTGGTAATCTCGTACGGCACGGATGCATCAAATCTCTTGTATATGACGTAAGCTCCAATCAAGCCAAGCAGAACTCCAATAACCAACATCCCAATCGCCAGTCCTGCCATTGATCCTACAGAATGAATGGAGTCAAATAACCCTTTCCTGGATATATACGCATTTTTACGCGTGTGCGACCAGTGTAGATCCAGATCAGCCGGCACATCCGTGCCGTCTGATCAGGATCTGCACTGGTCGCATTTTGGTCAGAAATAACCTAATGAATCAAAAAGCGAACAGTTTAGATCCTGATCAGACGGCACGGATGTGCCGGCTGATCTGGATCTAAACTGTTCGCCCTAGCAATAAAGGTGTGTCTGTACAGGAAAGGGTTAAAACATGCTGCTGAATAATTTTACTCCATACATATGACTTTTATAGCATGGGAAAACTGTAGATCCTGATCTGCTGTCACATCCTTGCCATTTGATCAGGATCTTCACTGCTAGACATTTGATATATTAGGTTATATCTGACCAAAAAGCAGTGTAGATCCTGATCAGTCAGCACAGTTGTGCCTGCTGATCTGGATCTACACTGTTTTCACATGTGATGAAACCAGTATATATGGAGTAAAGGGTTAAATCCAATAAACAATATACTGACAGAGAAATGTCATTCGTCTAAAAATGCTCCCATTTTCTTAAATGCTGATTTTAATCAAACTGATAACTGAGAAAATATTTGCTTTAAGTTCCTATCAATTTTTGTGTCCAATCAATCTATTTGGATATCAAATGTAAAGATGCAACAATAATAAATTTATAAGGATGATAAAATAAAAAATTAATTTACTTGTAGCAACAGAATTAACCAAGTATTTAAAAAAACAGGGCATAATCAGGCCAAGGAAAATGCTAAAAAATATTGATAAATACCTGCTCCATAGGTTTTTAAACTACTAGACTCAGTGTGAGAAGTTTCTGAACCGGAGTACAGCTCCCAAAGACTGCCACCCATAATCGTAAATCTCTGAAAAATGTTAGAAACATCAAATGTATGTAAAAGAATTTAAAGTAATTAAAAACTGTATTATCCTCTTCATTTTCTTTATAATAAGATCTCATCTCATTAAACCATGTTTTAAACAAGACATAGAGTAAACAAACAAATATAACACAACAGACTGGTGATTAATTTCAATCTGTAAGATTATGACTAAATATGAATGCATTTATTTTTTCAGCCATGAAATTATGTGGTTTTCAGTAAAACATTGTTGGTTCTTAAGTTCTAAAATCATACATAAATAAATAACCATTTTCAAACCTTGATAGTTTCCTGTCAGAAGTTTCATAAAAAGGTCATTAGGGATCTAACAAAGTTTCCTAACTGTAGGTGTTCACATTTCTATAGGGAACCACAGTAATTAACAGACAGACAACATGATTCCTGACATAACATATCCAATATTAAAGCAGGAATATACAAAGTACACTAAAACCTCTCATGGAGACCACCCCAGAATTACCGTCATTGTTCGAATATAAGCCGCACTCATGTATAAGCCGCACCGCCCCCAAACGTGATAGAACAGATGAAAATGGCTGAAAGAAGTGTATAAGCAGCCAAACCTGTGTATTAGCCGCACCCCCAACTTTTTACCTAAATTCTGGGGGAAAAAGTGTGGCTTATATTCAAACAATGACGGTATGACCAACCCACTATTAAGTTTAATTGTATGAAACATGTGTTATATTCAGATATCATGGAAATCTAGCCAGAAGATTAAAAGTTTGAAATTGCAGACAAGTCTCAAATCTCAATCATCTAATGGCTGAAATGGAGACTTGTCTGCATTTCAGCCATCAGATGCAGGAGATTTGAGACTGGTCACTATTCTCAGTTTTATAATTTTGGGCCCTGGTTGCTGAGCATGTGTTCTAAGGCAATTGGCTTGGTTTTCCGATCTTTACCTCATACACAAGAAGAGTTCTAGTATACATGTATGATAGGCACTTACTGCAGAGGCCCCAGTTGTCAGCTGTATTCCAAAAGCCAAATCTGTAGCTCCATTAACAGATTTCTGCAGATTCTGTATGGCATTTTGAAGGGGTGGACCAGAATATATTGCTCCATCTAAGCCTGCAAGCATAAAACAAGAGGACCTTTTTGTTAACCCTTTAATTACCTACTGCAAACAAACAAATTTTATATCAATTAAGACAAGTTATAGAGTTTTACTGAAATTTATTAACTGAATGTATTGACTAAATTATAGCAAATAGTGGAGATGAGACTGTGTGCAGGTGCAGGTGCAGGCATCTACAACACAAATGTTACAAATGATGAGCTTAGAACTTGAAGTGTTAATATCTCACCTGTCAACAGAACATTTACAGATAAGCTGAGTAATAGAAATAAACTGAAAATGTTGCCTTATTGCTACAAGTGGTTTAATAGCTTTCACTCTACTCCAAATTAATGCTTTTATGGTGTGAGAGAACATTGTAGATCCATATCAGCCAGCACATTCGCTTTTAGATTCATTAGGTTATTTATGACCCAGAACAGAGTAGATTTTTGATCAGAGGCAGAGAGGGCACATATGTTCTGGCTGATCTGGATCAACAATGTTCGCATAAATGTTAAAATGCATAAATATGGAGGAAATGGTTAAACAAGAGGGCCATGACAATCCTGAAGAACGCATTAATACTCACACAAGATTTGAGATCTAGCAAATCTACTTCAGAAAAGAAAAAAAAAGCATAGTAGCTTATTATCCAGCAGTGTAATGTACACTGGTACCCAACGTCAAGCAGAGTAACTTACCTTGGAGCCTGTTATCCAGCAAAAGGAAGGTTACAACAAAGAAAGTATTTGATCCAGATGAACTTCTTTCTTCCCACTGTAAACAAAATAAATAGACTTAATTGATGTGTCCAAGTGATCTGAACATAAATTTCCAAACCAAACTCATTTTCTAATACATCATCTGAATAACTTGTTTTTTCTGGAATGAATTTGGTGCCAAAAGACCAACATTTGTGATTTTTTTAAATAATCACTCATAAAATCAGCATTTTTTCTAAAATTTTAAAATGGAAATATGATATTGTTGCCAACATTGATAAGTCCTCCTAACTTTCAGTACCCACCTACCACACATTTCTCTCCCCGTCCCTCTCTTACAGCATTTTGTTTGGCGATAACCTATAACCTCTCAACATTTTAATGATTTTCATGCTGTAGATGGAAAAATTCTTTCATATTATATTAACAACACTCAATTTTAACCCCTTTCCTCAATAGACACACCTCTAATACGTGGGCAAACAGATCAGAAAGCATGAATCTCCACTGTTCGCATTTTGATTCGTTAGGTTATTTCTGACCAAAATGCGACCAGTGCAGATCCTGATGAGACGGCATGGCAGTGCCGGCTGATCTTGATCTACGTTGATCCCACAGGAGTAAAAATGTGTATATATGGAGAAAAGGGTTAAACCATTTAAAGTTTACCGTGATCTGCACCTCTGTTGTAAAACACCAGAATTGCTTGCATTTAAAATGTGATTTAATAGTGCAAAATATTTTTACAAGCAATGTTAAAAGCAGTTGTAAAGTAGAATATTTAATTCAGTGTACATGTATTAACTCTCAGAATTTTGTGGAGGAGGAAGCGCAAGAATTTGCTTCACTAAAATATATATGTTGATGCTAACATGCTCTGTAATGTATTATTATAGTTTTTTACTGAATTGAAATATTGTTTGATTCTTTACCTGGAATAATAATTTTTAAATCTACAGTGAAACCTGCCTTAGCAGCCACCTGCGAATAGCAACCACCTGTCTTAAACAGCCACTTTGAACAGGACCTAAACTGACAATTTGTTCTAATATTTTACTGTCTTCAACAGCCACCTGTCTTCAGCAGCCACTTTTTGTCACTGCCTTGGGTGGCTGCTAAAGACAGGTTTGACTGTATACAAGTTACAAAAGTCTTTAATTGGAGCATTTATTTCAGACACCAAAACATTATTACCATTCACGAAAGAAATAGCGGAAGAAAAAAACTTTTAATTTCTTTTGTGATTTTCCAAATGTCAATTCCTCATATTGTCAAAATCCCAGTAAATTATTTAAACAATGTGTTTCTGTTAACTAGAACTATGAACACTGCACAAACAATTCTTTTACTATTAAAAACAACTTTTGTGGGAAACCTAGATTACAATATTCAAGGAATGTGTCCTTTAATTCCATCATCAAACATCACTGTGGACTATAATTTCATTAATTACCCATCTCTGGCCACCGGCAGATCTATCTTGGCTGAAATAAGATGTCTGTTCTTAAAATGAGATCATCAATTCCCCATCACATCTAAGCCACTCACGACAATCTTATATGAAGGATTGTATACATGTAGGAGATAGGACTACATAAAATCCAGTACCTTTATAGAGGAAATCCTGGTCACAGAAACTTTAGCTGCTTTAGCTAGGGTCTGTCTCATCTGGGACACAAACTCTTTCTGGTAAAATCTCACAACATTGCCAGCATTGTTCCCTGAAAAGTGAAACAATACAAGAATGAACTCTCCTTTAAACAAGTAAATTAAAATAAACTCTTAATCAAAAGCCAGTTAAAAACGGCACACCATTTACTATTCAAACAACTAGCACCTTGAATGTGCAAAACTCATGACTACATATTAAAGCTAATTCAAGATGGTGTATGATTCAAATGAATTTAATACAGATGCTAATGCCCCATACTGAAAAAAGATAACTCTAAAATTTAGTAAAAATTTTTGAATAGGTCTGGGAAGGAGCTCCATGCATGCATGGAGGTTTTAACTGACCAAAGTCAAATGCAGTTTAAAAAACATGGCAATTTTTATTTTATGGGGAAGGAATAGGGGTAGGGGTGGTTCAGGCAAGTCTGAGCTAAAGAGAACATCATGATAGACTAACATAAAAGATACCTGTTTGAACGTGAGCTTTTACCAAAGATGATTTATACCCCTGCAATACTACTTTTCACAGTATACAGAAAACCATGTAACACTTATCTTCACCTGTGCCCAAGGTTATAAAGCTGAGCATGGAAACCAGTCTCAAATCTCAAGCATCTGATTGGCTGAAATGGCGACTGGTCGCCATTTCAGCCAATCAGATGCTTGAGATTTGAGACTGGTTTCCATGCTCAGCTTTATAACCTTGGGCACTGATTCCCATGATATCTTCAAAATATCTAAGTTAGTATCTTCAAAGCAGAGAATGAGATATTACAGGCTCATTTATCCCCTCAAAGAATAATTTAATGAGCCACATGAAAATTGTGTTGGAATAATCTACATTTGATATTAAACATCAATATATTTTCGTCTCAATATATTAAAAACTGTATAAGAAGCCTTGCCCCTGCATAATGCCTACATTCTTAATAATGGAATAAGCAACATGAAAATTATGTTATAGTGATCTACACTTTATACTGGACGTATGTTTAAAGTTTTAAATAAATATCTTGAAAATCACACACCCGTATCCCTATTTACAAATAATGGACAGAAGCACATGAAATCTAAGTGACACAATCTTGTTTAGCAAGAGTACAACACTGATACCTCAAATCAATTGGTCATATAATTAATTATTGGACCTACCTGACACATCAACAGCCAGGTAAGTGGAATGCTTGTCCCAGGCGTAACATGCTGACACATCGAAAACATCAGGATCTGGATGACCATTCGAGAAGCCATATATATGCTCATATGTAGTCTGGGGTGGCTGTAGAGAACAACTTCTGTTTAACTACTTACTCCATGATTATGACTTATATATCATGTTTGACCAATGTAAATCCATATCACCTGCACATCTATGCAATCTGATAAGATTCTATACTGTTTGCTTTTAGATTTCTTACTAAGAAGTGAAAAGTGCTGATCAAGATCAGACTGCACAATTTAAGCTGCTCTGGATCTACTCTGGTCACCCATTGGATGAATGAAAATCAATAGAACAAAAGGTTAAGAAACCTTCAACCCCGAGAAAAACAAAAACAAATGATAATTTAGCTAAGCCTTCAAGCTTGCCGAGTTCTATATACAGTAACAACTGACTCAACTGACCCCAAATACCTGGTAACTGCACACAACATTTAGTGATAATTTAATACCTGTCCAAACAAATTCACCAATGTAAATAACAGTCAGGTTTATAGAGAACTATATGGGTGTTCAAAAACAGTTTAACTCTTGTGTAGCTCTCAATGTGACTCTGACCTTTACATTTTAGTTACATTATTACCGTGTTACCTTTGACCACAAGATGTGCATTTTGAAAGTCTGATGATGAAAAAAATAGGTATCACTAATTTTTTTACAACTCTCTAAGTACAACTAGACAGTTTTTCAGTTAATCACTTGTTTCAACCTCAAATAATTTGTAAGTTTTATATAAAATAAATAACAAACAACTCACTCAAAATAACAATCATGCTCAACTAAGAACAGAAATGGTCATAACTATTTCAGTTGTGACATAGAGTGCATGTTTCTGACATATGTGACCTTGAACTACATCACAAACCTGCTGTTGTCAGGCCATATATTGAAAAGTTTGATGAGGAAATATTAACAAATGGTTTTGTTTAAACCAATTATTATAAAGGAGCTCATAATCTTAAGATTTTGTGATGGGCTAATTGATAGAAAAAATGATTCTTTGAAAGGACAACACAAGTGCTGGTAAAAACAAAATGTTATCATTTGCATACCAGATTTCCAACACTGGGTGTGAACTTGTATATTCCCACTGGCTCATATTCGTTCACTGGCATGTTAGGTCCAATGCCTGGCATACCTACTCCGCCTCCAGGTCCCATTGGATTACCTGGAATCTGCAAATATTCATTAAAACAACATTGAAATATTCCGGTATTTAACTCAAACGTTTTATACAGCTTCTTAGGAGACAACAATAATAATACTTAGGTTGGAGTATAAGTATCTTTCCTGTCTACTTAGTTCACTGATAGATCCTGTCCCAGGGAAATGTTTAAGGGCAGTAACTAAAGTAGGCTCTTCTGAGTTACAGAATAATTACATGAGGAGTGTTGAGCCTATTTTTTCTTCCTAACCTAGCATTCATAATAGGTTTTTATTGCACAATATTCATTTGATAATTATTAAAGATTAAATCAACTATTGATTGTATTCATTTGGATACTGAAAAAATATGGCTTACTTTAAACATTCCAAATGTTTAACATACCAAGAATTAAGGCAATTAAATATTTATTAAATTCTTATAATTACACACATACATATTCTCATGTTTACAAACATCTTGATAAGTGTTTACAATATAATGGCATATTTGAATGGCTGTTGGAAAAGCCAAGTTGCCAACAAAGTGAATGACAGCATGTTTTTTCACAGCAACTCATCCAAAATGTTCATGCACATCGAGGTCAACAATCAAAACATTGTGTGTCCAAAATAAAAAATCTTTATTTATTTAAATCTTTATTCACCAGCACCCAATTAGTTCTTCATGTACCTACTGACCATCCAAAATTCTCAAACAGTCCCCCACAAGAAAATCATATTGTTTCAGGGCCCAAGACCATAAACCTGAGAAAAGACACCAGTCCCAAATCTCAAGCATATGAATGGCTAAAACAGAGACAAGTCTCCATTATTGCCAATCAGATGCTTAAAATCTGAGTCTGGTCTGCATTTCAGAAGTCAGAAGGGCAGTTAAAGAAATATTAATTTGCCTGCCTTGTTTGTGGTGAAAATGATTTGTCTAGTACAGTGTGAAAGGGAGATTACCAAACTGAAGTAAGCATCACAGTGAGTGTAATGTAATGATAAACATATATTTACCATAATGAGGTTTGTGTCCTGGGGAAAATGTGACATTGTAAATTTCCATCAAATTTTATCCTGTTGTTCTGCCTATAGTATTCTTGTTCAGGGTAAACCTGTTCATTTACCTGGGGGTCATACTCCATTATTCATAGAATGGTTATAATCAGAAAATACTCCATTGTTGGTTCCATAAACACTGTGCTTACAATTGTCTGGGACAGATCAATCATTGTGCTGTCAACTTTTGTAGATACTAAGTTTTGCTTAACCAAAAATACGAAAGAACATTTCCATTTCTATTCATGAACAGGCTTTACTACACGAAGCCTGTATCGTTTTCATACTGAAGTTCCATTTATATTTGTTTTGTAAATTCAAGTCATTCTTTCCCACAATGTCATCAAGCTGAAGACTGCATTGTCTTTTATACAATGAACTTTGAAAACTATATAATTTAGATTTAATCCATCCCAACGTCTCAGGAGGATAAACCCCCCTTCTCAAGGGGCTTTTACATGGAAATACTAAATGTTTACATATTACACATTTAGTATTTCCATGTAAAAGCCCCTTGAAGAAGAAGGGTTTATCCCCCTGAAATGTTGGGATGGATTAAATTTGTGTTTTAGTGAACTGTTTTGAAATTGTGTTTCTAGAGAACTGTAATATATAATTTAGTCAATATCTATAAGAAAACCACGTATCTTAATCACATAATTGTCAGTTCATTTCACTTTCCTTAAAAACAAAATGTTTTATGTCAATATGAGCAACAATTTTTTTCTCTTACCTGTGGTTTACGAAAAATCACTTCCATAATTTCTTGTGTTGAACTGTTAATATATCCCCATGTATACACGGGCAAACCACGCCATGTTTTCTGAAAACAGCAAATAAATAACAATTTCAAAAAACATGTATTTTAGAATTTCTTTAGATAGTAAATGTTAGGTATTAATATAGTACGGTTTGTCTAAAACGTAATTTAGTTAAAACCGCACCAGCCGTCTTAAGTAAGTGTGCGTGTTAATTGACAGATATTCAACCAATATTTATGACTTACTAAAATTGTTTTTAAAGAAAGGAAGTGATTTGTGTTAGATATTTGTCTCTGTTTATGAAGTCACAAACATAACCGATTTTTCATCATTTGTTACATGGGATTTATTATTTTCAAAACCTCTGTTATATTCAGAATTCCTATAATGTTATTTTCTTAATAGAAAACAATGCATAAAATGTACACAAAAGTATATACTTTTTGAACAATTGATTGATTTATTTATTTCGGTATGGAATACGTATACATGGACATGTGAAACAAGGTGTACGATACATATGCTTAACAAAAATGAGAATGAATAAGCCATGACATGCACTCCCTAAAGCATTGACAAAATGTAAAATACTGTGATCTGTTAAACAGAAAAGGCTATATATAATAACATACAAAAGCGCATGAGAAAAAATTAACATTGCTACCATTTTATAAATGTATTTTAAAAAATACTTCAGTCATTGAAATTGTTATATCAAAGGTTGTTGATATATAGTGGGAAAAAATCTTTGAATATACCTTAACTGGGCAGTTTTATACCAAAGTCTTGATTTTACCAACATGTGGTTGTTTTGATCAAAGAGTATGAAAATTATCAAATTTCAAATTAAACAGGCCCTTATTCCATCCTCCATTGAAATTGTGTGCCATGTGATTTAATAAAGCAATAACCATATCTCAAATTAAGCTGCTTATAGTATACATGTTATTAAGTCTCACACCTGTTCTTGATACAGGAATCTGGAGTAGTTTGCAAAAAATTCCACAATATTTGATGGTTGCCTTGAAACAGGAGGTCCCTGACCTTGTGGAAGTGGCCCTTGACCTTGTGGTGGTGATCCCTGACCTTGACCTTGTGGAGGTGGGGTCATCACCTTGGAAACTGAACAGTTCTTCTCAAACCTGTCTATCACATACATGATTCCTGAAAAAGCAATATCTCAATAAAAGGAAATTTTTATTTCTCAGTGTTTGTGGTGTAATTATTTCTGACATGTGTGTTTGTATATACCAACAGTAAGTGTATGCTTTTCAAATTTTCTCTGACAAGTACCACAAGGGAAGCAGAACTGATAAAAGTAATTTTTTGTTATGATAACATTATCTTCAGTGAAAAACAGTGCAACCATATTTATTCTTCAGTTAAACTGAAAATTTTGAAAGTACAAGACAACTTCACTGCTAAAATGAAACAAAGGTGAGTCAAAACATAAGGCGCCCTGACCAGCATAGAAAAGCAAAGTTCACTTCGCCCTAGATTTCCTGTTGAATTTGCCTGAAGGAACAATCAAACATTTGCCAATAATCCCCCAAATGGTCACCTACTCAATTATTAAAATTGACAAACATGTGTCATAAACAAATTCGACCTGATTCAACCAAATCAGTCTTCACGAAATAAGATTTTTATTGGCTGGTGTATACAGAATGAACCAATTAAAGTGCACGATAGTATTCTTAGAGTAAGCTTCATTTTTTTATTGTAAATTACATAAGCGACAATGGTGTAAGATACCCATTTGTTGAAAATGACAGCTTGTTAATTTGACAGTTAATTACAAGTTTTATGACACTTTGAGAACCTGTAAGAGGTGATAATTGGATTATCTATGATCAGAGCTGACTGTCAGTAATTAATAATGTGATGCACCTGTGGTGTGATTTGTTTGCTCTTTGATTAAAGGAAGACACCCCCAGATGATGTCGGCTAATAAAATAATTAAAGAAAGGTGAGTATTTATTTTTTACGAGAAAATATGACAAAATAATCACACAAAAGTAGTTTTAATTATAACAGCCTTAAAATCCCCCTAAAACACCATAATACTTTCAGGAAAAATGACAGACTGAATTTCCATTAGTGAATTATGATGCTGAAACAAAATCAATGTATTGTGATTTGTGTGGTATTGACTGGTATTTTTTTTTATATTGTAGACCACAAGACCTCTGTTGGTGATGCAAGTTCCAGAAACAGGTGCAGACTGCTAGACAAGCTTTAGTGGGCAAAAGTGGGAGTGCTGTTGGAAATGCCAAGGCAAATTTACATTTTCTGGCACAGGAAGATCTTGCCATATTTATTGTCATTTTTTTCAAGAATAAAATAAATTAAATAATCAGTATTGTTGTTTTATAATATGTATGGGTGTATTAGAGAAAATTAGAGCCATTTGGTAAAAACCCGACCAACCACCTTGGTCACTTCTCCCTGTTTCTGAAAACTTCTCCCTAAATTTCCAGGAGGGAGAATCACTTCTCCCTAAAATTTGCTCCTAGCTTAATCCCTGTAGAAGCAAACAACATACCATTTTCTGAGTCTGTTATATAGGTCAAGGGCTTGTTGCCATATTTCTGTGCATCCATAGGTCCCATCGCTCCATCTGTGTCCACACGATAAACCTTGGCAGAGATGTCAACATAAAGCTGCAGTGAATGGTAGTTAGTCTCTTTACCGTTTTCTAATATCACCCTCTCCACACCTGCCGAAAAATGGTCGGATATTTCAGGCACTGATTTGTCTCGATCAATATCCCCTTGGTTACATATGACACCCACTGGTACCTTAAGAAAGTAAGAAAAAGTTTGTTATACTAAAATAAATTCTGTGTTCCATATCATCTCAGATTTCTTAACATTCTATCTGTTTTGAGTTGAGTATCTTATCTGGTTTCAGAAAATTATATCTTCATTTCACTCTCAAGATCAAATCACAGTGATGATGACCACAATGTAACTGCTTTAACCCTTTCCTCCATAGATACACCTTTAATGCATGGGCAAAGAGTTTAGATCCAGATCAGCCAGCACATCTGTGCCATCTGATCAGGATCTAAACTGTTCACTTTTTTATTTGTTAGGTTATTTCTGAACAAAATGCAACCAGTGCAGATCCTTATAAGACCGCACGGATGTGCCCTCTGATCTGGATCTACACTGGTCACACATGTGTAAAACTGCATATACATGGAGGAAAGGGTTATACACTTAGCTCCATATATACAGGTTTTATCACATGTGCCACCGGAGTAGAGCCTGATTAGCCAGCACATACATGATATCTGCACTGCTTGCATTTTCGTCTGGTTACAATCTTATCATTCAAAATGTGAACAAGATGACACACTGACACAAATACTATGACACTATCTGCATCTGACTAATGAAAAATTCAGATTTTCCACTAACTGCATCTAAATTGCCATGTAAGAAAGCTGCAATGTATCTTTAATAAACATTGTCAAAATACAGTAAGTTTTACCTCAAAGAGATGGGAGTCCTTTATTGGTCCAGGCTTAAACTCGGAAAACTCATAAATGTGGTAGAAGGCATGAGACTCATTGGACACCGAGCCATTCCGATAGGATTTACCTGGAATGTACAACAGCATTGTTGCTAGAAAATACACATGTGTTAATTGCTATTGAAATACATACAAAGACACGTCTTAATTAAAATTACTCTTTTTCTTAGTTTCAACATACTGAAGTACAGTCAAACCTGTGCCAAAGATCACCTGTAAACAAAGACCAACTGTGGATAAAGACCATACTTTATTTGTCCCACTGGTTGATTGAATTTGAAAGAAAAAATTCACTTGCGAACAAAGACTACCGTCATTGTTCCAATATAAGCCGCACTCATGTATAAGCAGCACCACCCCCAAACGTGATAGAACAGATGAAAATGGCTGAAAGAAGTGTATAAGCAGCCAAACCTGTGTATTAGCCGCACCCCCAACTTTTTACCTAAATTCTGGGGGAAAAAGTGCGGCTTATATTCAAACAATGACGGTACTTGATTTAAAGACCACTTTTGGATTTTTCCCTGAGTGGTCTTTGAAGACAGGTTTGACTGTACATATAGATATTTTTTCACTGTAACCAGAGCTTGGTGGTGTGGGATTTTCCACTAGGAATTCAATTTATCAAACTGTCTTCTTTTTTAAAATGTGTTTGTAATTTGTGATCTCAAGACAGTCCCTTATCAGTCCTAA
The DNA here is from genome assembly GCA_038501625.1 of Corbicula japonica. Classification (NCBI taxonomy): domain Eukaryota; kingdom Metazoa; phylum Mollusca; class Bivalvia; order Venerida; family Cyrenidae; genus Corbicula; species Corbicula japonica. The sequence goes on from JAZAYU010000016.1 coordinate 1,313,221, forward strand.
TTGAAATGTCTTACTGTCTTTTAGCCCTATAGACCATATAGGTTTTATTGCATGTGTGACTGTGCTAGCTGATCTGCATCTACTCTGGTCAATAACAACCTAATAAATCAAAAGTGAACAGTGTAGATCTTAATCAGGCAGCATGTTTGTTCCAGCTGATCTGGATCTACACTGTTCAGCCATGGGATTAACAGCCATATTCCATAGAGTGATGGGTTAATTAATACCTGTTCCATTTAACACAGCTCTCACAGGCACCTGCATTTCTGCTCCATCAATGGTATAGTTAGAGCCCTTTGTGAAATAGTAGTCAAGAGTCATGGTCCCATTAGTTGCTGGCATCATTAAACATGTGCTCCAGTGGTTGACAGGTATACCTCGTATCTAGAACAAGATGTCAGCAAACTGAGTCCAAGTTAGACAAATACAAATAGAAGAGTCTCACTGTCCATATTGACAATTTTCAGGATTATCTTAGTGAAAATTCCATTACTCTCAAAACACACTAACCACGAGTTCAAATTCCTACATTAAAAAAAAATAAACTTATTTATTTTACATCAATTGCCAAACAAGTTTTTCCAACTTATATTTATCACTCTTGATGACTGCTGCCTGGGTTGCAAACCAGTTCTTGCACTGATTGTGGATTCGGGAAACTGCAAAAGAATCTCATCCCTGGTCGGATTCGAAAATGCAATATCCAGCGATCTTGAGGCTAATGCTAAAAATGTATTATACACATTTCATGGAAATAAAACACTTAATTACATTTGTTGGTTAGCATACTTTGCAAGTTACTTATTCATCAGTAATCAGATGGCTAATTTCGATGGTAAAATTAATATTGAAGATAATTATTCAAAAATGGCTAGTAGAAATCGAGACAATTATCTAAAACACATGTTAAGATTTCCACTGTTGAAATAGTTCAAACTTAACAATTCATAGTCATATTACAATGACAATAAACATTCTTATTTTGATAATATGTGCTAGGTTGGAAACTGGCATCGCAATTGGACCTTCATGGTTTTGTGGTCTAGATGACAACTCTTAGCCACAGGTTCCCACATCTGTGAGTTCATGTAAAATTGGAGATAGATATCTTTATGCAAGTTAGCTACCTTGCTGATGGTCAGTGGTTCTACTGAACTGACAAGATTGTTCCATCAGTAAAAGCCAGACATCAACACTTATATGGGCCAGGACAGAAGTTCAGGTTATTAATTTTAGATCACTGGTTTGCTTCCACATGATTCCAGTAACTGACAATCATTTCCATGTGTTCCCAGGACGGTATTCAGCTAGACAATGGTGGGTCTATCAAAGTGCTCAATCATATTAGAAAAAAATTGGCCTGAGGTTCTCAGACTGTGCTTAATGTGAAACATTCATTCAGATGTATGACTTGTGAAACCAGTCTTCAGTTTCACTGGTTAAACCTTTAACTCCATTTATATGTGTGTGTGTGTGTGTGTGTGTGTGTGCATCCAGTGTTGGCTCAGATCAGCTGTCACATTCATGTCATCTGATCTGGATCTACACTGGTTTCTTCTTGGTAGGAAATAACATTATGAATCTAAAAGAAAACAATGCAGATCCTGATCAAATGGCCTCGTTGTGAAGCTGATCTGGATTTACACTGTTTTAGACTGTTTGCCCATGGAAAACAGCCATATCACAAGATGTAAATCTTTGCAGCAGAAAAAGACTAACAGCACAAGAAAAAAAAAGAGAATCTGGACTTACCATTTTATCCCCATCAATAAAAACTTCTCCTAAGTCAGATCCAAAGTACAAGAGGTCTTTAACTGATTTGATATGTGTGCCATTGTCAGCAGACATGAATACAAACAGAGGGTGTGAAGAGTTTGTCTTCAGAAATCTGCAAGTGTTATCTGAAACATAAATGAAAACAGGCCCAAGATCATAAAAGACCGCTATATTGGTTTTCCTCGATTACTATTTTTAGAAATTGTCAACACAGGAAGCATGATTTATAATATTTGCAAAATAATCTGAAGATGTCATTAGTCATTACATTAGAAATGAATGCAATACTACATAAACACATATATCTTTAGTAAAATATGTCTAAAGCAGGCTGAAAACACTTTTCATGGTTTAAAATATTATGTTCACTTTCACTTTTGCGATTTTGTAGGTGGCAATCTGATTGGTTCAAAGGGTGATAAAAGCAAGTTTGAGTTACTTGTCGTCAGATCCTGATAGCCTAGCGGTTTTCAGGAGATGATTTTAATCAGATTGCTTTTTTTGACTTGCAATGTTCAATCAGATGCATATTTCGACATAAGCTGCCGTGCACCACCCTTGCAACTTACTTTCAAAGATTGTCCTGGACTCTCTGGCATTGAAGTCTGTTAGAATTCTCATCCTCTCCCCGGATGTTCTGTTGTAGGTTTCTATCATGCCTCTGTTGTTAGGAAAGTCATAATACTCCTTGAAGTTTCTTGTCATGTTTTTCTGAAAATAATAATGGAAATAAAATTTCTATAAAGGGACTAAAATAACAATGGCAGCTGTTCAGTAAAAATCTCTGAACCCTTTCCTCACTAGACACGCCTTTATTGCATGGGCAAACAGTGTAGATCCAGATCAGCCGGCACATCCAAGCTGTCTGTTCAGGATCTGCATTGTTCGCTTTATGATTTGCTAGCTTATTTCTTACCAAAATGCGACCAGTGCAGATCCTGATCACACGGCATGGATGTGCCAGCTGATCTGCATGTACACTGGTCGCACATGCGTAAAAATGTGTATATATTGAGGAAAGGGTTACTTTGGAGACCTATCTTTGTACTGCCAACCAGATGTTAAACCCTTTACTCCATATAGACGCATTAATGCGAGTGCAACCAGTGAAGACCCATATCAGCCAGCTCGTAATGCCTTCTGATCTGGGTCTACACTGTTTGCCTTTAGATTTGTTAAGTAATTTCTGACAAAGTTGTAACCAGTGCAGATCCAGATCAGATGGCACTTATGTGCCTGCTGAACTTGATCTACAATGGTTACACATGCACTAGAATGCATATGTATGGAGTAAAGGGTTAAATTAAGAAATAAATTAAGATTCTTGCCTAGACAAGAATTTCTTCATCTGAAGTAAGAGTGACACTGACTTACTAAAAAAAACTTTATGAGGATTCCATGCAAACTGTAGTAACTCCTTTTTTATTTCAATGTAGACACAACAGTCTTGCATGGAACCCTTAACTGCTTACAGCATCTTGTATTATTATTAGCATGTAACTGTTAAATGATAGGCATTCAATAAATGCTTTAAGAAGTTGATAAAGTGCATTTTTCATTTCACTAACACTTACCACTGTCATTAGACTGACAACTTAGACCAGTAGCTGATAATGGTCATAGGTAACGGATAGTCACAAATTGTGATGTTTTGTCTTTACAATATTCCACTACTTTTAGCAGTCTTAGGACAATAGAGACACCTTATCACTGCTACTAGTATTTGTTCTGGTCCTTTGAAAGATATTGAAACCACTGTATAAGTCTAGGGCCTTAGATCATAAAACTAAGATTGGAGACCAGTCTCAAATCTCAAGCTTCTGATTGGTAGAAATGGTGACCAGCTTTGGTTTGAGACTGGTCTCCAGATTTAGTTTTATGATTTTGTACAAAGGTGTCCACATGATGGTGCACATGCAGGAAAAAGGGATAGGGATATACTAATCTATTTTCATTTCATTTGAAATTGAAACCCAAGATGAAGAGTTTGTGCCCAAGGTTATAAAACTGAGCATGGAAACCAGTCTCAAATCTCAAGCATCTGATTGGCTGAAATGGTTGCAGGTCACCATTTCAGCCAATCAGATGCTTGAGATTTGAGACTGGTTTCCAATCTCAGCTTTATAACCTTCAGTCTTGTTGTTTTTGATTTGGGAGCAAATTCTATGATTGCTTCTTGTGTGACATACAAAAACTGATTATTTGCATAATGTGTGTTGATTGTGCATTGGAACAGCAGAAGAATCTCACCAATAAGAGCAATACTGTGGTATCATTATATTTCGCGTGGTTTAATTTTTGCGTATTTCGCACTAGGCAAAATGCGCTAAATTAAACCCTAGAGAATTCGAACCATTTAATATCTAGTCTTATTAAAATAATTCAACTGCGCAAATTTAAGCCCTCGCGAAAATGTCACTTTTGTCATTTGCGCGAAATTTGATCCCCGCTATATTAAATGATATAACAGTAATGGTTGGACATTCTATTCAATAAAACACATTTATTTAATGCTTTTCAGTGAATTATAGAATTGTCCCAGTGAAATAAAAGTGGTATTTCACTGTTTTCAAACAGTGGAATATCATTTTTATTTTCACTGATTTTTTCACTTTGGTACCCAAACGAACATAACATAACAATTGAGAATTTTTAGAAAACCAGCTCAAATTTGTATATTTGACGTCATGCAGTCACATCATAAACAAGTGGTTTGGGCGCCATTTTTTGCAACTATTTGTGTCAAATTCACACAAAATTATAAAATAAAAAGAAAATTTGTTTTTACCAGTGTAAGATAGAAATATATTTCACTCAAGAACTCCAGAATTATGTATTTTCACTCATGACGTGTGAAAATACCACTTCCAAAGCTCACTCAGTGAAATATATTTCTATCTTACACTAGTTAAAACAAATATCTTCTATATCTATGTGGTGTATAGGGTAAGAATAATCTGGTTTCTAAATTTTTCACACCTGTACAATATTAGCTTCGACATGGGTTTCAAACTGGTCTGGCAGAGCCGGAAGAGGTGGTCCAACATAGTCAGCTGGTTTGGGGTTACACGGTATAAAGTTAAAACCCTGACCTCTCACAGTGTTCACCATTAAACAAACCCACAGCACTGTATGTACAAATGTCTCAGGCATCTTGCTTTATTCTGAAAACATAAAGGATATTTTCATATCAAAATGGAATTTAGTATAAATCATATATTAAACTTTTAACCCTTTACCTCAAATATTTATGGATTTTATTGCGTTTGTGACCAGTGTAGATCCAGATCAGCCTGCACATTTGTGCCATCAGATCTGGATCTGCAATGTTCACTTCTTGTTCAGAAATAACTTAATGAATAAAAGATAACATAGGAGATCCAGATCAAACAGCACAGATGTGCAAGCTGATCTTGATCTACACTGTTCCTTTGCCATTAAAGTCATATGTATTGAGTAAAGGGTTAAGAAAGAGATCTTTACAAGAGTTTAGTTTATGAACTATAATTTCTTAAGTTTTCTTTGAACACTTTCTTTGTTGGACAATTGTGGGTTTACCTTTTGTTTTTATTTTCATAATATTTTTGCTATTAAACCCTTTACTTAGTCTCAATAAATGCGCCTTTATTACATGGGCGAACAGTGTAGATCCAGATCACCTGGCACATTTTTAACATTTGATCAATCTGCGTTGGCATTTTGGTCACAAATAACCCAACAAATCCAGATCAGATGACACGGATGTGCTGGCTGATTTGGATCTACTCTGGTCACACTAAAATCTAAAATCTTGAATCTTCGGAGTCTTCAAAAAGTCGATGACTTGTGTACTCCCCCTATAAAGTTACTAACTATGCCCGGTTCATATATACTGTCTGTGTTAAATCTTTTATGCGCACATTATTTGTCCAGTTTGGTCTTAAAACTAAGAATTGTTTCACTGCATACGGTTTCTTCTTTTAAACTGTTCCACTGGTCAACACTTCTTGCAGGAAAAGTGTTCAATTTTAGCGATTTATTACATCTGATTTTTTCAATTTTGAATATGTGACCATGTGTGACATTTTCATTGAATTTGAAGAATTTTTCATAATTGATGTCTTCAAAGTGATTTATAATCTTGAAATTTTCAGTAAGGTCATATCTGTTTCTTCGATAATGAAGCGTAGGCAAGTTAAGATATTCTAGACGGTTTCTATAACTGAGATTTCTTATTTCTGGAACTAGCTTTGCAGCGCGACGTTGCACATTTTCTATAAGTTGCATGTTTTTCTTTGTCCATGGGCTCCATACAGAACCACCATAGTCTAATATTGAACGAACAAGACTTTTATACAAAGTCAAAAAAGCATGTTTATCAAGACAAGAGAACGTACGTTTGATTAGTCCTAAAATTTGATAAGCTTTGTTCACTATTTGGCTGATATGCTTGTCAAATTTCAAGTTACTTTGAAATGTAATTCCAAGATCTTTTTCTTCTTTAACAACAGGCAAGTCCTTGACAGTACCACTTTTATCAGTCATGCAGTATGTGAAAGGAAATTTAATGTTCCCCATTTGCATTGACTTGCACTTGGGCACTGAGAATTCCAACAACCAATTCTTTGACCATTCACTCAGTATATTCAAATCCTCTTGAATTTCAAATTGATCATTTTGGGAAGTTATTCCTGAATAAATTTTACAGTTGTCAGCAAAAAGTTTGCATACTGATTTCAACTTGTCAGGCATGTCATTTACATAAAGTATAAATATTGTTGGTCCTAGAACCGAGCCTTGGGGTATTCCCAATGTTACATTTTCCCAATCAGAAAATTTACCATTTCACACACGCATGTATCAATTTAATCAAATATTAGGCAAAAGGTGTATCAAGGTGTTTCGGACCTCAAACAAAAATTTATTTTAATCTTGTATCTTGACTCAGAGTCGTCTGGGTTAGGTAGTGATACGCAACAGCCCTAATTTAGGGCCTACATCGGGAATTGACTTCTGATAGGGGTGGAAACATCCCAAGAATGTTCATATAGTTCGATTGACAAGGAGATAGGGAGAAGATATAAATACAGTACCACTGACTAACCGTCAGGGGAAAATAAGGATTTCAAGAGATCATTGTATAGGTGTTCTCTAACAATCAATGAATTTACCTGTATTGATTTCCAGTCATTTATTTTGTGAACAAACGGAGTATGTGTATATAAGGGAGCTAACTCTCAAATACCACTAGTTAACGCACTATTAACCGGATATACGGAGCTTATCGTGTTTTGTGTTGAAACAAATATACACAATACAAAAGAATCAAAACGTACAAATACATATTTAAACTTGAGAAAATAAATAAAAAAATATTCTTAACTCTTTAAAATAATCTAGAGCAAATACGAACAAAGAATGAGGTTGAAACTCCGAGCATGCGCTGGCTGGGTCATTTGCCATGAACCAGCAAACTGAGCGATATCAGAGCATCCAGCAAAAAGTCTTCGGAGGCTATATCGGGACCTTGACTTGTTCGCTATATAGTGTTCTGACTGACCTGTGGCTTCTTGGTTCCTGGCCCTTCTGAGGACGGAAACTCCGGATAAGAGCTTGAGCGGTCATTTGCCACGAACCATTAGAGTTTGAGAGATATCAGAGCATCGAGAAAAAAGTTTACTTCGGAGGCTATTTCGGGATCTTGACAATGTAGTGTACTGACCTATCCTTGTTTTGCATCCAGTACCGAGAACGAAAATTCGAGGCATGAGCTCGAGTGCTCCACTGCCATCTACCGCGTAAGTTTGAAGAGTATCGGACCACTGAGTAAAAGCAGAAGAATCTCACCTGGTTAAGCTCAACATACTCTTACAGGTTATATCTGGACATCCTACTATATCTGGACTTGACTTCTTTCGCTTTGTAGCTTATTGGAAATCCTTTGTGATTGTTGAATTCCAGCCTGTGCTGAATCCGGGAATTTCGGGCATGAGCTGCAGTGGTCCTATGTCACGAATCCTGGAAGTTTGAGAGTACGTATCTGATCATTGAGCAAAAAGTTTACTCTTAAAGTCCTGGTATCTGACCATCTCTGTTTTTGTTTGTTTAAAACATTCTTTAAAAAAATGTATATCATTTGCTTTTGAACTGTAACGTGCATTTTATATATCGCCATTACCTGAATCCCCACGTGTTGGATGCTTTAATAGAATTAATCAATAGAATTATTAATTAATTATTAATATTATGACGTAACGAAGTATGACGTCAACTCTTGCGACGCGTCACTCTTTATAGAAAGTGCCAGTACACGCATAAGATCATCCAAAGAAGACTTTAAATGTATTTGTATCTTTAAATATTCATGATGGAAACATGTATTTACAGAAGCACCTTTCGAGGTAAATCTGTAATGCTAATTAATTTTTTTTGCGTCTTATTATCTCTGTATTGGGGAATAAATGCAAACCGGTCGACAGTTGTGCTGTTTTCCTTGTTTTATGTTTCGGGCCTTAATTAAAGCGGCCTATAAACAATTCAGTGTCGAATACTCTAATGTCACAGATGTGGCTTATAATAAATTTAATGCTGTGTAATTCCTATAAATGAATGAACAGTAGAATCTAGCGAATTTCGTCGAAACTTTAAAATAATCAGCACCTCCATAATAATCCATTAATTAGTGAATTTTACTGCGTAAGTTAGTAACTCGGATTTAAACTTTCATTGTTATAATGTATCATTTACTTTGTTTACAGGTTTTTCAGTTTAAATAGATCTACTTTCCGAAAAAAAGCATAGGCCGATTTTGCGACTTCTGTTATACGCTTACAGATCTAAATCTCGATTTTAAAATGTCCTTGGTTTATGAACGCACGAGATATGACAATTTCAAAAAAAAAAAGAAACATTGTACTTACGATTCAAATTTAAGGATAGTACTTCAAGTTCATGCGAAGAAATAAAAAAAAATATTATTGGTGTACATGTAGTTCGAACATTGGTTAAGCGTAGTTTAATCAAATGGCAACAATCACAACACTTTCGCCGGTTACATCCGAGGCCCTGATCGGAACAATCTTACCGAAGTCAGGGCTGAAGGTTATTAAATTGAGACTGGAAACCAGTCTTAAATCTCAAGCATCTGATTGGCTGAAATGGTGACCGGTCGTCCTACACACGATCTACTGAAGAAAGGAATTAGTCGCAATTTTATCTAATCAGATGCTTCAGATTTGAGACTGGTTTGCAATTTCATTTTATTAACCTTGGGCACATATCTATTAAAATGCTAGCGTATCGATTTTCAGGAGATTATTTTAATCAGGCTGTGATCGGAGAATAAAAGGCTGCGATTCAGCGCCATTTCCTCTGAGTCGGACACCTTCCCTTTTTAAGCGCCCCATTAATTTCAATTCTTAAAAAGCTAGATATATTATGTTTCTTCGTTCAGGTGTACGCCACGATATTCGCCGTTGTTTCAACACATCATCCACCACACTGCGAGTGCGGCCTGTGTATACTTGCAAACATTAACATCAAAAAGCTAGTCCAAGACCAGCAAACATTACAGTCTGCTATCTACAGCCTCGGTCGGCCAACGAGGTCCAACAGGCAGAAGAAATGTACGGCAAAGGAGGACAGGACATTCCAGCGACTTGGACCATTTTTCAAGAACTTTGACAAGAGGCGTAAAGAACTTGAAAGAATAAGTATGTACAAATAGCTAAAAGTGTTTATTTGTTTAATATTATTGTTGTAGGTTCCAACAAATATTTATTCACATATTATATTTAAGCGTACTCAAGGAATCGAACCTGCGTCGCCAGGGCAATGTTAGCGTCTAGCCTAAGCCCACAGAAATAGTAATCTCACAGAAGTTAAAATAAACTTAGGGCCTAATGTTAGATATGATGACGGCAATCAAACGCCGTATATAAGCCACAGTGGTTTTCCCAGATAACTATTTATAGAACCAGTTAATACAGGAAGCATGATTCATAAAGTACAAAAATGTATCAGTATTGGTCGCAAAAATTTGAAAATCAGGAAATTTTTCGATATGTATGCGTTTTATTTTACTGATTCCAATTAAATCTGTTTCATAAGACAATATGTGCGTTAAAATATACAGCGACCTTTATCGATCTAACTTTTGGTTTCGACCAATAAAAGCTTGGTGTATAAATCAAAGAAATGAATAGAATCCTTAAGTAAATTATATGTTTGTTCTAGGACAAGATATTCAGCAAGTTTAAGATTTGCAGAGTTTTAAAGACAGAACGGCTTTCCACAAGTCATTAGCTGTGAGAAATAGATACAGTCTTCCCAATCCACCAGCTTCCAAGCAGAACTGTTCCAAATCGTGACTGGTTATATGACTCCACTGCAAAACCAACCCGCTACCATCACGAAATATTTCCAATTGAAACTGTCGATGACGTTGATGTCCCGTCCATCATATTACTCCAGTTGTCGATAATACCACTGCGATTCCAAATCGCTACCATAAAGATGACGCTGATATGCCACGCACCTACGGCCTATTAGATAATCTGGCAATCGTCACAATCATTGACACTGTTGTGTTCATAACCTACTGCAAGGAAGATACTGTATCAGATGTGACCTCCGAATACACAGGAGTCCACAGCATCTTCTACCATGAAAATATTCTCAGCCGTCACAGTCGACCATACTGCTACCCAGACAACCAGCAGCAATGACAAAGAAGTTTTCTATGACGACAACGCTATGTTTGGGTGCGTATCCAAACCCGATAGGTCTCCTTAGTGATATATATGTAAAGAATAAGAAGCCCACAATGGGAATCGAACCCGTACGGTAACGGCGTCTAGCCACAACGTTGACTGAGAATCAAATTTTTACCACACTAACGCAAATAATAATTGACAAACAATAGAACTTTGTGTTAGCAGCAGTTTTTTTAAATAAGAAGTTTGGTCAGACCGTTATCCGTTGGAGATTCTTTTTTCTAATAACAATTTCCATACAGTACCCTAGCCTACATGCAACACATCAAGTAAACGCAGTTCACCACTTGTCTTTCAGATATGAAGAATCAGATGCCATTGAAGAAACAATTCAAGAAAGAAAACAAAACATGTGTTGTGCTTAGTTGTATTGTATTGTATTGTATTGCATTGCATTGCATTGCATTGCACTGTACTGTACTGTACTGTACTGTACTGTACTGTACTGTACTGTACTGTACTGTACTGTACTGTACTGTACTGTATTGTATTGTATTGGATTGCATTGCATTGCATGCAATGAATTGCAATAATTTGCGTTGTTTGTTTGTTTTTTGTTGTTTTTTTCTTATTGTTTTGAATTGTTTTCTATTTTATTGATTCAAGTAAACAAGTATCGTTTTGCTTATATTTATAAATAAATTGCATTTGAAGCACTAAATATCATTAAATTGCGTGTTGGTTTTTTTATTATATAGAACTGTCTCTCCTCAAAGGGGCAGTCCTGAATACAGAAATCAGTTTTCACCTCAATGACATTTTAAAACTGACCAGTCACCACTTAATCAGACGTTTGAGATTTGAGACTGGTCTCCAGATTTAGATTTATGATCTTGGGACCAGTACCAATAACAAAACAACTATTCTACTTCCTGATATAACTTTTATTCCTAAAAATATGAAAATGAAAAGGTGATATAAAAACTAAAATATCCAAAATATAATTCAAATGCCCAAACACATGTAAAGCTATGTAATCTTGATATGTGCTAAAAAGGTGATCACAACATTATTTTCCTTTCATTACATGCAATAAATTTCTTATCAATAACAAAAACTTTAAGAAAACTAGAAGAATATGTCCTCGGACACTGATGCCCCCGCTGCAATAACAAAGGGCCATAACTTTGGTAAAAATGGTAGCAGAAAAAATCCTTTCTTTACAATCATCCACACAGTCTGCTTGATTATCTGTGCAAGTTTGAAGAAAATCCGCCTGACATTTTAGTACCGGTAGGAGATGATGCCAAAAGATTTAGGGGAAGTACATACGAACGTACAGACGTACAGATGAGTGCAACTCTATATGCATCCCACTTAATGGGGGCATAAAAAAGAAAGCAAACATTTGAGTGTTCTACATAAAATGTAGCAAACAGTATTTTTCTTACCATAATCTTATAACAATTAGAATTCTTAATGCTTAACTCCGTATGTACATTTTTTATCCAATGAACAGTTTCAGCTGGCATATCATTGCCATCTGATCGGGATCACCATTGTTAACTTCCAGGTCCCAAGGTTATAAAACTGAGCATGGAAACCAGTCTCAAATCTCAAGCATCTGATTGGCTGAAATGGCGACTGGTCGCCATTTCAGCCAATCAGAAGCTTGAGATTTGAGACTGGTTTCCAATCTCAGTTTTATAACCTCCAGCACAGGTCAGTGCCCAAGTTTATAAAAGTGAGCATGGAAACCAGTCTCAAATCTCAAGCATCTGACCAGTGGCCATTTCAGCCAATCAGATGCTTGAGAACTGAGACTGGTTTCCAATCTCAGTTTTATAACCTTCAACCCAGAAATATTCTAATGAATAAACAAGAAGCTGTGTTCGGAAAACATAATGCTCCCGGTAGCGAAGTTTGTCATGATACAAATTTATAATGACAGCACAGTGTTAAAACAGCAACTAAAATCACAAGTTAGTTCTAAATAATGGAAACAACTTTCTGGTGCAAGAACCTGTGCATGAAAAGAATTTAACATAAAAATCAAATTAATGTAACCTATAATCTAAGAAGATAAAGTACAGATTATTCAAGACAAAACTGGAACATTCACAGTATTTTAATGTAATAAATGCCTAGAAATTTAGTACAAACACCGATGATGCAAGTATTGGGAAAGTGGGCATTTCTTAGAGGCATTATTAAAATTGAGAAAAATCCAACTTGCTGTAACAGGTTAAACATTTCTGTAAGTACAAAATGGGGAGATAACCCCAGAAATAAGGTAGCCAGAGTTATGTTACTTGTCTATGTCATGACCTGTGCACTGTTAAGTAAGTAAGTAAACTTTCATGCTACTGTTCATTGCAGAAATATTCAACTTGCAGAAACAGGTTAACCATTTTTCTAAGTATAAAAAGGGGAGATAACCCTAAAAATAATGTAGCATGAATTATATAACTTGTCCAGTCATGACCTGTGCACTATAAAGAAAGTGTATAAATTTTCATGCCAATTCTCTTTGTGGAAATTAGGAAATAAAAAAAAAAGGTACCTAGAGTTATGTTTCTTGTAAGGGTCATGACCTGTGCACGGTTAAGTAAGTGTGTAAACTTTCATGGCAATGCTCTTTGTAACAATACAGAAATATCCAAATTGCCGAAACAGGTTAACCACTTATCTCTCAGTACAAAATGGGGAGATAACCCCAGAAATAAGATAGCCAGAGTTATGTAACTTGTCTAGGTCATGACCTGTGCACTGTTAAGTAAGTGTGTAAACTTTCATGCCGAATTTCTGTGTAGAAATTGAAAAATATCCAACTTTCCGAAACAGGTAAACTGTTTTCCCCCAAGTACAAAATGGGCAAATAAACCCAGAAATTACCTAGAGTTAAATAACTTGTCAGGGTCATGACCTGTGTTCTGTTTAGTAAGTTTGCAAACTTTCATGCCAATGCTCTTTGTAGAAATTGAAAAATATCCACTTGCCGAAACAGGTTAACCATTTATCTCCAAGTACAAAATGGGGAGATAATCCCAGAAAAAAGGTAGACAGTGTTATGTTACTTGTAAGGGTCATGATCTGTGCACTGTTCAGGAAGTGTGTAAACTTTTATGCCAATTCTCTTTGTGGAAATTGAGAAATGTCCAACTTGACAAAACACTTTAACCATTTATCTCTTAGTATAAAATGGGGAGATAACCCCAGAAATAAGATAGCCACAGTTAGGTCACTTGTTAGAGTCATACCCTGTGTAATGTATAGTAAGTTTGTAAACTTCATGCTAATGCTCTTTGAAGAAATTGAAAAATATCCAACTTGCCGAAACAGGTTAACCATTTATCTCAAAGTATAAAATAGGGAGATAATCCCAGAAAAAAGGTAGACAGAGTTATGTAACTTGTAAGGGTCTTTATCTGTGAACTGTTAAGTAAGTGTGTAAACTTTTATGCCAATTCTCTTTGTGGATATTGCGAAATATCCAACATGCCGAAACAGGTTAACCATTTTTCTAAGTACAAAAAGGGGAGATAACCCCAGAAATAAGGTACCCAGAGTTATGTAACTTGTCAGGGTCATGACCTGTGAACTGTTAAGTAAGTGTGTAAACTATCATGCCAATGCTTTCTGTAGAAATTGAGAAATAACGAACTTGCCGAAAAATGTTTACTGGACCAACGTATGGACGGACGGACGGTTCAATCACTAGATGCCGGGGCATAAAAAGCAAACAGTGCAAATCCTGATCAGACAGCACAGATGTGCCAGGTGAAATGAATCTACACTATTCACACATGTGATAAAATGTGTATTTATGATGTAAATGGTTATGTTAGTGATGTCATAATTTTTCCAAATACATATCAAAATGCCATTAACTGATATGAAAGTTAAAGATAAATAAGGTTTCTTTAACACAAGTAACACTATATGTTAATAAATAAGTGATTTGATATTGGCCCTGTTATTTGTCCGAGGGCATCCGTATTGGCCCGAGGCTGAAGGCCGAGGGCTAATACGACTGACCCGAGGACAAATAACAGGGTCAATATCAAATCACTTATTTATTGACAATTTTATTAAATAACCACAAGTATTTGATCCAAGTCAGAAAATGCTTGTGTTTTTGTGAAATCTTCACGTTGTAAATTTATAACTTGTTCGGTTTTAGACTCTCACTCAGTCGTTATCAGTAAATAAACGTCAACCAATTCCTGTTTGAAAACTGAGTATATTTTATTACGCATAATCTCTGCGTCGACAAATAGACCGAGTTAAAACAAAATGGCTGCCATTTCCTAGAGTTTCTTGCTGAAATCTTTATCACTTTTTTGGCCCTGCCTTATTAGCCAATCAAATTGCCTCAAATGCGGGCTTTATATCTATAACACTTTTTGGCCCGGGGCCGACAAAGTGTTAATTATAATGGCCCTGTTATAAAGCAGGCCGTCGTGTTATTGAACGTGGCAGGTGCTTTTTTATAGGGCTAATAACGTATAGTTATTTAATAATGTAAGTTACGAATACCCCCATGGTATAGAGTTCAAAGTAAGAAACAAGCAAGGGAATGTGGCGAACACGCACGGCAAATTATTTAACCCTTTAGATATACTTTTATTGGGAGGGTGTACAGTGTAAATCAAGATCAGCTGGAACATCCTTGACACCTGTTCAAGATCTACACTAGTCACTTCGTGGTCAGAAATTAACTTATGAATCAAAAGCAAACAGTGCAGATCCTGATCAGTCAGTACAGATTTGCTCGCTGATCTGGATCTGCAATGTTTGCCATGGGACAACAGCCATTCCACATGAAGGAAAGGGTTAAAAAAGCTTCAAAGTTAGTGTTTCAAATTCAAAAGAGCTGGGATCTGACAATGTCAACAATATCACAAAAGACATAATTACCAAAGACAGGGCTACATTCTTTTACAGAAATTCAAGGCTGGGGGAAAGAAATGCCTTTGGACTACTTGCCTATTGGCTAAAAAAAATGCATTAAAACAAAAATGAGATTCATTGAAATATTGCAACAAAAATACTGGTAAATTTTAACAAATAATCAAACACTTGAGTAATGAGTCATTGACTGAGTATTTATAAATTTTCTTGTTTAAATACTAAATATTAACAAATGTACAATAACCCTTTACTCCATAGATACACCTTTCTAGCGTGGGCAAACAGTGAAGATCCATATTCGTACCATCAGATTAGGATCTACACTGGTCACTTTTAGACTTTTAGGTTATTTCTGACCCTGATTTGACTACATTAGATCTAGATTAGAATGCAGAGATTTGCCAGCTGATCTGGATCTACACTGGTCATTTTAGACTTTTAGGTTATTTCTGACCCTGATTTGACTACATTAGATCTAGATTAGAATGCACAGATGTGCCAGCTGATCTGGATCTACACTGGTCACACACTCCTTACAAGGCATATCTATGGAGTAAAGGTATAAACCTTTATGACCATGACAACCTTCTTGAGTGTGATAAAAACACTGAATGTGTACACAGCTTTATGTTACTACTGAGCAGCAACACAATATACCATCACTGTGACACAAGAGCAAAAACAGTAAAAGAACGAGTAATCATGTTTTTGAATTAATGTGACAATACAGTTCTACCGTTATGGTGATGACAGCATGCCTTACTTCCTAATGGTAAGAAATTTGTTTAAAATGGGCATAGCTTAATGTTACTGCCTATCCAGAAATATGCCAAAATTAAACCCACATGAAATATAATGATACCACAGTTATCCATGATCCTTGTTCAACATTTATGTAAATAACGTACATTTTGTAAGTCCAAGGTAAGGGTTTCATCTTAAATTTCTGATATATTGCAGTTCCCGGGGTCCATACATATTGTAACATTGATTAACTGTTACCATATTAGTGTTGCCATTAATGGAATGTATAAAGTAGTAAGAAAAATATTATATATATATATACATGTATAAAAAACAACAACATGAAGAAAATCTGTGTAACATTTCTATGCACAGTTATCATACTTATCATAATTACCAACTTCAGAGATTTATGGCACATAAAATGTATTGCAATACAGAGATTTAAACTAAGATTCAAACATACATGTAGAACAGTTAAAAAGGAAAAAAAACTGCACTGTTTTCCAAACTGACCAATTAAAAACTCAATTTTCCAGTTCTGTCTCCACCAATCGAAACAAATAATAATTACACTTTTTCATGCTTTCCTGTAAATTAAAGTTTTCTTGGTGAAATAAAAGTGGTGTTCCACTGTTTTCAAACTGCGGAATATCATTACCATATTCTGAATGAGAATTTTTTAGAAAATGGGTTTAAGTTTGGTACATGACACCATGATGTCGTGACTTGAACAAATGTTTTTAGTGCCATTTAATGCAAGTTTTTCTGTCAAATTCATGAAAATTGTGCATTAAAAGCATTAAAAAAAATGTTTTTACCAGTAAAAGAGAGGTATTTTTTTCCACGTGAACTCCGTAATAACCACTCGTGAAAATACAAATTCTGCAGCTCACTCGGTGAAATTTATTTTTATCTTACACTGGTTAAACAGAATATCTTCTACGTTTTCTAAAGCAACCAAACATATGACTGTGACAGTTTCTAGTCTGGTCTCCACAAAATCTCACAGATTTTAAATACTGTTTTCTACCAACACCACTGTAACATTAGCACCCAAAATTGCCATAGAAAGCTAAAATTTCTAAATTGATCTCATATCAGACTACTGGAAAGCTAGAGTTTATAGACTGACCAAAAAATAAGATTTATAATCATTAAGCCTGATAAACTTCTACTGTTGACATCCAGGCTAGGAAGTTTCCTGATATGGTACCGAGGTATCAAATCTCTTGTAGATGACATAGGCTGCAATCAACCCAAGGAGAGCCCCAACTATCAACATCCCAATGCCCAGACCAGCCATGGATCCTAGAAATACAACAGAACAGTGCCCAAGGTTATAAAACTGAGCATGGAAACCAGTCTCAAATCTCAAGCATCTGATTGGCTGAAATGGTGACCAGTCGCCATTTCAGCCAATCAGATGCTTGAGATTTGAGACTGGTTTCCAATCTCAGCTTTATAACCTTCAGGCCTGAACTAATTATTTTAAACCTTTACTCCATAGATACACTTCTATTGTGTGAGGAACAATGTAGATCCAGATCTGCCAGTGGTGTATAATCAGGATCTACTTTATTTGCTTTTAGATTCATTCGGTTATTTCTGACCTAAGAGCAACATTTTCTCATGCCCTCCAAAATTACCCATGTCATATTTTCAGATTATTCAGCTATTAGTCAGCCTACAACACTGTCCTGTTGTTTAAAGAATTTTAATTAAACTACTCAAGTCCATATATATTTCTTTTACAACTAATCTTAATTCTTTACTCCAAGGGATATGGCTGTTAACTACAAGCAAACACTATAGATCAAGATATGCTGGCATATTTGTGCCATCCCATCAGGATCTGCATTGTTCCCTTCAATCAAAAAGACAAAAGAAAGGGATTGTTTTATCTTGTTATAAATTTGTACCAGTAAAAACATGCTCACCTGGGCTGTACTTGTTGTTGTCGGTCTGCTGTTGTGCCCCTGGTGGAGCTCCTGAATACAGCTCCCACAGACTGCCGCTGATTACAGTCAACCTCTGAAAATCATCAATCAATGGCAATAATTCACCTCACTCCATAATATTTACAATTCA
Source organism: Corbicula japonica (assembly GCA_038501625.1). Lineage (NCBI taxonomy): Eukaryota > Metazoa > Mollusca > Bivalvia > Venerida > Cyrenidae > Corbicula > Corbicula japonica. Next base: position 1,331,439 of record JAZAYU010000016.1, read on the forward strand.
ACTGCATCGTTCCCAGTGAAGTCTTATTCAACAAACCATAATTTCTGATGGTACGCAGCATCCTGCATGACATATTACTTTTTAAGTGGCACGGCTAGGTAAAAGCCACTCACAATTAATTGGACTGTGCACCATGTTTTGACATGAGACGTTGACAAGCACAAGATGCTGAAAATATGTGTGCTGTCCTTGACTGCCGTCAACATGGCTGTTCCAACAGCAATTAAAAAAGGGACATAATACATGTATCACTAATTCTTCTTATAATATCTGTATTAATGGGAAATTTCTCTTAACACACTTTTAGCGCCCTACTGATTTCCATACCCGAATGCAAACCATCAATTATTGATTTATTGCTCAAATGAACTATAGCACATGACAAAATCACAGATTAAAGAGCTTTACCTTTTACTTCATAAAAACAACTTTTTATTGCATGGACAATCAGTGTAGATCCAGATCAGCTGACCATCCAAGCCAACTAATCAGGATCTACACTGCTTGATTCAGAATCAGAACATTATTTTTGACCAACATGAGATCAGTCTAGATCCAGATCAGATTGCATGGATATGCCAGCTGATTCGGGTTGACACTGTTTGCCCATGCAATAAAAGGTGTATATATAAAAGAAAGGGTGAAACTCAACACTACAATTGATGTTATACCACTGTTATGGAACAGAAAGACTCACCACTGACACTCCTGTTGAGATGACCACATCGAAGGAGGACTCCCTGACAGCAGAGTTCACATACAGCTGAAGGTTGTCCAGAGCATCAGACAAACTTGGTCCCGAGTATATCGTTCCATCTATACCTGGCAAAAACAAAACGTTGACAAATACAGTGTACAACAAATAGGAAAATGAACTTTATACCACTCAAAATTTGATAAGGGCCACTATTGTAATAACCCTAACCCTTTTCCCGCTTAGATACATGTAATATTATTGTCATGTTTCAGTTTAACCCTTTCCTGTACAGATCAAATTTATTGCTAGGGCGAACAGTTTAGATCCAGATCAGCCGGCACATCCGTGCCGTCTGATCAGGATCTAAACTGTTTGCTTTTTGATTCATTAGGTTATTTCTGACCAAAATGCGACCAGTGCAGATCCTGATCAGACGGTATGGATGTGCCGGCTGATCTGGATCTACACTGGTCGCACATGCGAAAAAAGGCGTATATATCCAGGAGAGGGTTAATAATTCAAGAAGGACGACTAATTTATCCTTTTTTATCAAATAAACAATAAAAACAAAACTTCATGTACGTAAACTGTTCAAAATGTTAGAGGAAAAGTTAAGTCAGAAAATTTGTCAGAAATGGTAACTAGAGTCTAACAGATTAGCAAATCAATGTAACCAGAACAATTTTTAAACTTCTAGAACAGTAAAGACTGTCACGGAAAAAAGGCATCTTCCAGAAAGTTAGTGTTATTCCTTGAAATTGCATCATACAATTGAGGAGAAAACATTGGTCATTTTGCATTTTGCAGTAAAAAATAACGTTCTACAGGCAAAATGAGTAATAAAATCCCCTATCAAGCTTGAGAAAATAATAACAGAATCTAGATAATTGTTAGCTGTTTCCAAATACCGTTATAGTAAAAACTAAAATGTTTAATAATATATCTGAAGATACTTTTCCCAAGCCATGCACCATACAGTGTTTACAATGTGATAGTGGTAGTGAACAAACATAATGATGTTATATTTAAGGACCAAAAACCTTGCGGTGAAGAATAACCAAAAAGTAAATCTTCGATAAATAAAAACGGGCATATTGGAACCCATAAAGAGACATATGACAATATTGCAGGCTCGGTTTGAATAAGCCTATTTATGTTCAGTAATGAAAACGTGTATTAGCGCCCGTTCAGCCTAGCCCAGGCTCGAGTGCAACTTGATATTTACACAAGCAAACAGTAAACATTTTTATCCATCAGAAATAATGCTGTGCAGATTACTGCAATCATGGAACCTTCGATGCAGTATTTTCAAATTAAATACCATATTCTTCCCATCTTGCACTCAAAATCCTATAACAGCCCACCATGTGTTTATAGCTTTAAAATGAATAAGCGCCCATTATAGCAAGTTAAATTTTCATCCACCTTTCTCCTGCTATATCAATGTTTAAAGTTATCTACAAGGTCGACCGGGCCATAAAATCCATTTTACAAGAAATAAATAGCATGTTTATACCGTCAAAATAATTCCATGGAGACTGACAAATAAATGGTCCTCAAATTAAGGAATGGATAAGTCCTTATAAATTAAGAAAACAAAGGACATCACCGAACAAAATATTATTTTGATGGTAGATCTAAGAATATTTATCCTGCATATTACTGCACACAACAAAGAATTAATCTGATTGGCCTGTCCTTAATTATATTTGGACTAAATTTTAACATTAAAATTATACAGGAATATGTTAACCCGTTTTACTCCATAGATACATCTTTATTGCATGGGCGATAAGTGTTATTTAAGATCAACCGGCACATCTGTGCCATCTGATCAGGATCTACACTGTATGCTTCCAAATTCATAAGGTTATTTCTGACCAAGATGTGACCAGTGTAGATCCAGAACAGATGGCACATGGATCTACACTGCCCGCACATGCATTAAAATACATATACATATATGGAGTAAAGAGTACCGTCATTGTTCGAATATAAGCCGCACTCATGTATAAGCCGCACCCCCTTAACCTGATGGAACAGATGAAAATGGCTTAATGCAATATATAAGCAGCCAAACCTGTGTATTAGCCGCACCCCCAACTTTTTACTGCCAAATTCTGGAAAAAAAGTGCGGCTTATATTCAGACAATGACGGTAAAATAGTTTTAACAAGAGCTGTCACTTGAAATTGACATATGCCCCCGAAATGCAGCTTTGAAATCGAATAGGTATACATATGTAATAAATAAACATATGTAGGGCCATGATGGCCCTTTATCACTCAGCTGAGTACAACAAAGTTGTGTTGTACGAGACCCAACGTCTCAATATGGTGAACATATACACCAAGTTTTTTTAAAATCCAATAAGAAACAACAAATCTACAGCTTGGAAAAGAAAATGCTTTTTTTAGTAACAGTGACCTTGACCTTTGACCTACCGGCATGGGTATTGTAAGCAACACAGCCCCTTGTCATGGTGAACATTTATGTAAAGTTATTTTGAAATCACTCCATTCATTAGGAATTAACAGCCCAAACAAGAAAATTTTATTTTTAGTAACAGTGACCTTGACCTTGGACCAACAGGCATGGGTATTGTACATGAAACTACACCTTGTCATGGTAAACATTTGAGCCAAGTTATTTTAAAATCCAATGAGAAATAACAAATTTACAGCCTGGACAAGATTTTTCTATTTTTAGTAACAGTGACCTAGTTTTTGACCCCAGGTGACCCATATTCGAACTCGTCCAATTAATATCTGGGACATATGTCCTGACCAAGTTTGTTTACAATCTGACAATCAGAGTAACAAGAGGGCCATGATGGCCCTTTATCGCTCACCTGAGTACACCAAAGTTATTTTTAATAACAGTGACCAAGACCAAGATGACCCATATTCTAACTCATCCGAGAAATCATTGGGACAAACATCCTGACCAAGTTTCTTGACAATCGGAGCAAAAATGTGACCGCTAGAGTGTTAACAAGAAAATTCTATTTTTAGTAACAGTGACTTAGTTTTTAGACCCAGATGACCCATATTCGAACTCGTCCGAGAAATCATTGGGACAAACATCCTGACCAAGTTTCATGACAATCAGAGCAAAAATGTGACCGCTAGAGTGTTAACAAGAAAATTCTATTTTTAGTAACTGTGACATAGTTTTTGGACCCAGATGACCCATATTCGAACTCTTCTGAGAAATCATTAGGACAAACATCCTGACCAAGTTTCATGACAATCAGAGCAAAATTGTGACTGCTAGAGTGTTAACAAGAAAATTCTATTTTTAGCAACAGTGACCTAGTTTTTGGACCCAGATGACACATATTCGAACTCTTCAGAGATATATTGGGACAAACATCCTGACCAAGTTTCATGACAATCGGAGCAAAAATGTGACCGCTAGAGTGTTAACAAGAAAATTCTATTTTTAGTAACAGTGACCTAGTTTTTGGACCCAGTTGACCCATATTCGAACTCGTCCGAGAAATCATTGGGACAAACATCCTGACCAAGTTTCATGACAATCGGAGCAAAAATGTGACCACTAGAGTGTTAACAAGAAAATTCTATTTTTAGTAACAGTGACCTAGTTTTTTGACCCCAGGTGACCCATATTCGAACTCGTCTGAGAAATCACTGGGACAAACATCCTGACCAAGTTTCATGACTATCGGAGCAAACATGTGACCGCTAGAGTGTTAACAAGATAATTCTATTTTTAGTAACAGTGACCTAGTTTTTGGACCCAGATTCCCCATATTCGAACTCGTCCGAGAAATCATTGGGACAAACATCCTGACCAAGTTTCATGACAATCGGAGCAAAAATGTGACAGCTAGAGTGTTAACAAGAAAATTCTATTTTTAGTAACAGTGACCTAGTTTTTGGACCCAGATGACCCATATTCGAACTCGTCTGAGAAATCATTGGGACAAACATCCTGACCAAGTTTCATGACAATCATAGCAAAAATGTGACCGCTAGAGTGTAACGAACTAAGTGTGGACGGACGACGGACGACAGACGACGGACAACGGACGACGGACGACGTCCGACGGACATTCATCGATCCTAATAGCCAGCTCAGGTGAGCTAAAAATGTGACCGCTATAGTGTTAACAAGAAAATTCTATTTTTAGTAACAGTGACCTAGTTTTTGGACCCAGATGACCCATATTCAAACTTGTGAGAGAAATCATTGGGACAAACATCCTGACCAAGTTTCATGACAATCAGAGCAAAAATGTGACCTCTAGAGTGTTAACAAGAAAATTCTATTTTTAGTAACAGTGACCTAGTTTTTGGACCCAGATTACCCATATTCAAACTCGTCCGAGAAATCATTGGGACAAACATCCTGACCAAGTGTCATGACAATCGGAGCAAAAATGTGACCGCTAGAGTGTTAACAAGAAAATTCTATTTTTAGTAACAGTGACCTAGTTTTTGGACCCAGATGAACCATATTCAATCTTGTCCAAGAAATCATTGGGACAAACATCCTGACCAAGTTTCATGACAATCGGAGCAAAAATGGACCGCTAGAGTGTTAACAAGAAAATTCTATTTTTAGTAACAGTGGCCTTGTTTTTGGACCCAGATGACCCATATTCAAATTCGTCCGAGAAATCATTGGGACAAACTTCCTGATCAAGTTTCATGACAATTGGAGCAAAAATGTGACTGCTAGAGTGTAAACAAGAAAATTCTATTTTAAGTAACAGTGACCTAGTTTTTGGACCCAGATGACCCATATTCGAACTCATCTGACAAATCATTGGGACAAACATCCTGACCAAGTTTATTGATAATCGGAGCAAAAGTGTGAACGCTAGAGTGTTAACAAGAAAATTCTATTTTTAGTAACAGTGACATAGTTTTTGGACCCAGATGACCCATATTCGAACTCGTCCGAGAAATCATTGGGACAAACATCCTGACCAAGTTTAATGATAATCGGAGCAAAAGTGTGAACGCTAGAGTGTTAACAAGAAAATTCTATTTTTAGTAACAGTGACCTAGTTTTTGGACCCAGATGACCCATATTCGAACTCGTCCGAGAAATCACTGGGACAAACATCCTGACCAAGTTTCATGACAATCGGAGCAAAAATGTGACCGCTAGAATGTTAACAAGAAAATTCTATTTTTAGTAACAGTGACATAGTTTTTGGACCCAGATGACCCATATTCAAACTCGTCCGAGAAATCATTGGGACAAACATCCTGACCAAGTTTCATGACAATCAGAGCAAAAATGTGACTGCTAGAGTGTAAACAATAAAATTCTATTTTTAGAAACAGTGACCTAGTTTTTGGACCCAGATGACCCATATTCAAACTCGTCTGTGAAATCATTGGGACAAACATCCTGACCAAGTTTCATGACAATCGGAGCAAAAATGTGACTGCTAGAGTTTTAACAAGAAAATTCTATTAAATTTAGTCTTAACATTTTGAGAATGTGCTACAAATTTGTTGTTGTTGTTCTTGTTGTTGTTTTACTTAAAAAACAGTGAATAACATATTCAGAAAAGCCTGATTTTCAAAGTGCTATAAAGGAAGAAAGTTTATTTGTCACTATCCATGAAATGACAAAATTTACCCTATAAAATCTTCCAGAGCAAAGTTCTTAATATTGCATAACACAGATCTAAGCAGCAAAGTTCATCAGGTCATTGTCCAGCAACTGTACCAGTAATACTACTGGTAAACATCATACCTAAATATAGCTGAAGACAGGTAGAAATATTGGATTTTGACACTTGAAATTTTCACCCTGCTACTAAAATTTTTGTTTCAAATTTTATCCCTGAACAACCAGTGAATAAATTGTTCAGGAAAGATTGAATTTTAAGATGGTATAAAGGTTGTGTCAAAATCTGGTTAATAACTGTAAAAAATCAAAGGTTAAAAACAGAATTTAAAAGAAAAAAATTAAAATCCCCAGGGCGGGGCCCCTGGTCAATTTAACAACATGATTTTAATAATTTGTGTAGAAATCATCAATATCAATATTCATACCAAATTTCATGACAATCGGACAAAAAATGTAACCTCTAATTGCGTTATCAAAATTTACCTTAGGGTTAGGGTTAGGGTTTAGGGTTAGGGTTAGGTAAAAAGGCCCATAACTCCACCAAAAATAATCCGATCAGAAATTCCTTAGGATATGCACAACTAGGCTTGGTGACAAACACTCCTGTGAAGTTTCAATGAAATTCCTCAAGCGGTTTTAGAGAAGAAGCGAGGACAAGATTTTGCTAAAAAGGGCCATAACTCAGCCAAAAATAATCCGAGCAGAAATTCTTGACGATATGCACAACTAGGCTTGGTGACAAACACTCCTGTGAAGTTTGAAAGAAATCCCTCAAGGGGTTTTGGAGAAGAAGCGAGGACAAGATTATTTCGGACGGACGGAAGGACGGACGGACGGTCCGATTACTATATGCCTCCCTTTGGGGGCATAAAAAAAACCATGAACAATTGTTCCTTGGAGGATATGTCTTGTGATAAGGGTCTACATAAAAAATTAATAGATTGGGCTATATTGTATTCAAACAAACTTGAACCTAACTGGGTTAAAACTGTTGAGCATACAAACCTGACAGCTTGTTGTCCATCATCAGGAATGAGATCATCAGAACTTTATTATCACCTGAGGCTCGTACTTCCTCCCACTGTAAACCAAGAGAATACATTTTGTCAATCAAACCCAGACAAGAACTTTCATGCAACAGCATCTTTTATGCAGTCTAAAGCAGTCATGAATACTGATTTCTGTAAACATTTACCATACAAAACATGTAAACATTCAAACCACATATCTTGTTTAACATATTCTCTGCATTAATGTTATAATTTGAAAACATCAAAATAAGAGTTTTGCTGCTCAAACAGAATTTTACCCTTATAACTGGACATTTCACAGATACCAAGTAAAATGCCCCTGTTTCTTGTCTTACACTTAAAGTTAAACAATAATTAGAGCGGGAAAAAATGTTTACACATGTTAATTTTATTTATTTTAAAGAGAAATGTACTAATCAGTTTTACAACATTCCTGCCACTGAATATAGGGAACCCATAAAATTCCAGCTGGAATGAGTTTCCAATATCTGGAAATCATATGTACATGTACCGTCATTGTTCGAATATAAGCCGCACTCATGTATAAGCCACACTGCCCCCAAACATGATAGAACAGATGAAAATGGCTTAACGAAAAGTATAAGCAGCCAAACCTGTGTATTAGCCACACCCCCAACTTTTTACTTTCAAGTTCTGGGGAAAAAGTGCGGCTTATATTTAAACAATGACGGCATGTATGTTTTTATAAATACAAAACTGTATATGTGACCAATTCAACTTTGGAAAAGGGATTAACGGTGTCATATGAGGTAAATTACTTTTTTGATGGCATTACTTGTGTGTAAGCTACTTTTAAAAAGAATCCGGTCTATGACGAAAAGGCCTAATTTTTATATGATTCTGTATGTCTGATATATGAAGTCACTATTGTTTTTGATATTGTGTAAATATTTTCTTGTAGTACTCAAATTAGGGAACATAAATAAGTGTCAATATTACTGCTGAAATTATTTTTTGTAAGGGTTAAATTTTTGTTATGAAATTAAGACAAGTTTCCATTCAATCCATCAGATGCTCGAAATTTCAGACTGGTCTTCAGTTTTAGTTTAATGATCTTGGGCACAGGTCCAGTCAGATGAAGATGACAATAAGTAACCTCTAGACTGTGATTTATTTTCCAAACTTACTTCAATGTTAGCGATCCTGGTTACGGAAATCTTTGCTGCGCTAGCTATCATCTGTCGTACTGCGGATACAAACTCTTTTTGGTATTGTCTGACAATATCTAAAATATCTTTACCTGAAAAGACATTTTGGAATGATTTTTCGCCTAGAGTGTGAAGTGAAAGCAACTGGCATCCCCCGTAATCTTCAACCTAATACATGAAACTAGCTTTTCCTTTGATTAAGTGTTAAAAAAGTTCATTTTCAAGTTGATGGAAGTAAAGTGGAGGGAACATTAAAGTAGTCAGAACTAATAACAAGAAGTCACTGCAATGCAAAATAAAAGATTTTCTTCTTACATTTAAAGTGAAAAGGGGGCATAACTATGTCAAAATACAGTCAAGAGTGTTGAATCTTGTCCTGATCATTGCTATTGTAGTGACAGACAACTTTAAAATGAGAGTTACATAAGACATACCCATCACATCCAGGGCAAGGAAGGTGGAGTGGTGGTCCATACTGTAACAGGATGACACATCAAATACCTCTGGGTTAGGATGACCATTGGTGAATCCATAAATGTGCTCGTATGTTGTCTGTGATGGCTGAAATACAAAGCAAATACATATAGCTTAAGATTTTTATCTGGTGTGATTTTACATTCAATCTGATATACCCGAGCTGGAATGTTGAATCATCAGATACTAGAAAGCCCGCCGTGTTGTAGTTTTCTGGTTTTCTGATACATTGTATACCAATGAATTTAATATGTTTCTTTATGGTATGTAATTAATGTTTCAGGAATTCTCTGCAGTTAAAATATCATGAAGTTTATTATGGCAAATAAATAGTCATTTTATAAAACCTTTACTCTGTACATATGGGTTTTATTGTATGCTTGACTATTGTAGATCCAGATCAGTTGGCAGATGTGTTGTCTGATCTGCGACGATAACTTTAAATATGTGGTTGATAACTTTAAGATCTCCGTGCAAGGTTATAAAACTGAGCATGGAAACCAGTCATAAATCTCAAACATCTGATATGCTGAAATGGCAACCAGTTGCCATTCAGCCAATCAGATGCTTGTGAGTTGAGACTGGTTTCCATGCGCAGTTTTATAACCTTCAACCCTTGGCACATTACACATAAACACAGCAACTAGTCATGTGATAATGACAAAAAACAGAAAATATTTTCAAACAAGTTAAAACTGAAGCTTGGGTCTATGCTTAAAGACACTGTTTATATTAACTGAATGGTAGGGAAAAGGTTGCTATAGTTTTCTATTAAGAGAAATTGATTATTTTACTGCATGTTAAAACCTTTTAATGCCCCCCAAAATTATTATATTGTCAAATTTACGTTGTTTTTTTACGGGCTCTGAATGACTAAGACACAAGGTCACATGCAGGACCCCAGCATCAGTTCCACAGGGGGAGACAACTATCTACAATGCTTATCAGTTCTGATTACTGTGTAAAAATAAAAGCAGCTAACACATTGTTGGACTGCAAACACAGTTTTGACTACCAACAATCCCTTTCTGACATATACATGTGTTAAATTTAACACATGTTCAACCACAGGTGACCGTATCATTGTTAAAAAATAAAATTCCAATAAAGAAAAAAAAGTTTTTGTGTTTTTGATATATTATAATATATCAAAAACACAAAAACTTTTTTTTCTTTAGTGGAATTTTATTTTTTAACAATGATACGGTCACCTGTGTGTTCAACCAGTTTCGAACCAAATCAACTGGCACATCCATGCAATCTGATAAGGATCTACTTTTCGCATATTGATTAATAAGGTTATTTCTGACAAAAAAGCAAACAGTGCAGATCCTGATCAGGCATTATATTGCTGTTCTATCATTCCAAATAGATGTGATGTCATTGAGGGGGTGGGGGTCGCCAATATCATGCTGAATATTGAGAATATTTAGCAGTTTAAATTTTTGAATTGAATTGTTAATAACTTCACTTAATTCATGTATGAAAGAATTGTGGGTTGTTTAAAATGTGTTAACTTTAAATAGAAACATTTGTCTTATTTTACCCTTTCCTCCAAATATATGCCTTTTGCCATCACATATGTGCTGTCTGATCATGATCTGCACTATTCGCTTTTTGATTTATTAAATTATTTCTGACCAAAAGCTAATAGTGGAGATCCTGATAAGATGGCATGGATGTGCCAGCTGATCTGGATCTACACTGTTCACACAAGTGATAGAATGAATATATATGGAGTAAAGGTATAAAATGTCTTCTGAATAAAGAAAAACATTTCAGTTGTTTATAGCTCTCCACGCATTAAACAACCTTTGTTTAGAAAAAAAGTAATCAATCAATAAATCAATCATCATTTACACAACACTTACTTTATTATAGTACTCACCATATTCCCCAAAGCTGGTCTAAACTTGTATATCCCTACAGGCACATATTCATTGTTTGGTATTACTGTGGGTACATTTGGTGGCCCCTGTCCTGGTGCATTGGGTCCATTCGGAGCATCCTGTCCTGGTATCTGGAAAAATAAACTTCCAAACATACATGGAGGTAACTTAACATTTTAAAATTTAACCCAATTAAATTTTGTGTCACTGAAACATTTACACATTGACCATGTTAACCAATAATTTTTAAATATTTAAACATGTCTGTTACATACAATATAAAATGTTTACACACTGTGATCTATGAACAGTCTTTTACCGGTACCTCATAAACATATATGTAAGGATATGGACAGAAATGAAAATCATGAAATTGTCGACCAGATCTGGAGTGGAGCAGAAGCAGCCCCCAAATCTATCTGAACAAGATAAAGAATATGATGTGATTTCCAGAATGCAATCCAAACTGATCATTTGGATACTAGAATTGGACTAGAGCATTTTGACCTGACTGGAGCAGATTGTTACTATTAATAGTTCATCAGTTATTTATAGTAGCACTCACTTCTTCCGCTTCTATCATTTTAACGATCCTTCTGTACATGTTTATGACCAAACTGCCAATACAGTCTTAATTTGGCTTTATTTATTCACAGTACTGTTTATCCTAAAAATCTTTTATCAACTTCATTCCTTCAGCATCTAGGGTTGCTAATACTTATAACAAGTGGAGCAAAAAATATTGGGCAGAAGAAATGGAATGGAGTGAAGGATTGCCTGGAGGGCATCCAAAGGAACAAAGGAATTGGAGTGCAACTGAATTGGAATCGGACTGGAATAGAAGTAGAATTAAATTGGTTAAGTGTAAAGTGCATCACGAGCAGAAGAGAGCAGAGTCAGCAAAATTGTCAATTACGTGATTTTCAGTACTGTGTAGTAAATGTTCTCAGTGAGCTCAGCCTCACATCTCTCACAGAAACTCAAGAGGATGAGAAAGAAGTGTACTCAAGAAAACTGATTTAATAGAATCATGTTAATGTGTACTGTTTTTATTCATTTTATTAATTGTACAAACACGCTTTTCTTAAAACAAAATATGACATACAGTTACTAAAACATTTTGAATTTCAAGGGCCTAGGCTTCTTTCCATGTTTTTTCTGTAAATTCCTGCCCCAGTAAATAAATACTATTAGGCTTTCTTTTATGAGCTAGACTTCAACCATACAATACAAGATCTAGTCTGCAGGTTTTGAGTACTTTTAAATGGAAAACACTTTATACTGTGAATTCATTGGTATTTAGCTGATTTTAATTTTCATTGATTTTTGTGAAAATCCATCCATCATCCACAAATTTATCTGTGCTGTCTGATCAGGATCTGCACTGGTCGCATTTTGGTCAGATAATAGCCTAACAAATCATAAAGCGAACAATGAAGATCCTGATCAGAGTGTTCATTTTTTAATGTTCAATTACCTGTGGTTTATGGAACATGACTTCTGTACGTTCTTGTGTTGAACTGTTGACATATCCCCAGGTATACACTGGTATGCCCCGCCAAGTTTTCTGAAAAGAATGTGCCAAGTTTAAAGCTGACCTTTTTGTTTTTTTAACCCAAACTAAAATCATCAGATTGAACTTCTGGGTTACATTGCTGGTAAAATAGTAAATATCTTAAAAACAGCAAATTGGTGTAAAACACAAAATGGATGAAAGGCTAGAGAATTAGGCAATTTATTAGTAAGTTTCTTGAATTTCAACTTTGCCTTTCCGTTTTTTCAGGCCCTTCAATATATTTTAAATAAAACAAATTAATCAAACATTGTGCTCTTTAGTAGTTACTTTTATAATACTGCTCATTTTTTATCACCACTGACATGCAATTCAGTTTATATGCAGTGATGTTTAAGTATAGCTGTTTAACCCTTTTTTTAATTTTATGGTGTGAGCAAACAGTGTAGGTTTAGATCAGCCAGCACATCCGTACTCAGGATCTGCATTGCTTCTTTGTTTTTATATATTAGGATATTTCTGACCAAAAACTAGCAGTGCAGATCCTGATCAGATGGCAAGGATGAGCCTCCTGATCTGGATCTACACTTATCACAAATGCAATAAATTGTGTATATATTGAGAAAAGGGTTAATCATATTCCCAGAATAAAAACTTCATGTGTTTCGTGATATTATTGAAATTTTAAGTTGTTTTTTTTTTTAAATTCCCTTTCGTTTTCTAATTACTATTATGTGATATTGTTACATAAGAATTGACATTAACTGATGGTGTTTACGGCTTTTAACCGTTTCCTCCATATATACGCATTTTTATGCATGTGCGACCAGTGCAGATCCTGATCAGATGTCACTGTTCGCCCACGCAATAAAGGTGTATCTATGGAGGAAAGGGTTTAAACTTTGTGGCATCAAGGAATGAAGTCAACTACCTGAAGACATGCTTTGCATAGCACAGCTCATATATACTGACATGATTTGAAAACTGTGCATGGGGAACATATACTAGTATTGTAAAATGTTAGAAATATGATTTGTTAATCATTTAACCCTTTCCTCCATATATACGCATTTTTACGCATGTGCGACCAGTGTAGATCCAGATCTGCCGGCACATCCATGCTGTCTGATCAGGATCTGCACTGGTCAAATTTTGGTCAGAAATAACCCAATGAATAAAAAAGCGAACAGTTTAGATCCAGATCAGAAGGCATGCAATAAAGGTGTATCTGTGGAGAAAAGGGTTAATACATGAATTCATGGAAAAACCATTTTGACATCTAACACAAGCAAGGTAACAATCATACAAACTTGTTTTCAGGTGTTCGACACTCATATATCAAAATAAGTATAATATAATGCATAATTATGTATACTTCTATGCACAGTTTGTTAATTGTGCCAATATACATTGTAAAATATTGATTGGCCTGGAACAGTACCTGTCCTTGATACAGAAAGCTTGAGAAGTTCTTGAAGAAATCTATGAATTCTGTGGGTGGTCTCACACTAGGAGGGGTCGGACCTGGTCCTGGTGGTGGCTGTGGGGCCACAAGCTTGGATACAGAACAGTTCTGTTCAAGTGCGTCAAGGACATACAATACCCCTGAATAAAATACAGTTTATACTAAATTGTGTACCTGTTTTAAAGTATAATACATGTATTTAAATATTGGCATCATCATAGGAAAAGGTTTTTTAATTATATTTTTTTATATTTAAGTTGTTACATATTTGGAAAGGACTTGCTATTATCTATTATTTTCTCATAACTAATTGGAGATTCTGTTACACATTTTAACAACACAATGTTTTTTTTTCTACTGGAAATGCATAATAAATGTCGTCAAAATGATGTCATTTCAAGAGTTGATGTGAACAATACAAAGGTACTTTTTCCTGTGACGCACCCCATATCACAAAATCTTAATGTCTGGGATTCTTCTGGGTAATACATGTTCAAACAACAGACAACCTATTTTCAAGACCAACTGGGAGACTTACCTTAAACATTGGCTGAGTTTGATATAATTTATATAGGGACAAAGAAAATCTGGCCACCAAAAATGTGGGAAAATCACCATAACTCAAAACAAATCCAAAACTGAGAAAAATGTCATGATCAAAAGTGGGAGACTGCCTATATGACATTTTCCCTATTGCATATACAAAAGATATGTTTTCTCTGGTGTCTTTATATAGCCCTTTTATCCATATATACACATTTTTATGCATATGCCACCAGTGTAGATCCAGATCAGCTGGCATATATGGGTCATCTGATCAGGATCTGCACTTGTTGTACTTTAGTCAGAAATAACCTAATCAAAAAGCAAACAGTGCAGATCCTGATCAGACAGCACAGATGTACCGGCTGATCTGGATCTACACTGTTCGCCCATGCAATAAAGGTGTCTATAGAGGAAAGGGATAGGCATATACAAGTATATGGGGAAAATGTCATATGTGTGATATCTGTTTTTTGAAATTTTGCAACCAATTTTATTCTGCAGTTTTCTCATCTTTGAAAAAAATTTCTATAAACAACTTAATTCATAGAAATATAGATTTAAACAAGAAATGTCACTTGAAATTGACATATACCCCCGAAATGCAGCTTTGAAATCGAATAGGTATACATATGTAATAAATAAACATATGTAATGAAAAACATGCTTGTGGAAGACAAAGCATACTGCATGCATATATTGTGAAAGATGAAAGGATCATATGTTTCAAGTCTGTAGTAAATATATAGTTAAATAAAGTTAAATATTACATTTTTTTTAGAAAATTCTAAGATTATTGGGGAGATTATCCTGGAAAATGATTATTAGAGTTATGGACCTTACTACATATGATGTGGGTAATATGAACAAGAGGGCCATGATGGCCCTTTATCACTCACCTGAGTACAACAAAGTTGTGTTGTACGAGACCCAACATATCGATATGGTGAACATTTACACCAAGTTATTTTAAAATCCAATAAGAAACAACAAATCTACAGCTTGGAAAAGAAAAATGCTATTTTTAGCAACAGTGACCTTGACCTTTGACCTACCAGCATGGGTATTGTAAGCAACACATCCCCTTGTCATGGTGAACATTTATATAAATTTATTTTGAAATCACTCTATTCATTAGGAATTTAACAGTGACCTTGACCTTGGACCAACAGGCATGGGTATTGTACTTGAAACTACACCTTGTAATGGTAAACATTTGAGACAAGTTATTTTAAAATCCAATGAGAAATAACAAATTTACAGCCTGGACAAGATTTTTCTATTTTTAGTAACAGTTACCTAGTTTTTAACCCCAGGTGACCCATATTCAAACTCATCCAATTAATAACTGGGACATATGTCCTGACCAAGTTTCTTTACAATCTGACAATTAGAGTAAAAATGTGACCTAGTTTTTGGACCCAGATGACCCATATTCAAACTTGTCCGAGAAATCATTGGGACAAACATCCTGACCAAGTTTCATGACAATCGGAGCAAAAATGTGACCTCTAGAGTGTTAACAAGAAAATTCTATTTTTAGTAACAGTGACCTAGTTTTTGGACCCAGATGACCCATATTCAAACTCGTCCGAGAAATCATTGGGACAAACATCCTGACCAAGTGGCATGACAATCAGAACAAAAATGTGACCGCTAGAGTGTTAACAAGAAAATTCTGTTTTTAGTTACAGTGACCTAGTTTTTGGACCCAGATGACCCATATTCAAACTCGTCCTAGAAATCATTGGGACAAACACCCTGACCAAGTTTCATGACAATTGGAGCAAAAATGTGACCGCTAGAGTGTTAAGAAGAAAATTCTATTTTTAGTAACAGTGACCTAGTTTTTGGACCCAGATGACCCATATTTGAACTTGTCCAAGAAATCATTGGGACAAACATCCTGACCAAGTTTCATGACAATCGGAGCAAAAATGTAACCACTAGAGTTTTAACAAGAAAATTATATTTTTAGTAACAGTGACCTTGTTTTTTGACCCAGATGACCCATATTCGAACTCGTTTGAGAAATCATTGGGACAAATATCCTGACCAAGTTTCATGACAATCGGAGCAAAAATGTTACCACTAGAGTGTTAACAAGAAAATTCTATTTTTAGTAACAGTGACCTAGTTTTTGGACCCAGATGACCCATATTCAATCTTGTCCAAGAAATCATTGGGACAAACATCCTGACCAAGTTTCATGACAATCATAGCAAAAATGTGACAGCTAATGTTAACAAGAAAATTCTATTTTTAGTAACAGTGGCCTAGTTTTTGGACCCAGATGACCCATATTCGAACTCGACTGAGAAATCATTGGGACAAACATCCTGATCAAGTTTCATGGCAATCGGAGCAAAAATGTGACCGCTAGAGTGTAAACAAGAAAATTCTATTTTTAGTAAGTGACCTTGTTTTTAGACCATGATGACCCATATTCGAACTTGTCTGACAAATCACTGGGAAAAACATCCTGACCAAGTTTCATGACAATCGGAGCAAAAATTTGACCGCTAGAGTGTTAACAAGAAAATTCTATTTTTAGTAACAGTGACCTAGTTTTTGGACCCAGATGTCCCATATTCGAACTCATCTGAGAAATCATTGGGACAAACATCCTGACCAAGTTTCATGACAATCGCAGCAAAAGTGTGACTGCTAGAGTGTTATCAAGAAAATTCTATTTCTAGTAACAGTGACCTAGTTTTTGGACCAAGATGACCTTTATTCGAACTCATCTGAGAAATCATTGTGACAAACATCCTGACCAAGTTTCATGACAATCGGAGCAAAAATGTGACCACAAGAGTGTTAACAAGAAAATTCTATTTTTAGTAACAGTGACTTACTTTTTGGACCCAGATGACCATTATTCGATCTCGATCCAGAAATGATTGGGACAAACATCCTGACAAAGTTTCAAGACAATCGGAGCAAAAACGTGACCGCTATAGTGTTAACGAACTAAGTGTGGACGGACGACGGACATTCATCGATCCTAATAGCTCACCCTGAGCCAGCTCAGGTGAGCTAAAAAGTGTGGCCTTAACTTGCCAGTTTGTGTACATACACTGTATACATCTAAGGCTCTCTTAAATTTAGTCTTAACATTTTGAGAATGTGCTACAAATTTGTTGTTGTTGTTCTTGTTGTTGTTTTACTTAAACAAGAGGGCCCTAAGAGCCCTGGGTCACACACCTGAGTACAAAAGTACTCTCAGTTTTACCCCAGAGCCAACATTTAAATACTGCTGGAAAAGGGTCTCTTCACAATACTCAACAGGAAATATCCGAGGCCAGTCAGAGTCGCATTAGTTTCAGAGAAAAACGATTATTTATGTAAACTAAGAGAACCCCAGGGCATGGCCAATTTTGGCCCAGGGGACATAATTTGAACAAACTTGGTAGAAATCCACTAGACAATGCTACATACCAAATATCTAAGCTTAAGGCATGAGGTTTCCAGTAAAAAGATTTTTAAAAATTGCCTTTTTTACAAATTGAGAGCCCCCAGGGCGGGGCAAATATTGACCCCAGGGCCAACATTTAAACAATGTTGTTAAAGGGTCTCTACACAATACTCAGCACCAAATATCTAAGATCTAGTCCTATTAGTTTTGGAGAAAAAATGATTTTCATGTTTTTCCTATATATTTATATGTAAACCAAGAGAACCCTAGGGCGTAGCGGATTTTGGCCCAGGGGACATAATGTGAACAAATTTAGTAAACATCGATTAGACAAAGCTACTTACCAAATATCTAAGCTGTATGCATTGTGGTTTGTGAGAAGAAGATTTTTAAAGATTTCCTTTATAAGTCTATGTAAAATGAAGTGACCCCTGGGGCGGGGCCAATTTTGACCCCAGGGAAATAGTTTGAATAATCTTTGTAGAGTTCCACAAGAGGGTGCTAAATGCCAAATATCTAAGCTCTAGGCCTTGTGGTTTCAGACAAGAAGATTTTTAAAGTTTTTCCTTTATAAGTCTATGTTAAATGAAGTGACCCCTGGGGTGGGGCCAATTTTGACCCCAGGGAAATAATTTGAACAATCTTTGTAGAGTTCCACTAGAGTGTGCTTAATGCCAAATATCTAAGCTCTAGGCCTTGTGGTTTCAGACAAGAAGATTTTTTAATGTTTTTCCTATATAAGTCTATGTTAAATGAAGTGACCCCTGGGGCGGGGCCAATTTTGACCCCAGGGAAATAATTTGAACAATCTTTGTAGAGTTCCACTAGAGGGTGCTAAATGCCAAATATCTAAACTCTAGGCCTTGTGGTTTCAGACAAGAAGATTTTTAAAGTTTTTCCTATATAAGTCTTTGTAAAATGAAGTGACCCCTGGGATGGGGCCAATTTCGACCCCAGGGAAATAATTTGAACAATCTTTGTAGAGTTCCACTAGAGTGTGCTAAATGCCAAATATCTAAGCTCTAGGCCTTGTGGTTTCAGACAAGAAGATTTTTAAAGTTTTTCCTATATAAGTATGTAAAATGAAGTGACCCCTGGGGCGGGGCCAATTTTGACCCCAGGGAAATAATTTGAACAATATTTGTAAAGTTCCACTAGAGGGTGCTAAATGCCAAATATCTAAGCTCTAGGCCTTGTGGTTTCAGACAAGAAGATTTTTAAAGTTTTTCCTATATATGTCTATGTAAAATGAAGTGACCCCTGGGGCGGGGCCAATTTTGACCCCAGGGAAACAATTTGAACAATCTTTGTAGAGTTCCACTAGAGTGTGCTAAATGCCAAATATCTAAGCTCTAGGCCTTGTGGTTTCAGACAAGAAGATTTTAAAAGTTTTTCCTATATAAGTCTTTGTAAATTGAAGTGACCCCTGGGGCGGGGCCAATTTTGACCCCAGGGAAATAACTTGAACAATCTTTGTAGAGTTCCACTAGAGGGTGCTAAATGCCAAATATCTAAGCTCTAGGCCTTGTGGTTTCAGACAAGAAGATTTTTAAAGTTTTTCCTATATAAGTCTATGTAAAATGAAGTGACCCCTGGGGCGGGGCCAATTTTGACCCCAGGGAAATAATTTGAACAATCTTTGTAGAGTTCCACTAGAGGGTGCTAAATGCCAAATATCTAAGCTCTAGGCCTTGTGGTTTCAGACAAGAAGATTTTTAAAGTTTTTCCTATATAAGTCTATGTTAAATGAAGTGACCCCTGGGGCGGGGCCAACTTTGACCCCAGGGAAATAATTTGAACAATCTTTGTAGAGTTCCACTAGAGGGTGCTAAATGCCAAATATCTAAGCTCTATGCCTTGTGGTTTCAGAGAAGAAGATTTTTAAAGTTTTTCCTTTAGGTTGCCATGGCAACCAGAGTTCTGCTTGGAATTCCATTTTTTGAACAATTTTGAAACGGCATCATCTAAGCATTATTCCTGTGAAGTTTCATCAAAATTGGCCAAGCCGTTTCAGAGAAGAAGTCGATTGAAGCAATTGTTGAGGACGCACGACGGACATCAGGCGGTCACAAAAGCTCACCTTGTCACTTCGTGACAGGTGAGCTAAAAACAGTGAATAACATATTCAGAAAAGCCTGATTTTCAAAGTGCTATAAAGGAAGAAAGTTTATTTGTCCCTATCCATAAAATGACAAAATTTACCCTATAAAATCTTCCAGAGCAAAGTTCTTAATATTGCATAACACAGATCTAAGCAGCAAAGTTCATCAGGTCATGGTCCAGCAACTGTACCAATAATACTGGTAAACATCATACCTAAATATAGCTGAAGACAGGTAGAAATATTGGATTTTAACATTTGAAATTTTCACCCTGCTACAGAAATTTTTGTTTCAAATTTTATCCCTGAACAACCAGTGAATGAATTGTTCAGGAAAGACTGAATTTTAAGATGGTATAAAGGTTGTGTCAAAATCTGGTTAATAACTGTAGAAAATCAAAGGTTAAAAACAGAATTTAAAAGAAAAACAAGAGGGCCATGATGGCCCTAAAGCGCTCACCTGAGTACAAAAGAACTCTCAGTTTTTAACTGAGAATGGAAAGGTTCACAATGGTGGATGTAGTCATTTAAATTATAGGTAAAATCAAGAAAACACAACAGAAGTGAACAGTAACTTTATTCTGTGCTGTACTTTTTTATCAAAATATCTTTACAGTCAGAAGCTAGAAAAACTTGTATAAAACATGTTTTAAACAATGCAATATAGTGTAATATATAGAGTGATTTATGATCCATATAGGAAAAAAATAGTATTTATAGTATCTTTTGAATATGTCTCAAAGAAAAATTTCTAAATTTCATGCCAAGCTAAAGGCCATTTAAATTTGAGATCGAATTTGCATAATTCAGTAACATTATCACCAGCATTTTTGCCATAAATGGAAAGATATTATAAGAAATCGTGGTAAGTGAACACAAAAATGATAAATGATTGTTTTAAAAAAAGCACTGTCTTTAGTATTACCAGCAATATAATCTCAACAATATCAATTACTACAAACTAAACTATTAAATGAATAGAGAGGTAAACAAATTTTTTTTCCAGAAAACTGTTTTTAACAGGAAACCAAAACATTAGTAATGTGGAAAAAATGTAAAATGCACTAATTTGTATTTTGGATTCTGGTTGTATTCATTTACAAGTATTTACTTATATTAAGCGAATGTGAAGTCTAGTGACCGAGGACATAGTCATCAGTACCTTGAGAAAAAGTAAAATAGACAAATTTGTTATTGTGAATAAAAGCAACATAATAAAACAATAAACCCTTTACTCCATTTATACGCGTTTTAACGCATGTGCTACCAGTGTAGATCCAGATGAGCTGACATACCTGTGCCATCAGATGAGCCTCTGCACTGGTCTCATCTTGGTCAGAAATAAGGTACAGTATCTAAAAGCAAACAGTGTAGATCCTATTCAGATGGCAGGAGTATGGCAGCTGAGCTGGATTTACACTGTTTGCCCACGCAATAAAGGTATGTCTATAGAGTAAAGGGTTAAGAAGGTCATCACAAAAGTTCTTTCCGTAGAAATGTTTAAACTCAAAACAGATAAACATTCCTAAAATGGAGAAAAAGAAATATGGAAAAAACAAACATATCTACATTCATTTACACATGCATAGGTTTGCCATATGGACTTGTATCAATTACTACAAATTAAAGTAGCCTACTAAATGAATAAGCTGATGGTAAACCCATTTTTCTTTCCATTCAGGCAATTTGAGGCCACAAGGCAATGTTCTTTTTGTAACAATGCAATATAGTATAACACAGCGACTTACAATCTATTTAGGATAAAATTAGTATTATATAGTTTTGGTTAACTGTACCAGAAAAATTTGTAAATTTGATGCCAAGCTAAAGGCCATTAAAATTTGAGATCCAATGAGCATAATTCAGTAACAATATTACCAGCATATTTTGCCATAAATGTAAAGATACATGTTCTTTAAGAAATCTTGGTTACCGAACAAAAAAATCATAAATGATTTTTTAAGAAAGCACTGTCTTTAGTATTACCAGCAATATAATCTCAGCAATATCAATTACTACAAACTAAACTAGCCTACTAAATGAATAGACTGAGGTAAACACATTTTTCTTTCCAGAAAATTGTTTTTAACTGGAAACCAACACATTAGTAATGTGGGAAAAATGTAAACTGCAACAATTTGTATTTTGGATTCTGGCTGTATTCATTTACAAGTGTTTACTTATATTAAGTGAATGTGAAGTCTAGTGACCGAGGAAATAGTCATCAGTACCTTGAGAAAAAGAAACAAATTTGTAATTGTGAATAACAGGAACAAAATTAAACAATTAAGAAGGTCATCACAAGTTCTTTCCATGGAAATATTTAAACTGCAAACAGGAAACATGACTAAAAGTGAGAAAAAACTTTTTTTAATAAAAAACAAACATTTCTACATTCATTTACACATGCATAGGTTTGCCATTTGGACTTTTATCAATTACTACAAACTAAAGGTGCCTACTAAATGAATAGACTAAAGACATTTATGGCAAAAAAATGCTGGTAATATTGTTACTGAATTATGGAAATCGGATCTTACAGATACCGAAAACATACAATAAATACTAATTTCTCCTAAATAGATCGTAAATCACTTTGTTACCCTTTATTGCATTGTTATATAAGGAACATTGTCTTGTGGCTATGCCAAATAACTAAGCTCTAGGCCTTGTGGTTTCAGATAAGAAGATTTTTAAAGTTTTTCCTATATAAGTCTATATAAAATGAAGTGACCCCTGGGGCGGGGCCAATTTTGACCCCAGGGAAATCATTTGAACAATATTTTAGAGTTCCACTAGAGGGTGCTAAATGCCAAATAACTAAGCTCTAGGCCTTGTGGTTTCAGACAAGAAGATTTTTAAAGTTTTTCCTATATAAGTCTTTGTAAAATGAAGTGACCCCTGGGGCGGGGCCAATTTTGACCCCAGGGAAATAATTTGAACAATATTTGTAGAGTTCCACTAGAGGGTGCTTAATGCCAAATAACTAAGCTCTAGGCCTTGTGGTTTCAGACAAGAAGATTTTTAAAGTTTTTCCTATATAAGTCTATGTAAAATGAAGTGACCCCTGGGGCGGGGCCAATTTCGACCCCAGGGAAATAATTTGAACAATCTTTGTAGAGTTCCACTAGAGGGTGCTAAATGCCAAATATCTAAGCTCTAGGCCTTGGTGTTTCAGACAAGAAGATTTTTAAAGTTTTTCCTATATAAGTCTATATAAAATGAAGTGACCCCTGGGGCGGGGCCAATTTTGACCCCAGGGAAATAATTTGAACAATCTTTGTAGAGTTCAACTAGAGGGTGCTAAATGCCAAATATCTAAGCTCTAGGCCTTGTGGTTTCAGACAAGAAGATTTTTAAAGTTTTTCCTATCGGTTGCCATGGCAACCAGAGTTCTGCATGGAATTGATTTCTTTGAACAACTTTGGAAGAGCTTCATGCAAGGAACATCAGTGGCAAGTTTCATCAACTTTGGCCCAGGGGTTTAAGAGGAGATGTTGTTTAAAGCAAAAATTGACGACGCACGACGGACACAGGGCGATCCTAAAAGCTCACCATGAGCACAAGTGCTCAGGTGAGCTAAAAATTAAATCCCCAGGGCGGGGCCCCTGGTCAATTTAACAACATGATTTTAATAATTTGTGTAGAAATCATCAACATCAATATTCATACCAAATTCCATGACAATCGGACAAAAAATGTAACCTCTATTGCGTTCACAAAATTTACCTTAGGTTTAGGGTTAGGGTTTAGGGTTAGGGTTAGGTAAAAAGGCCCATAACTCCGCCAAAAATAATCCGATCAGAAATTCCTTAGAATATGCACAACTAGGCTTGGTGACAAACACTCCTGTGAAGTTTCAATGAAATCCCTCAAGCGGTTTCAGAGAAGAAGCGAGGACAAGATTTTGCTCAAAAGGGCCATAACTCAGCATAAAATAATCCGCGCAGAAATTCCTGACAATATGCACAACTAGGCTTGGTGACAAACACTCCTGTGAAGTTTCAAAGAAATCCCTCAAGCGGTTTTGGAGAAGAAGCGAGGACAAGATTATTTTGGACGGACGGACGGACGGTGCGATTACTATATGCCTCCCTTCGGGGGCATAATTAAAACCATTACATTAAAGCAAAATGCTTTTAGTGCATTCCTATATGCCTTCTATCGCATGAGCAAACAGTGTAGATCCAGATCAGCCAGCACATTCATGCCACCTTATCAGGATCTGCACTGTTCCCTTTTTAGTCAGAAATAGCCTAATAAATCAATAAGCAAGCTATATAGATACTGATCAGATGGCATAGATGTGCTGGCTGATCTGGATCTACACTGTTTGCCCATGCCATATACATGTAAGAGTATATATGAAGGAAAGGGTATAATATGATATTGGAAAAGAAATTTGTAAATACTTTTGTCTTACCAGTTTTGAAATCACTTATATATATCAAAGGCTTGTTTCCAAAGTTCTGAGCATCGACTGGTCCCCTTGGCTGATCCACATCCATTCGGTAAACATTAGCTTCATAATCAATGTAAAGCTGTGCCGATTGTCGCTGAACCTCCACATCGTTCTGTAACACAACTTTCTCTATTCCCGCTGAGAAGTGATGGGAAATGTTCGGAGCAGGTTGACTGCTGTTGCCATTGTTACAAATCATACCTATAGGCACCTTAAACATAGCAAAATAACAATGACATGCACATTTTTATGCGAATAGTGGACTGTGATGCATCCTTTTTCCATCTTTGTATCAAGTAACTACATTTGTTGTTATTGAATAAACTGACATTATTAAAACCTGTGATTGAGAAATACACCGTAAATCAATAAAATTGTTGGGGCAAGTGTGAAGTTGTTGCACCCTTAAACCTGGTTTAAAACCCCAGTGGCAAATTGTTTCGCCACTGACCGTTCCAAGGCAGTAACAACAAAGGTTCTCTTTTTCGTTGTTTTGTGAAATTGATCTTCTTATAAACACATGCTCTCTTTTCCTTTCTATTTTTTGGTTGCTTTAAGAAGCTGCATATTCTGGGTGTCATTTCCTGATTTGCATATTTGCATATTTTAACCATTTTTTTCTTAAACATTATAGTCATTATGAACAGTATGTAAACCATTTTTGGATACTGCATTCTGCAGGACACTACAAATGCAATGGTGCAGTCTATTCAAATCAACTGAGCTAGTTACAATCAGTTTTGATCAGTGTCTCCTGTCAATCAGGACTGAAGGTTATAAAACTGAGATTGTAAGACTCCCAAATCTCAAGGCTCTGATTGGCTGAAATGGCAACTGGTTGCCATTGCAGCCAATCGGATTCTTGAGATTTGAGACTGGTTTCCATGCTCAGTTTTATAACCCTGGGCACAGCGCCCAAGATCATAAAACTAAGATTGGACACCAGTCTCAAATCTCAAACATCTCAACTGGCTGAAATAATGACTAGTTGAAACTGGACTCCAGATTTAGTTTTAAGATCTGGGTATTGATCAAAAAGTCACAACTGAAAGACCAGCTTGCCAAAGTGGGTAATGAATCTACAGTGACCAACAGATAGTGCATGTGTCTTCAACAATAATTACATATTTTCTGTGTTTGCAGGTCTAAGAAAGTTGCCTCAATTTTACCCAATCAAAACTTTTACATGATGTTCTCTATTTAATGTCAAACTGCCATATCTATGAATAATCAGCAACTTGACAAAATTTCCTCTTTAAGAGATCTGTGTTATTTCCCTTATGGAAAAATAACCACATTTAGGTAAGTGAGGTTAAAATTTCATGTATCTTTGCAAAATTTAAAATACATATTTGAAAAAGCAATATGTTTGTCTGGAAAAATTTCAATTATTTTTTTCAAATGCAGACATAAACATACAGTTCCTCTAACAAAAGATGTAAAAACCCTGTATAAGGGGAAGTTAAACATGTTTAACTTGATCATGTTAACACATTCACCTTTAATTATAGGGCCAACTTGTTTTGCCAAGACGGCTTACAACGGCATACGCCGATTACTGAAGGCACCGGCAAATCACTTTATTTGTTCCGAGATTAAGCCGGGATCACTAACCAGCACACGCTGAATACGCCGGAAATGTTTGCAAGCCGAGCGTGTACCAACTACAGCCATAGCTATTGACGCCATTTAAGTTTAGCCCGAATGCTTGATTCATATTTCACACCGGTGCGAGCTGATCGGTGACCGGTTAACGCCGGTTCGTAAGCCGTCTTGGCAAATCAAGTTGGCCCATAATCTTAACTCAAATATGTACTCTTTTAATCCATTCCCGTACAGATACACCTTTATTGCTAGGGCAAACAGTTTAGATCCAGATCAGCCGGCACATCCGTGCCGTCTGATCAGGATCTAAACTGTTTGCTTTTTGATTCATTAGGTTATTTCTGACCAAAATGCGACCAGTGCAGATCCAGATCAGATCTTACCTGAAATATAGAATCTTTTATTGGGCCCGGCTTGAAGCTGGAGAATTCATTGATGACATGAACTGACACTTTGTCTGCATTGGTTTCTGCAACAGAAGTAAAAATCCTCTCAATCTGTTAATGAAACAGGTGCATAGTCCAAACAATGCACTCTACAACTGTCTGTTCGGGGAGTTTTATTTTACTGCCGAACTTGATGAAAATTTGAACCAAAAAAAATCATATTGCCATTACACAAGCTAAATGTAAACAGTCTGTGAGAATAATTTTTTGTATGTTTTTGATTTTTATTGAATATTTATTGGCCTGTCATGAATTTTAATGCAACAGAATGCATTTCAACTGTGAATCTTAAAATACATCATTATCCCAACTGTTAAAGAGATGTACGCCTTTGCTGGATGCTTAAACCCGGAACAGTTGACTAGAAGCAACAGGAACTAAAAAGCTGAATGCAATAGTTAATTTAAAATTGTATGTGAATGCCTAATAATGACAGCTCCAACTTCCAGGTCACAGGACATGAAGGCATGTCATCACAAATGGATAGATGGACAGACAGACAAACTTTGTTAATTTATAAGCCAGAAATTTCTAATGCAATCCAGATAAGTTAGTGACTCTCCCAGTTTGAGATCATTACTTTTTATCCCTTTTCACATTTTTACATGTGTTCTACCAGTGAAGATCCAGATCAGCTAGCACATTCATGCAATCTGATCAGGATCTACACCATTTCCTGCTTGGACAGAAATAACCTAATGACTCTAAAAGTGAACAGTGCAGATCCTGATAAGACAGCAAGGATGTGCAAGCTGATGTGGATCTACACTGGTCGCACATGCCTTTAAAATGCATATATATGAAGTAAAGGGTTATTATACATACCATCTGTACATTTTAATTCAGCCCTTACAGGAACCTGTATCTCTTTCCCATCAATCCTATATCCTGACCCAATAGTGAAATAGTAATCCATTGTGCAGTTCCCTGTGAGAGTTGGTATTTTAAAACAAGCTGTCCAATGGTTAACTGGAATTCCACGCACCTTAAAACAGAAAATCATCAAAGGAATATTAAATGTAAGTGGTAAATGCAATTAATAAAAATTGAAACATTTCTACTAAAACAGCTCTGAACATATATTCATGGTTTAATGTCCAACCCTAACTTTTACACCTTGTACTGACGGATGTGGAAGAAAAAGGTAAATTTTTGCTGCCAAATACAGGTCAAGGTGTAAGATGATATTCCAGACGGTCTAACTTTGTAAACCAAAGAGAATGGATGAACTAGGCTAATAAGAGGTAAAGTTCAAAGCTGTACATTGCCCAAGATTATAAAACTAAATCTAGAGACCATTCTCAAATCTCAAGCATCTGATTGGCTGAAATGGCAATTCGTTGCCATTTCAGCCAATCAGATGCCTGAGATTTGAGACTGGTCTCCAATCTTTCTTTTAGGATCTTGGGTTCTGGAAAATGTTCTAGTTCTATGGGTTACTTTAATTTACATTTACTTTATATATTTCAAAATGTCTCAGCAGAATATTTGGCTGATGTTATATGTTATGCTTAATGATAATTTCCTGTTAGACAAACCAGTGGGCAGGGGAGCTATCCCACTTTTGATGTGAATAAATGATTGTGTCAGGGCCCCCTCCTGAAAAGTTTTTTAAACAATCGTCAAATCTGGTGAAGATTATTAATGCAGGAAGGGGTTCTCAAGGCTGGTACAGAAACAACAAGGATCATTGATCTGAACATATTCACTTATCTAGTATGCACACAAATTAAACTATGAAGTCAGAATAATGTGGATTCAACCAAGTACTCATTTGACGGCAGCTATGCTAATGGCGGGGGTTGGGTGAGAAAACTCAAGCTGGGTTTGGTGTAGCACTGATGTTTCTGTATTATATTGCATTGTCATAATGTGGATTCAGCCCTGTACTCACATAAAGGCAGCTATGCTCATGGTGGAGGTTGGGGGAGAACACAGAAATGTGAAGCTGGGTGGGGTGGGGCACTTTGACGTTTCTGTATTATACTGTATTGTCATAACTGTTATAAACTATTGGAACAAACATACTGTTTTGTCATCACCCACAAACACTTCCCCAAAGTCAGCGTCAAACAGCAGTGCGTCTTTTACAGATTTTATGTGGGTGATGTTGTTATCACCATATAATCCGAGCCATGACAGAGCTGACGTGTTCACCTTCATCAACTTGCATGTGCCACCTGAAATGTATCATTAGAGCCAGTCTCTGACAAAATGACCCTTATCACATTCTTAAAATTGTTTGGTGTTTAATCCCAAATATCCTAACTTTCATCAAATGCTTGTTTACTTTAATTCAAATGACACCTGTTTTGTTTTGATTATTAAAATAAATGTTCACCTCAATGAGAAGTTAGCAACTTCTATTCTAAACATATAAATAAGGACCATTTTGTTAGAGACAGGGTCCTTTATAACATATAACAATTGTTAACATCAGATTTCATTTTAGCGGTATTTTTTCCCTTTACTCCACGGATACTCTTTTTAACCTTGGGAAACAGCGTAGATCCAGAACAGCTAGCACATCTGTGCTGTCTTATCCAGATTAACACTGTTTGACCTTTGGTCAAAAATAACCTACGGAATCTCAAAGTGAAAAGTGTTACTTCTGATCAGATAGCACATATGTGATGGCTGATCTGGATCTACACTGTTTGCCCATGAAATAAAAGCCATATGCCATAGATTAAAGGGTTAACAGTTATTATAAATTTCCTGATTATTTCGCATCTTTGGGGCTTGTTAATTAGGTGAAATATGGTATTAATTCAGTGGGCAGAAAATTTGCCATCTGCCACAATATACAATTAAAGCTGTGCTTATTACTGTGGTATTATGTTTGCAGTGGTTTAAATTTTGCTGATTTAGTGCTAGGAAAAGATGGCAAAAACAATACCTAGCATAATCAAACCATTCAATTTATATAGTCTTACTATTATGATAAAAGTGTGTCAAGTTAAATATCGTCCTTTTAGGCAAAACTTTGTCTCTGCGAAATTAAATGACACCAGGGTAACTGAATTGTTCTCAATCACATGCTTTCAAGGGTTCCATTTGACCTGGGAGTTGATCCTTTGACTCTTGAAATTTCCAAAAAGCCTCATTTTGACCACCCTACAATTTCAGCTGAAGGGTCATTTTTTTTACTTGAAATAAGGGGTATTTTGGCTATTAATTAGCCTTATCCCCTAAAGAATGACAAAAATAACCCTTCAGATTCAGCAGCAAGTGGAACCTCTGGTTTTTTATCTACTTACTGTCATATATTTCTGTAGATTCACTGGTATTCAAGTTGATAAGGTATCGAACCATCATCCCAAGACCTGGTGAATAGGATTCTATCAGAGCTCTCTGACCAGTGAAGTCATTATACTGATGTGAATGTGTTGATGTGTTTTCCTGAAACAAGCAAAACTGCTCAACTGTGCACAAGACCAGAAAACTAAATCTGGAGACCAGTCTCAAATCTCAAGCATCTGATTGCTGAAATGGCAACTAGTTACCATTTCAGCCAATCAGATGCTTGAGATTTGAGACTGGTCTCCAATCACAGTTTGATGATCTCGGGCCCTACTATGCTCAGCAGAAGCTTCCTGTATTACACATACATGCACAGCTATGAACATAGATACAGAATACATTGAAAACAGACAATATACAAATACATGTGCACTTTTCAATAAATATTGAGAATCTTCAATAGCATGCTGTTCTCATTGTGAACTTTTAACTCTATTGGGTTTGGCTGTTAGCCATAATTGAGCAGTATACCCCTAGATCCAAATCTAGGCCTTTTTTTCTTTCTTTACAAGGGGCCATATACAGGCAGGTGCCTTCCTCTCAGAACATTTCTTTAAAGTCATGGAGGTTCCACCAAAAGTGCCTTTACATCACATTTTTTATTCCATTTTTGACATGTTTGAAAAGAAATCATGCAATTTTCCCAAAAATTATATGGCATCTGCCACTTACCCTGAAGTAGAAAAACACCCTGACTGATCAGATGAAATATCCATGCCATCTGATCATGATCTACACTGTTTGCTTTTAGATTAATTTTGACCAAGAGTCAGACAATGTAGATCTGGCTGACCTGGATCTTACTTAATACAGGTAATTGAAGTTAATTTGATAATAAGCTTTTTTTATTCATTAGGTTATTTCTGACCAAGAAGTATAAAGTGTATATCCTTATCAAATGGTCTGATGTGCTGATCTGGATTTACACTGTTTAACATGAAATAAAACCTGTATATATGAAGTAGGTAAATAGTTCAGCAAGATCTATTATTAATAATAAATCAACACAAGGGCCCAAGTTCATAAACTTGAGTCTGGAGACCAGTCTCAAATTGCAAGTATCTGATTTGCTGAAATGGCAACTGGTTGCCATTTCAGCCAATCAGATGCATGAGATTTGAGACTGTTCTCCTGATTTAGTTTTATGATATTGGGCCCAGAATTTTGTATAAAATGAGCCAGTCCCTGACAAAAGGACCCTTAAGCCACATTTTTTTCATCCCCTTAGCAGTAAAATTGATATATTTAAATGTTGAAACTCGAACTAGCAAACTTCTTATTAAGATAATAATTTAATTTTCTAACCAAAACAGGTTTCATTCAAATTATTACTAACAAGATTTTGATGAAAGTTAGAATGGTGGTGACTAAGAACCTAATAATTTTAAGAATTTGATAATGGTCATTTTGTAGGAGTCTGGCTCAAATGATAATATACTGATCAACTGGTTTTAGTCCACAAAGACCTTGACCAGGAATAATATCAAAATTACAAATTTATGGAACTCACTAAGAGGTTATTTGCTTCCAGATAAGTCTCAAACTGTTCTGGCAGGGTTGGAGGAGGTGGCCCACTGGTGACAGACGGCCTGTCACTACACGGCATCAAACTTAGATGTGAGCCTTGACATTTAACCATTAACATGGTCCACACTGGCAAAATGATATGTATCTTGGCACCGATCATCTTTTTGTTCTGAAACTTGAAGAATTTTGGAAGTTCATTTCACAAAAATATTAATAAAATCTAAAACCTGATTTCTACCTCAAGGCAGTCAAATCTGTATACTGAATAAACCAGGGTTGAAGGTTATAAAGCTGAGATTGGAAACCAGTCTCAAATCTCAAGCATCTGATTGGCTGAAATGGCGACTGGTCGCCATTTCAGCCAATCAGATGCTTGAGATTTGGGACTGGTTTCCATGCTCAGTTTTATAACCTTGGGCACAGAACTCTTTGGCTCTCACAGCTTTCTTCAACTATACAATGTAAGATATAACCTAATGAATCTTAAAGCAAACAGTGTAGATCCTGATCAGATGGCACGGATATTCCAACTGATCTGGATCTTCACTGTTTGTTAATGCAATAAACTTTAAAAAGTGTACAAGTATCTATGGAGTATAGGGACAGAGCTTTTCATCAAAAAATTGGGAAGAGGCCCTGACCTTTCAAATTGGGAAAATGCGCAATAACAGTTTATTTTGGGAAATCAAAAATTATTGAAAGATGGGTACTAGTTTATAAATTTGAATAATTATAAGTATTTTCAACTTCAATTTAATTTGTTAAAGCACTATATTTTTCAGACTTCAATTTTTAAACTCCACTAAGAGGAGTTTCAACCATTTTTGGACATCTTACCTAGCATTTTGGGAATAGTCTTTGCCACAGTTGGGAAAAAATACTACATTTTTGGATTGGGAAGTGGCCGAATATCGGCCTCTGTTATATAAGGATGAAAAGCCCTGAGGGATAATAGTAATATGTTGTTGATGTTTTGACCAATCTGTATTTATCTAATTAAGGAATAAATTAGTATGTTCCTGTATTTTATCAGTAGAATACTAAAAACCAACAGTTACAAGTTTGAATAAATTAATATGTATACATGAAACAACCATGATAAATTCACAAATAAAATACTGGGTTATATTTATTTTTTATACTTCTTGGCTTTGTTTCACTGGAAGGGAAGGGTTCCATGCCTGAAAATTTTGTGGAAATAAGTTTACAATAAAAAATTTAAAATATCACCAACTGTTTTTTGAATATATTGGACAGATTGTGTGTGCATTCTGGTTTATCAAAGTAAACACTGATTGTCATGTCATTAGAGTAGTTTGCTTGTAGCACCGGTCAACCTTTAGAATTACTGTGTATGTTAGGCCTAATGAAAAATATATTAAGGTCCATCTTGTTGACATATAATATTATATCATATATCCAAAATGGATTAAATAAAGTGAAAACATGGATTTAAGTTCACGCGTACTTTAAACAATCCAACTGTTTTTCATACCCAAATGGAAACTATCAAATACTTGATTCAATCCTTATATTTACACTCATAAATAATCTCATCAATACAGAAAAAGGTAGAAGAATTCGTGATATTACGGCTTTTTGGAATGGCTGTTGGAACAGCTACATAGTCGACAAAGTGAATGACGGCACGCTTTTTCGCAGCAACTCGTGGCAAAACGTGCGTGCACAACGACGTCACACGTCAAAACATCGTGCAACGTCCAATAAATTGTGAACGGCTCTACTGTAGCCACGCCTTTTAAAGTAATACGTCACACTGTTTACCATCAGAAATTAGGTTCGTTAGATGAAAAAGACTTCATCTTAGAGGACTAAGTTAAAGTGTAAATATTTATGTGTGACCAGTGTAAATCAAGATCAGCCGGCACACCGATGCCATCTGATCAGGATCTGCACTGGTCACTTTTTTTTGGTCAGAAATAAACTAATAAATCAAATAGCGAATTAAACAGTGCAGATCCTGATCAGACGGCACAGATGTGCCAGCTAATCTGGATCGACACTGTTTGCCCATGTCATAAAGGTGTGTATATAGAGGAAAGGGTTAACAAAATGATTAAATATATGTTAGCTAAGAAAACAGCACATGAGACAAACATTACTTATAGATCTTTATTATTTTGCAATGTAGTGCCGGCAGCATAAGGTTACTTCCAACAGCCTCACTGTTGAGCTAGTTTTTCAGCGACGTGGTTAAAGTGTACCGACTGTCAAAACTAGTTAAGCAACAGTTTGCTCGGTCAATGCCTGGATGGGTGTCCCGCTGGGGGGTGGTTGGTTCACCCCCAGCCGGGGAAATACTTCTGCAAACGTCTAATCATAAAAATCATTATTTATTGCTAAGCTGGGTACTCAAGAATACCTTTGACAATATTGCAAAAAAAGAATTCAAATGTTTCTGTCATGGATCTGTCAATAATTTTTAGGCGGTCCATAGAAAGACCGAAAAACGCCAAAAAAGCGAAAAACGCCGGAAAATGCCAAAAACTCAAAATACTTAAACAATTATACATTTATATAAATATATATTATACTGATGAATTGATTACATTTTTAGGGGTCATCATCAAAACTTTATGCAAATGTCTTAAATTGTGTACATTTTAACAAGTGTAAAATGTATATTAAATTTAAACATATAGAAATGATTTTTGACCTTCAGAAAGTATGGAACGCAGTCAAAATGACCCCTGATTATAAAAAAATATTTTGGTGAAATTCTTATTCAACGGGCCCTTTTTTATGTTTTGGAGTACACATTTGAATGTTTTAATTTGATTACAATGACAATATATCAACTGCCGAAAAAAAAACGCATGCTAATGTTAAACCCAATAATATTACAGCGAGTTCTATGTAAATGTAGTAGAAAATAACAAACCCAATTTTTGGAGAACTGTCACTTTCTCCCGCAAAAATAAATATCCCGGAACCGGAAAATGACTAACTACTGCGGGTTAAATGCCGGTACAACACCGGACTAAAATCGATTTGACTTTTTTTCTATCAAAATGTCAAAATATAGGGCTACCGGTGATCTTAATGTAATCAAAGACTCTATAATTCGTAATTTAATTTCTAAAGGTCCCAAATACAGAATTCCATCCAAAATTGATTTTAATGCATGCCGTGCAGAAATTGCTGAGTCTTTAAACCTATTTTGCAATAAATGGTGCAAAAGAGAACATGCTGAGCCTAATGCACTTTCTAAATGGAAAAACACATATCAAAATAATAGACACTCGTATATCATTTTATGAAAGAAACATTGCTTTATTACCACCTCGACCTCGTTTTAACTTTCGTCATTTGAAAAAAGGAATACAAGACTTTCATAACAAATTTGTTTTAACACCTGCTGATAAGGCTTCTAATAATGTAATTATAGTGTGACGGATACACTATATTAATATTCAAACTGAAGAACTGAACAGCACTAATGCTTATATACTGACTTCTTCATCTGAGAGTGATATTGTTACTGCACACACTCTACAAATTACAAAATTTAGAATCAGTATTGAGCCGAAACAAGACAAAGTACCCACTATGTATTGGTTGCCTAAAATGCATTAAACACCGTACAAAGCAAGATTTATTGCTAACTCTAGTTCTTGCACTATTACTAAATTATCCGTGCACTTAACATCTTGTCTTACAGCTATTAAAGAACGTGTTATTTGGTATTGCGATAAGGTTTTTGAAACTTCTGGCAAAAAATTATTTTGGTCGATTAAAAATTAAAATGACGTTTAGAAAAAGCTTAAATCAAATAATTTTCATGTGTTCTGTTTGTCCACTTATGATTTCTCAACTTTATACACTTCGCTCCCTCATAATTTAATAAGAGACAAAACTTTATACACTTCGCTCCCTCATAATTTGATAAGAGACAAGCTAACCAGTCTCATTAAAAAAACGTTTGCTAGAGAAAATAAAACCTTCATCGCTTGTAATCAACATAGGGCATTTTTTACAGATGGTTCTTATGATAATTATACTTTATGGACTTGTCAAGACCTAATAGAGTCGCTAACTTTCTTATTGGATAATATTTATGTTAGATTCGGTACCTCTATTTATAAACAAGTAACAGGCATCCCAATGGGTACTAATTGTGCACCCCCTGTTGCTGATCTATTTTATACTGTTATGAAAGAGACTTTATATTATCTCTTTCTACTGAACATCAAGATGATATTATTACAGCATTTAACAACACCTCGAGGTACCTTGATGATTTATTAAATATAGATAATAACCATTTTCCATTACTTGTTAATAAGATTTACTCTAAAGAACTACAACTTAATAAAGTCGAACACTTCAGAAAAGCAAGCAAACCTTTTCGATCTAAATCTGTCAATTGAAAATGGTTACGTCACTACTAAAATATATGATAAAAGAGATGATTTTAATTTTAATATAGTAAATTTTCCGTTTTTAGACGGCGATGTTCCCCGTGCAACATCTTACGGGGTTTATATTTCACAGCTTGTTCGCTTTTCAAGAGCTTGCAACGATGTTAATGATTTCAATGAACGTAATCTTTGCATTACAGAAAAACTTTTAAAACAAGGTTATCGGTATCACAAATTAAGGAAAACATTTTGCAAATTTTATCGTCGATACCCAGATCTAATTCATAAATACAGGTGCAGTTTAAAATCACTATTGCAACAAGGTATTTCACAGCCAGTTTTTTATGGAGATTTAAATTACAAACTTAAGAAGATAAAGGGCAATGTTAATTTCTCCCGGTTATTCGTAAAAACCATCTGTAAATTTAAAAAGAAAGGTTACCAACATGATATTTTACAGCGCTCTGCATGCCTGGTTATTAACTCTTCTACAGTTGATCATTATGCTTACCTCTTTGGTTGCACGACGGTGGCAGGGGTTTAAGAGTTTATGGAGGTTTATGGGGAAATCTTTTCTTAAAAGAACCTAGAAGCTCGATTTGTTTCTTTTATACCTGCCATCGTGTTCTTACTGATTTTACTCCAGGAGCTCTGGTCTCGGTAAGATCATCGAGTACCCGCCCTTTGGCTTTGCAATGCTATTAGAATCTTATGTTTTATATGTTTGTGTGCTTTTGCATGCAACATTGTTGAGCCTATAAGTGGGTTGGAGTGGTTTCACCAAGACAACTTATATTTGTTTTGTAATTTGAGAACCTGTTGGGGCAAGTGTGAGGTTGGTGCACCCTAGAACCTGGTTTAAACCCCCAGTGGCAATTTGATTTGCCACTGACCGTTCCAAGGCGGTAACCCCTCGGGTTCTCATTTTTGTTAATTGTTAGTGGTGTCTCTTTTGAAACTGATCATTTTATCTCTCTCCCTCTCTTCTTCTTGACTGTGTGGGGAGGCTGTTTTTTTTTAATGTGGCGATTCCTGATATGCATATTTCACCTTTTTACTGGAGAACGTTTAATGATTCAATGTCTGCAATTTTGCAAACCTGAATTTATGGTTTTTAATACACAACTCTAACATTTGAGATCGCGAACACCAATTTTACATTAACATGATTTGTGCACATTGATATTGATAGGACCACCTTTAGGGATTATTCTAGCGCGGAATAGAAGGGCGCCCCGCCCTGCCCCGTATAAGCTCCGCCCTTTTGCCCGAACGAAGCTAGCAAACCGCGCCCTCTTGCCTTAATAATGCCCATCTAATATAACTATAGACTCTTTCTCCGTCGTTATCAGAAAATAAACGACTGTTGTAAACCAAAATCTAGAGGCCTCTGATTGGCTGCTGGATGACGTCACACTTGCTCTCTGTATCTATTTTAAAAACTCTCTCTCAAGCTGCTTATCAACAAGGCTTATTGCTCATCACAATAATTCATGATAAACCTTGACATGGATAAAGCATGATCGAGTAAATATGCACTATTTGTGATAAAGATTAGAAGTACAGCTGATACTCTATAAACCAGCAACTGGAAGGTGTAAACAGCGCACTGTACAACATTATATGGCAAACATTGTGCAGAATTTGTGCAACTCGAAGGTTTAACATATCACAGTAATGTAGGCATTCCAAACATATGTATGGCAATAAATCAGTGACCAGGTTAAGTGGCATCAAATTGCTATCAGCAACCCAGTTGGGATAATGGAAAACATACATCTGTAATATGACTCCAATTTCTTTGTATTTTTAAACCTAAAACTAGCTGGTGTTGTTATGTACTCGAGGGTACTTGTAAACGTGGGGAATACCGCCTAATTTAAACCTCAAGGAAAGATAACTGAAACTCGCTAAGGATTCTCTGGCGGTTATAGCCGCCAGACAAAATTGGTTTACTACTGTCGTTGTCTGCTGAAAGTACAGACATGCGCAGTGAAACAGTCAAATATAACTATAGGTGCTACCTATAATCGGGAAAGCTTGTTTTTAATTCCTAAAATAAAAATAAATATAACTAACATGTGTTGCACTGTACGGAATTATACTAAATTATGCATGTTATGACTAATCAACAATACGGCCCACGCGGTGCAGCCCAGGATTTTCTGATGTTTAGGTCAATGACAGCGGACGGCATGACCCATAGAGATTCTGTCTGATATGAAATCAATACAAGGAATACTGTATGGCCCATCAAACCAATATTTTTGTTGTTGTTGTTTTTCCAAAAGCTACCAACAACTATGACCGTATAGCTCGAGGATACTTGCAAATTTATAGAACCAATGCATCGAGGATACTTGCAAATTTATAGAACTAATTTAGGCTTTACTTTCACACCTATTTCACGACCATATAGAACAAGGAAAGGTGGTCTGCATGCCATCTTTGATGTTTTTGAAAGAAATGTCATTGTCGTTTTTAATTGGTAACAAAACTGTAATTAAAACAGCAAGGTTTTTTTTACTTACATTTATTTCCAAATTTATCAGAAAAGCATATGGAAAATTTCACTGTGCTCATGCTTTAATTAAGCATGTACAAACTGTAGTTTATGATGTGTTTTTTGGTGAACATTAGATAATTTTGCTGAAAGATGTACAGTCTAGTTTTTTTTTATAATGTGTTGTATTGTCTTAACACTAGGCAGTATTGTCTGCCATTCTGAACAGAAACTTTCGCAAATGCGGGTCTAAAGTCTGCCAATCTAGGCTGTTGTCTGGGGCATATCGACAATTAGACATATTGTCCCTAAACCACTGTACCGAGGTTTTCACATTGTAGGTTTTGGAAAATAAAACATGTTAAGTGCAAAACTAATGAGGTTGAAAAAATAACCTCCATCTCCAGGGACATGCAAAGATTTGTAATGAGTGCCTGCTATATACATTGCTGAAACTGCCTCAAATTTATCCAGGTTTTAAAAACAGTCTATTTCTTGTTGTATATTTAGTATTGAAAAATGAAAAAAAAAAGAACATGTGTTGCATTTTTAAGCTTAAAATGTCCCTAATAAGTAATCATTTTATTTATATTTTGTTGAAAAACAGGATATTTACATTTCATTTTATTAAAAAATATCTAATAACACATGAAAATGACTTGAGTATCGCTTTTGAGAATTCTCTATTAAGTACAAATTATTTTTCTATTGTCAACACAGCGCTTGGTTCTATCTTCCAACAGACTACCGCGATAGTGTGGATACCGCTTTTCACACTAATCAAAAGTAACTTCACCTTAAATTGTGAAGGGTTACTGGTTTTCTGTTTTGAATCAGTCGGTGAATTTGAGAGAATGACAAACCAGTCTGGAAAAACAACAACAACAATGGCGGCCCACACGCAAGTCAGAACTTAAAAAATCTTTATGGACTATAGAGTAAGACATCAGAAATAATCAGAAATCTATTGAAATTTTGACAGTTTTTGTTTGATTTTGTTATTTTAAACATGTACACATTGTCTATAGGCGGGAAAAGCCCGAAGACGACCGCTTCGCGGGTCGCCTTCGGCGACTTTTCCCGTATCCTCCTTACTCATCGATCCGTGATCACCCATCGATCCGTGACGTAATTTCTTACACGAATTACACGCTGGTCCGGCCAAAACTTTAATCAGATACTGTAGATATTTATTTAAAACAATATTTTTCAGCAGTACAGTCGTGTGGGGTAAGTCTGCGCATTGCCCAACTCTGCGCACCTGATTTGTATATATTTACAAAAACACCGATGTCAAAAGAAATGGCTGCAAACTGTGGTTTTCGTCAAGTACGACAATTCTTTAAAATTCTGATAGGTACATCTTGCTAGAACGTGTCTTTTTAGTAAATAGCTATTATAAAGTACCAAAATCATCAAATAAATTTGCTAATAGTACCCCCTCATTCCAAAACTTCCTAATTTTGACAGTTGTGATCCAAATAAATGGTTGCTATTTATTTTGACCTTACACTCAATATTCTTTTCAAAAGTTTTATAGCTTTAGAGAGCGGTACTTTTTAATATAAACAGAAAATTGACAGTCAACATAGGCATGCGCAGAGTTGGGCAACGTTTTCGACATCATGTAAACATGGGTGTGGCTTCAGTATGACATCGTTTTAAAGCCTCATAAGCAAATTCGTGCACATAAATGATAACTAACCAACTCCTGAATGGATACAGTTTCTTTCCGGCAGGTACTTGTCTTTAGCTACTGAACGTGTTATACACCACAGTTAAGCTTTTATGATAGGTGCGCAGACTTGCCCCACACCACTGTATGTGGAATGAAAAGGCTACAAAAAGGTAAAAAAAAACAACATTTAATTGAATTGATTTTATCTTATTATTAAAAATATATCCCAAAATCCACCATTTTCCTCCAAATTTCATCATTTCCTCTCCCATTTTGACACGTCACTGAAAGCTGTGTTCCAACACTGTCTATATCGATCGGATGCTTGGTAATGGACTAAATATTTAATTGAATTGATTTTATCTTATTATTAAAAATATATCCCAAAATCCACCATTTTCCTCCAAATTTCATCATTTCCTCTCCCATTTTGACACGTCACTGAAAGCTGTGTTCCAACACTGTCTATATCGATCGGATGCTTGGTAATGGACTAAATATACTGCCAAACAAAAGTTATTTCCCAAGTTTGAAACTTGAGTAAAGACCAATTAAACTGTCATCCATTTTTGTTTTTGTTATGAATTATGAAATGGAAGACTACCTGTAATTAATAAATTTTATGACTGCCTAGAGATGGATTTGTGAATTGTTATGATTTAACCATTTTTAATTACTTAAGGTCAAAACATTGGAATCTGAAATTACTCCTCTTACAAATTTTATATAAGCATAAATGTCAATTTTTTGTAGTTCCAAACCACCAGAAAATAGTAAAACAGTACAGGAGGTATGACCCTGATACCATGTTATTTTTTTCTTTGCTTTTTTTCAATACAAGATCAATCTAAATCATGACACTTGCATGGATTCTAACAGTTGTGACTCAAATTTTCTGTAAGCAGTGTATCAAGTTAACAAAATGCAAATTTGATGACGTCATCAGCCAGGCTATGAAATGTTACGGATCGATGAGCAAGCTTCCAGACGACCTAGAACATTACCCTTGTATGTCAAAGGTTAGAATATTTAATTCTATCATACTTTTTCTGAGCTATTTCAGTCAGTAATGTATAGTTATGACATTTACCTACAGTTTTAGGTAAAACTAAATAAGATGAAGTCATGTTTCACTGCGCATCCGCTGTTTTTGTAAATAAGAGTCACGGATCACGGAGTAAGCCGGATATAATAATTTGGAATCATAGATGTCAATTATCACTTCTTTAATGATCGTAATGCGCCGATGTGGCACCTTTTTAAAGCCTGTTGTACCCGCACCATACTAACACCTTTCCGCAAACTGATTGCATCCCCTGTACATGTAGCGCAATAAAACTGATTGAGAATTAACAAGTGAATATACAAGCATAAGACTGATTGATGACAGCTTAGACCATAACTCGAAAATTCTGTCACAGTAAAATAAATGGTGTTAATCAAATTTGCAACAAGGGTGGTAAACAATGTCCCTTGATACATGCATATGTCGGCTTTCTTCTTTTATATGTGTCCCGTGCAACGACAAATAAAACGAAAACGGTATGCGTTAAGTCATAAGTTATGTGCGTGTATTTGAGGTAACATTAATGAAGACACAAAGGTATTATATGGATAAACTTTTATGCTGCTGTCAGTAATACATGTACCAGGAATCTAGAACATCAACGTCTAAATATTTCTGATAATACGAATTTTTCTTATGGTGTTGACAAATCGTTGCGCAAAGCGTAAATACCGACGACCGAGCTTTGAATAATAATTCTGCCATTATTTTCAACTGAATTATAGTTTAAAATGCGAAAAGAAATTATAATTTTGGTAAAAGCTTTATCATAACTTTTAACAGTCAAGAAATTGCATTCAAATCGTAACATGAAATCTAAAAGTTCGTGGACGTCGCTCCGTTTTTGCCAATCTATTTTTAAAAAGTTGCGTTTAAAATTAATAGGAGAAATTGCTTTTTATGGAATGAATGATTTTTTTATCTAGTAATATGATAAGCAAAGCTATAATTCTGAAAAAGAAATATATTCTATATTTAGTAATGAAAAGTTGAAAACTGGTGGCATTGCCTACATTCTGCTTTTGATTTAGTTCCCTAAAATAACACAATTTAAAACTCAAACAAACAGTCACAAATGTTCAAAAATATTAGGATCGCATATTTCTATCAAAGGTCCTTTCATTTGCCTGCAGACAACACCACAGACACCTGTTTTCAGGCCAGTATGTCAGTAGAGCTATATAGGCTTAACAGAGCTTTAGTGCCAAGTTTGGTCAATTTCAGCTAATACATGTAAATGGGCAATCTGTATCACGAGATGCAACTGCAATCACCCAGAACACAAAATATCCCTGTTTAAAAAAAAACAACAACATATGGACAACACCATACAAATTCTGACTGATGTAAAAAGTCAATTATTTTGCATATTTTCCAAAGTGGTTAAAGGGAGCTGCCTTGACTGCATGGGCTTTTTAATTATTAAGTATATAAAATTTAATAATTATAAATTTCTGTAACTTGGTAAGGGGACACTTCAGTGTTTTGCTAGACATAATTACACATGGATTTGTAGAAGAATAGTTCATTCAGCTAGACTATATAAAAGTTAGAAAAAATTATGGATATCAGATCCTTGACAAAAAAGCGGGAATTTCACAAACAAACAATGAAAAAGTCTTGAAAAAGAGTGAAAAATATTGTGGGAACCATGTGAACAGTGTACATCCTCATCAGACAGCACAGAGCTGGTTGATCTGGAACTACTCTGGTCACAAATTTGAAAACATGATTGTGTATAATACTTTATATGGAGGAAAGGGTTAATAAAACTTTTGTCAGAATCTTTATGGACATACTATTCTTACAACTTCAATAAACACCACATTGCTCTTGTCACTTTGCAGTAGTTGAATTGTAATTGGTTTGAATGTGGCTTAATTTAATAGATAGCCAGATCACTGCAGACACATTAGTCAAAGATTTACAACCCTTCCAATGAAATATGCAAGTCAGCTTTTTAACTTGAAGCGCTGTAATCTCTTTAATCCATGAATAAATTTGTTTAGCACATGGGCGACCCTAGATCACCTGGCACATCTCTGCTGTGCGATGTTTATCTCCACGGTTCAGTTGTGGTCTTAACCCTTTCCTCCATAGATACACCTTTATTGCTAGGGCAAACAGTTTAGATCCAGATCAGCCGGCACATCCGTGCCATCTGATCAGGATCTAAACTGTTCGCTTTTTGATTCATTAGGTTATTTCTGACCAAAATGCGACCAGTGCAGATCCTGATCAGATGGCACGGATGTGCCGGCTGATCTGGATCAACACTGGTAGCTCATGCGTAAAAATGTGTATATATCCAGGAAAGGGTTAAATAACTGCATGAATCTTAAAGTGAACAGAATAGATCCAGATCAGACTGCACTGATCATGAGATGTGCTGGTGAATCTGGATCTACGCTGGTGCCAAGGTTATAAAGCTGAGATTGGAAACCAGTCTCAAATCTCAAGCATCTGATTGGCTGAAATGGCGACTGGTCGCCATTTCAGCCAATCAGATGCTTGAGATTTGAGACTGGTTTCCGTGCTCAGTTTTATAACCTTGGGCACTGGTCGCCCCTTTTGATAAAAGACTTATCCATAGAGAATAGAGTTATCTATTCTTCAATTCTTTAATTAATTAAAATCATTGGGTATCATTTTGTATCTTACATTGTAATAGGCATAAGCTACATGTTGTCATTCTGGGCCCAAGATCATAGAACTGAGATTGGTGACTTTTCAAGCAGTTACCATTTCAACCAATCAGATATTTGGTATTTGAGACTGATCTCCTGGTTTATTTTTAAGGTCTTGTGCCCTGGTGTTAAATTCAGGAATGAGTCGGATCTGGAACCACATAGCTAAATATACTGTAGTATTGTTTTATTTTGTTTGACAGGAACAATTTTGGGTCACAGCTACTATCATGCAAAATCTCAGTAACCACTTATGGAATCTATTCAGAATTACTGGTACGTCAAATATTTAAATAAAGGGTGTCATAAAAAGTTTGTTTATGAAAATCTAAGCCTTTGTTTTGTTTTATGGAAGTTTTGCGCAGCAGATGTCTCAGTAACCTGAGATGTCTCAGTAACCTGAGAGATGTCTCAATAAATTGAGAGATGTCTCAGTAACCTGAGAGCTGTCTCAGTAACCTGAGAGATGTCTCAGTAACCTGAGATGTCTCAGTTACCTGAGAGATGTCTCAGTAACCTGATCCTTATCCTAGTGACAGTCCCTGAATAGCCAGTAGCTACCTTCTGTGGCGGCTCTTATTTATTTGTGTGGTATCATTGTAATTTGCAATGACAAGTTTGCACATTACTGGTAGCTGTTAAGTTAATCAGGAACAATCAGTAAAATTACCATGAGAATAATACTGTTGATTTTTACATGATTTTAGATATATAAGTATAATCATATAAGTATAATCCTTTGAATTCATAATATTGTTTTATTAGTGTTTTTTGGTTTAATGCCTTAACATACTTGTTGTTTTTCAGCTGAATTACGAAAATGAAGATGACACCACCAGCAAGACCTGTAAAGC
This sequence comes from Corbicula japonica, assembly GCA_038501625.1. Taxonomy (NCBI): domain Eukaryota; kingdom Metazoa; phylum Mollusca; class Bivalvia; order Venerida; family Cyrenidae; genus Corbicula; species Corbicula japonica. The sequence continues at coordinate 1,375,867 of JAZAYU010000016.1, forward strand.
GTCGGCTTCAGTTTCCAAACAACAAGTATGATGCACTTGGAGTTGTGTTTGTGGTATTTGGAGGATTTTTCCTACTCTGGTACGAGATATGTCATATCCTGCCAACATATTATCCAGAGGTCAAGGTCACAAGCATTCTGGAGATGAAAGAACAGGAGCAGTTGGAATTATTTTGCCATTATGTGGTTGCCCTATTTTTAGCTGTAAACATTTATGGAAACATGTACAAGGTCATCACTACAGATACATCTAAAAATAGATACATGTTTATATCAAGTTCACTTCTGCCTGATGGGTGGCGCTACTGTTCAGAATGTGACCTTAATCTTCCGCCAAGGTCACATCATTGTAAACTGTGTAACATTTGTATACTGAAGAGAGACCACCATTGCTGGTTCACAGGGTGTTGCATTGGATATTTCAATCATCGATACTATGTTGCCATGGTGACCCACATGTTTATTGCGGCATTGTACTGTAACGTCTTCAATTTGACATTTGTTGTGTCTGTGAAAGGAGGTTTAACACTTTACACATTTCTGTCCTATGTTGGTCCTCACATGGGTTGGTTGCTAGGATACTATGACCTTTATGTGTTTGCTATTACAATTTTAACAACAGTTGGAACAGTGTTATTGGTTTTGCTGTCTTGGTTACTGTATTTACAGATTTACCAAATTATTTTTGGACAAACTAAATATGAGAAAAAGAAAAATATTAAGAAATATAATGTTGGTATCATGCATAATATGAAAGAGGTGCTTGGAAGTAGATGGTATCTAGTTCTTCTGTTCCCATGGATACCATCACCGCTGATTGGTAGTGGAACACAGTTTAAGGTCAAAGGTGAATAGCGTTGAACGTGTCAAGAGTCCACAAGACTTAATTTCAGTAGAAAAAAAGTTGTTTATTGGTTGTAAACAACAAGTTCCTAACAGATTTTTGACAGTGCATTGAACAATTGAAAACTTATTTGTCATTTTGGTTAAACACTTCAAGGAATTTACATTTTTCAGTCTTGTTGAAAGGTAGTAACTTACAGTTAAAGGCACCAAACCATGATGATTTTAGGCAAATATATTAGAGACAAATTGTTTCCAGCAAGTGTGATCATTTTGACTGTGAAAGAGTGATGGAATGAATACTCTCCTGAATGCAAGATACAATCTTCAAGCTATGACTGTCACAGACCTATTAATATACATGTACATTATTATTATATTAATATTAAAAGGTTGTGAATCCGTTTTAGTGAATTCATAATTATGGCGACATATTAAAAAATATATATATAAAATGGTGACAAACTGTGTATGATAATGATATGACATCTATATAGAAACTGGAAGGTTTTCAATTTATTCTATTGGAGGACTTGAAAATAAAACAGCAAGTGTTCTACCAAGACATTTGGATAAAAATTGTTCTGCCAAGAAATCCGAAAAACAACACCTGTTTTAAAGCAGCATGTGGATATACGTGTTTTATAGAGACACTGAGATGTGTTTTGCTAAATATTTTGAATAGCAGGTGTATGATAACAATCTGTCGAGTCATTGCTGAATACCAGGCCCCAAGATCATAAAACTAAATCTGGAGATCAGTCTCAAATCTCAAGCATCTGATTGGCTGAAATGATGACCAGTCGCCATTTCAGCCAATCAGATACTTGAGATTTGAGACTGATCTCAAAACTTAGTTTAATGATCTTGGGCCAAGCTCATGTGAACCATGAAGTACACGCTAGATGAGAAAGCAACAGCTTAAAGATTTGTAAAACTTTGTTTCTTTTACTTTTTAGTTTTTACCTTAACCCCTTTACTCCATAGATGCAAGCTTATTGATGGGTGAACAGTTTAGACCCAGATCAACCGACACATCTGATCAAGATCTGCACTGTTTTCTTTTAGATCCATTTGGTATTTCTGAGAAATATGCCAGAAGTGCAGTTCCAGATCAGATGGCACAGGTGTGCTGGCTGATCTGGATCTACTCTGGTCTCACATGCATAAAAATGCATATATATGGAGTTAAGGGTTAAGTTTGCATGTAATATACTATGTCTGGACCTGTGGCAGTGCTCAAGAAAAAAAGTTAATCTGGAGACCAGTCTCAAATTTCAAGTGTCTGATTGGTTTAAATGGGGACTAGTTTAAATTTCAACCAATCAGTGTGCTAGAGATTGAATTCGTGTCTCCAATTTTTTAGTTTTATTATTGTGGGCGGCTTTAACGTAGTAACCAATGTAGACCAAAGCCAGTCTCTTGGATCTGTACAGACTGATCCGGGGTCTTAGGTTGACTGTTCATTTAACCCTTTCCTCCATAAATACGCATTTTTACACATGTGCGACCAGCGTAGATCCAGATCAGCCGGCACATCGGTGCCATCTGATCACGATCTGCACTGGTCACTTTTTGGTAAAAAATAACCTAATAAATCAAATAGTGAACAATGCAGATCCTGATCAGATGGCACGGATGTGCCAGCTGATTGGGATCTACACTCTTGCCCATGCAATAAAGGTGTTTCTATGGAGGAAAGGGTTAATAAATTTTAGCAAAACCCCCCTTCAAACAATGATTGGACTGGCACAAAGATAAGTAGGATGCCTCACAAATTAAGCACAATGTTATTATTGTTAAATGGATTGTGAAGAAAAAAAAAAGATGTTTGAACTGAAACACAAGATTTTTGTTCTTCAGTGAAATATCTTATTGTTTTTTACAGTGATTAAAAAACAATATTTCACTGAAACAAACTTACTTTCTTTTTATGCTGGCATGTGATACTTCATCAGGCAATTTAATATAAAATCATTTTACAAAATTTTCAACGATTTTCAAATGTTATTGCTTGAAAAATGGTGAAAGGAAAATAACGTGAAGATCACTTAACATGAATATTTTTGTTTTATTGGTCTGTCCATTCCAGGCTAGGTTTAGTTAACACATGTCACAAGGATTATACAGGTATATAGAGATGCACTTGTTCATACCTCAGTCTGTTGGTCCCAAGTAAATCTTCTGACATCAACTCCTCATTCACTATCTTATTTCTTCAATACTTGTACTTGCATATAATATATTATCAGACAGGATCTGTAGATGGTCATACAGGAAAGATGTTTTGCAAAACAATTTTTACCAGAGTTATAGCCCTTGTTGATTTTAGTATTACAGTTATGTGGCATCGACTCCTCATTGACTATCTGGTGGATTTCTGTCATACTTTCTTGCACAAACGATCATTTAGAATGTGTAAATGGTTGTCAAGAAAAGTATTTTACTATTAAACTAGGGATTTTAGAAAATGTTAACTTGGTGTGAAATTCTTTTCTCACATCCTTGCGTATATCTCCATCATACTTTCTTAAAGTTCTGGGCTTTCTGTATATTTTCCTTAACCAGCTGACAGTGTATAGTTTGATTCTGGATGATGCACTTAATGTGCTGCTCAGGAGTTGTGCCAGCTGTTGTAGTAGGAATGAGAGCTCTATCCAGTGGAAGTCTGAAAAATTTGAGATTACCTCCCTTGCCAAATTTTGGTGCGATAAAGTCCATCTTTTGTTTTGCTTGAGGAATGTTTAAATTTATATAATTAAATTGCATCACTAGAAGTTAAATGTGCATATCAAGGTTATCGATAGTCTTCATTTCCCATTTCCAACATTTATTATTTTCCAGTTTAAAAGTTTAATCCATCTACTTAATGTTTTTTTTATCACTGAAGTTTCTTAAACAACGGTTTTGCACAATTATAATAACTGGAGTCTCTCTATAACTTATAATTATTTCTTGTTTTTTTTCCCCTTTTTCTTCTTATGTTGTGGGATTAGCTCGTTTCACAAAATGAAATAAAAAAAATATGTAAAATACCGGGTTTTAAACACATTGTTAAAACAATGGCACTATTGAATTATTTAGTTCTCTTGCAACGGTGTTTCATCCTGTGAAAAAAAAACACAACACAAACAACTAAAGCAACAGTTACTTTGGTATGAACATTGTGATTAGCTGTAGGATTGGTCCATTTTTTGAAATTGAGCCGAAATCCAAATGTTTCATCAAATGACCCCACCAAAGAAAGTTTTAGATAATTATTCTCAGCCAGGATTATTTACAAAGATAACTATCCTGGCTGATAGGTGGATCACCGGAAAACAGCACACCAACACTAACGAAAACACGAATTTTATACACTATTAACACTTGTTTTATTTCCACCCTCACTCAACGTCCGACTCTGAATGGTCGGCTTCTTCGGTGGACTCACAACCGCTGTCCGACTGAGGTACGCTGGCATTACTCGCCTTTTCGTAAATTCGTTCAAATAAATTCTCCCAAAATCTCTATGACTGGATGATGCGACGCAAATACTGGTAGGTTGAATTTGCGTAAAATCAATCCAGTGGTGGGTGCTCAAGATTAAAATGTAAAATATTCCAAAATGTAAACCTGGCCTGTTGGCAACGTCATGTTGAACATACAGCATTAAAGGATGTGAAGTATTAATTAAGCATATTTAATTGTATAAACAATTTGTAATCGAAATAATAATAAAAAGTTGGAAATAAAAAAAAATATGAATAATATCACCGATGTAATAAAACACATTTATTAAAACAATGACACTTGTGACTCTAACCAGAAATCCTTGTCAATATCTGGAATGTCCGACACAAAAAGATCTCTGTGTACCGAACAACACTTTACTTCAAGCAGGTCCTCACCGTGACAGGCACGTGTTCTATTACTATCAGGGGTTGCCGAAAAAACGGGAAATGTGGTGTCAGTGACCAGGCCACAGTCCCGTAAAACAAACTGTTCATGTTCCTTAGAAGCAATTTTCATGTACAGTACTTTTGCTTTCCTTTCATTCTTAAACCTTAACTGAGATGCTCAACATTGCTCAAATCCCTTTCACAATAACGCATCACGTTGGACACACACCGAGATGGGTCTGTGCTTTCCTTTAGAGTCTTGCTGTCCTGCACAACAGATTCTGTAATCCTTCCAACTCTTTGCCAGTGTAAGATAATAACAGGCATGTTTTGTAAACGTATTTATTACGAACACTTCCGGTTAGTCTAAAACCAATTTAGTACGGTAAAGTCTAAAACACATACAGTATGTTGCAGTATGTTACATCCCTCTCCTTTACATAAGCTAGTTGTACTTAAAATGTTTCTATAGACAAACTTGTAAAATGCCTAGATTAAGAATAAGCTGAAATAGAAAATTCTACCAAGAGTTCCATGAATCAGTTCAAATTTACGAAGACATTTTATGCAAGGTTCTAAAAAGAATGTCACATGAAACAGATTTAAAGAGTTGTGATCTGCATTTTAAAACTATCTTTCTGTTGATCAATGCCTAATACAATGTCATTGTGGCACAAGTCTTGAACATCATGAAATGTCAGAGCAGATGGTCAGAACTGTAATCAACTAACTAATTGTCTTAATGATTAAAATCATTAAAAAAAAAAACAACAACATAGAATCCTTTTAAGAAAACAAATAGTGTGATCTTTAATTAACTCTTACAAAATTAAATTTCAGTTTAGCAACAAACTGCAGCTTAGCAACAGGGGATTATTGTGCCCCTTTAACACAGTTGCTAGCAAAAGTTATAAATCAAGCTTTACTGGTTTCTTTACACTACGGCCTGATCTGGTCACCACTTGGGCTGTCCTGCGCTTTCTGACTTCTCTGTCTTGGTGATGTTGGTTTTTCATTGGCTTTCATGGCTTCCTCTGGCATTGGTTTGTCTATATAAGCGTAGATCCAGATCAGCCGGCACATCGGTGCCATCTGATCAC